>CM061531.1:101838499-102382060 GCA_030545055.2 Neoaliturus tenellus
ATTAGATAGATAATATACCATTATAACTACGATGAGTTAATGTAATAAGCATTACCGGCATTGTTTTACCAAGCAACAAAATCACAAAATAAATAACATGTGATTGCCTTTTTTAAACCCTACTTGTTATTTTTTTTTTATTTTAAAACCTCATAATTTTTTTGGGGGGATTTAGAAGAGACATAGTTCATAAATAATCAGCACTAATAAAAGGTCTCATACAATGCCATACATTGTTTTTGTTACAGTAGTAATTCACGAGTCTTCTTATTTTAACTCTATAAAAGGTCTCATAAACAATGCCATAGGCCCTACATTGTTTTTGCTAATAATTTATGAATCTTCTAATTTTAACTCTATCTATAGCTATATAATTTTTTATCTAAACGCTTGTTATAGATGTTTGGTTTGTACAAATTAGCCTACAGCCTAGAATTATTTGGGTAGAGTTTCATATAGCACACATTTCTACCGAATGAAAATATCGATCGATACGATCGATATATGGCATCGGATAAAATATCAATACGCCACATCGGATGAAATATCGTTATATTGCATCGGATGAAATATTTTAAACATATGTTTTTTGAGAATTTTTTATTATTTACTAAATATTATTGTTTGTTTAATCTAACATTTAAACCAAGATTTTACTGGGTGATTTCATATTCAGTATGGATAGTTTAGTTATTTTTATTAGTCTCATGAGTTTCAGAAAAGTTCTATTAACCTATTTAGAATAGAAAGTTTATACCGTACTAGATAGTTGGGTCATAGACATGAGCAATGTGATAGATTTTTACAAGATATTGAACTGATACCTACCAAAGAAAATGTTGTGTGAACAGTGTGGTGCACTGGTGAGGGGATGAAAATGAAAATAGATATAGTTGTGTAAGTGTTTAGTTTTCATGTTAAAAAAGAAAAATCAACCATTATAAGTTATAGGCCTAACTTACATTGACTAATAAGTTTTTTGAGAGAATTAGGTTTAAATTTTGATCAATATTTTAACTATTGTACTTTTTAGTAACAATATACCAAATTGTGAATTTTGATGTGTAAACATAGTTACCTATATTATTAGATATACATACAGTACATAGAAATTTTGACCCGATGCGATATATCAATTGTATCGATCGATCCGATGCGATATATCAGTCGTATTAATTGATCCGATGCGATATATTGATCGTATTGATCGATATTTTCATTCGGTAGAAATGTAGGCTCTATATGAAACTCTACCCGTTAAATATTTCAAAACATAGGCCTACACCTTTTATAGTAAAAAAAAATTAGGTTTCAAACAGAAACTTTAATTATTGGTTAAACTTTAATTAATTAGTTCATTTTAATTCAAACAGATAGCAGATTTTGTTATGTATTTTTGGCGAAACTTCGTTATCCGTCTCCACCATTATTATCGATGTGGAAATTACGATATTGCGATTGAAATTAATTGCTATCATATCGATGGTAGAATCACACGATACGATTACGATTTATCACCTGATTTAGTTTTGTTCTAATATAACTAAACAAACCTTTTGACAATAAAACAAATATATTCAAACAAGTAAGTTTAACTGAAAATAACAACAACAAAAAAGTAAAAATTGTAACTAATGTAACCTGTAACAAACAACAACACAAAATAAACTAACCAAGTTTATTGTGTAGCTGCATCTAAATTGTGAGAAGAAGCAGACTTCGTTATAGATCTAAAATGGCGTCACACCACACAAATGCTGCCAAATACAAATCAGAAAGGTATTTTTTTTTTTTTTTTTTTTTGCTATTGTATTGAGGGAATATGTGTTTTAAATGTTTCCAAACACCATTGATTTTGTTGTTATAAACATCGCTGTCAATAAAAGTGACGGAGGTTTACGGTTACACTGTTAGGTTAGATTGTTATTATGATACATTTTTTATCTCAGTATCGTTGTTGATTCGATTGTTTTCATCGCACAATTTCAATCGCAATATCGAAATTTCCACATCGATAATAACGGTGGAGACGGATAACGAAGTTTCGCCGTATTTTTAAATGAAAATTATAAACTTAGGTAGGGCCTATAGAGTATTTATCAGGTGATTTATCTGTTATGTACTCCCACGACAACCCGTTTTCTCACAGCCTTTACCAGTAAGGTACACTGGCTTATATTTCCTATCAAGTCCTTTTTTATAATCATTATTAACGCCATCGGTATCATTCTTTTGTCTACGCCTCCGCCTCTCGTACTCGTAAAAGACATGGTTTTCAGCATTGTCCGTGATGTCTCGCGGCCGTGCGTGGTATTTGAGGCAGTGGTAACACTGTAGGCGGTTCCACCCACTCCTCGTCCGAATTTGCTCTCCCACAAAATGATAACGGGGAGGAAATAGACAACAGTCTGGTCAATAACGTCGAGGGAGTTAATTCAGGTAAATTTTAAATCGTGTAGTTCTAAAGATGGCCTTTGATGATGGTTGAAACTATTGTCCCAAGGATGAGGATTGCATTGATGGCGAGTTTACATATAGGATAATAATGTTTTTATGATTTCTAGATTAGGTCTTTGGATGACATAGCCACCAAATTGTTTTAATTTTGTGTGGAATATTGAGGGTAATTTAAATTTCTTTTATAATACTCTTCTAAATAATC
The DNA here is from genome assembly GCA_030545055.2 of Neoaliturus tenellus. NCBI lineage: Eukaryota > Metazoa > Arthropoda > Insecta > Hemiptera > Cicadellidae > Neoaliturus > Neoaliturus tenellus. Next base: position 101,841,162 of record CM061531.1, read on the forward strand.
GAAACAAATAGCCTATCAGTGAAAGAAAGGTAGGCCTACTGTAAAGTACATTTTACCCTAACCTAACTTTAATGATAATGTTAAAATTACTTCTTGGCCGGTATACTCTTGAACATCTTCGGTGTCTGATACTTCTTCACTGCTTGGATCTCCTTCACTATTGTTGTCTTCAATGTGTAAAGCGCGTTTCTTAATTGGCGCCGACATTAGGATTACTTGAAATTTAATTACAACGTGGTAAGTACACTGACACGGTAGAGAAAAACTAACCTAAAAAGCAGACTACTATTATTATTAAAACATTTTTGACACAAGACAGTGTCGCCAAACACTATTTGCAAAATTACCCTCACACCCCCTTTCTTATGCTTACCCTGCCTAGAAGATAGATGAGCGATATTATTGCCATTGGTTTTGTGTATAGAATATACATACAGAGTGATAATAAAAATATTACAAACTTCGGGGGCTGATGGTACCATTATTATCAATGTCTCACGTGATTTATGTTATGTTTTAGTACGGTTCAAGTGTAAAAGTTGTCGTGCTTACGTTTTGAGTAATGCTTACGTCATGAGGCAAATGTCTCGTGCGAAAGTTTTATTTTCTTATTCAAGAAAACGCAAAGCCAATTGACCCTCATTCATTATGTAATTTATTGTATTCTGAAAAAATGTAAGTTTAGTTATATTGATTATAGCGGCAATAAAGTTTAATTTCACCCGTTGTACAATATGTTATACAAGACCTATCTTCAATTAATTAATAAATATTCTGGCTGTTGTAATTATTGAAGGGTCGAACCCCATCTCAGAATTCATTATAGGCATGATATGTTTTTTCTTTTTGCAAAGTGATATAATAAACTATAAGTTAATTACCATTATACCATACCCTTACAAAATACAATTCTTAATCAAACCTTTTTTCCTTTTACGCTTTTTTTTGTCCTTACTAAGGAGAGATTTATGTTCCACTGGTTTGAAATTTCTATTCTTTTTCTAATATACACCGTTTTCTTTTTTAATAATTTAGATATTAGATGACAAATTTAAACCATGTTTTTTCTTTCCTAATGATGATTCACGACGTGTATTATCCGCTTTCCAATATTCAGCTCTCATTGAGTATTAAGACTATCATGAATTTATACCATTGACTGTAAATGAGATACACAATTTATATCTTACATCCCACGTCGTCCCTAGACCGCTGAAGACGGCATGCAAAGGTTCAGTCCATGAACTGAAATTTCTATCCCACCCTACGAAAATTGCCCCATGTAGGAAGGGAATAGGTCAACATGGGCTTTTAACAATAATATATGGATTATATTGTTGGATTGGCCTCCCAATTTGAGTCGCGGAATTCCTCCCAGGGAATAAAAAAATCTGAAATATAAAATATTTTAGTTTGGAACAAAATTTGTTATTTTTTGTATATCCTTCAGGGATTGAAGGAGCTTCAAATACAGTTTGATTCCCTGAAGCTAGGCTTGGATTCAAAATAATTTGGATTGTACGCACCGAGGTTTTTATTTCTCTAAATCTGGTATTGTGTAGCCATGTTCAGCAAAAAAAACTCAACTGGTTAGAAACTTTAAAATACTTAGTAGATACTTATATTGTATAGTCAGGTACTTAGAGGTTGATGTTTACTGTGATACTATGTAACTATGTTATAATGTGAGTCGAGTGAACTCAGAGAAATAGCTCATAATTTTGGAAACCCGCCTTTAGAGGGGCAATGAATGGAACCAAAGTTTCATTATATTTTACTTTTTACCATGTCCTCTTCCCTCACGAAGTTCGGAAGTTCCCTGTGATCTTGGAGATCAGGGAATCGTTGCCTTTTCCCTTTCTTAACCTCTGTTTATTTGGTGTTTTGTGTTTAGAATAAATGGAGGCGAATGAATAGAGCAAGCATAAGCTTGCCAGCTTGCCTGAATATCATTACACCATTGTGAATTTAAAATATCTTTATTATTCAACTTTTGTGTTTCGTATGAATGGACTCGTTGCACTGAGTGCATACAGTGACCCCCGACCCCATACATAAATGTACCTGCTGGTTGAAAGTTGAAAGCTGATTCTTGTTGGTAGTTCTGGCACCAGCTGTTATTCTTCAGGAGCTGATTCTTCTTCACTCACTGGATAGACAGACAGACAGACGAGAAAAATCAGGTCGTCGGTCGTCGTCGTCGAGACGAGTCGTCCAGTCGTCACTTGACGTCAGATCGTTTTATTTATTTTGCTTTTGCATTACCCAAGTAGAAATAAACATCAGGGAGTGAACAAGTGAACCGTGAACGTGAACCATCCAGAGAAATACTGCCTGCTCATTGAATGTCGTATTTAGTCAACGCTGGCTGACTATTATTAATTAATTAATAACGATTCATTGTTTGGGAAATTAAAAATTAGTTTATTGTTGTAGCCTACATTCCGTGGATATTCCAAGGTGAACTCTTTGATAGCCTTAACAGTTCTTTTTTATGAAATATTCAGAAGGACAACGGCAACAACGTAAACTTTTAGTTTCAATACATTTCGTAAAAGATCGTATAAAAAATGCCTAATGAAGATAGGCTGAGAGCTCTTCTTTCTGATTTAGGTCGATCAACTCTCAGGGGTGTTCGTAAGTGCCCTAAGTGTGGTACTCTTAATGGCATTAGAGGAATTATGTGTAAAAATAAAGCTTGTGATCAAGTATTTAAAGAAGCTGGAGAAAAAAGAAAGAATACCACAGAAGTTTGTAAATTACATACTGGAACCACTACTCAAGTAAGTCTCAGACTAGGCTAGAATTATTATAGGCCTATGTTGCTTGAAGATAGATAGACCTAAACTCAAAATCGGCACTAATGGCATTAGGGTTGAATTGGCAAAACTTCGATAAAGATTCAAAGATATCCCCCTCCTCCGTTGTTATGGATGAATCGATGTGGAGTTGTTCAATCTAGACCTAAATAATAAAGATAATCAATGTAACTAATGACCCCTATTTTGTTAAACCTTTTATTTTTTCATATTTACATAAAATAAAACTAGTAGGGCCTATACAGAAACCTAACATAGGCTCTAATTTATATCAACAAAATAAAAACACTAGGCTAGGCCTGATAATCATAATGACAATTTAGGCAACATTTAACAAAATAATAGGCCTAGGCTATAAGAAAAATCGGTGTGAAACTGCCAATTTTTTATCCACGCTTTCAATTTTCAACTAATTCATGTGATTTTCAAAGCACTACATAACCTAAAAATTAGTCTTGCGCTTGTTTTTTTGTGTTTGAAAGCATCACAACAACTGGAATTTGAATACACTGTGCTGAAGTAAATGAATTATAGCAATTATCATACATAAAAAAACGTTAAAACCAATACTTGGTGTAAAAATATCAACATTGCATTACCTTCCAGTGCAGATATGTTGATTCCAAACACAAGCCAATTGTATGTCAAACACAAAATGTTACCAACAGTACAAATATAATACATCCTTAGACATACTTCAATGTATATATTAAAATACATATTTTTAGAAATGATAATACTGAAAAGAGATTATAAATGAAATATATCATTCAAATGTAATGTGGCCTGAACATGAAAAGTTAAGTCCAACTCTGACTGTCATTTTAAGAGCTTCTACTTGTGTTTTACTAACCCATGACAAACTAAAAATCTTACTTTATGTATGGCTATATATGTACCTTGCCGGTCGCTTTTGACTTGAAATTGGTATGGTAGGTACATACACTCCGTATGCTACCCTGACATACCCAGACCCTCATTTTAAGGGCTTTATAACTTGTTTTTCCAAACCATGTCAGGAAAGAAAACTCGTACTTTATGTATGGCCATGAACATAGCTACCAGTGAGCTTTGGACTTAAAGTTGGTCTGCTTCCTCTCCTACACTCTTATTCTACCCAGACTGACCTATGTGTATACTGCGACCCTCGTTATAAGGGTTTTATAAGGTCGTTTACAATCCCGTGTTTAGCCTCGAGTGAAAGTTTGTATGTATGGCCATATACATACCTTGCAGTTACGTATGGACCTGAAATCGGTATGCTAGGTCCCTACTCTGTTGTGATATCCAGATATACCCTTGTGTATACTGCGACCCTCGTTTTAAGGGTTTTATAAGGTCATTTACAAGGTCATGTTTAGTCTTGAACAAAATTTCGTAATTTAGGTGTTGCCTTTACAATACCTAGAAGTGGGCTGTGAACTTGAAATTGGTCTGCTTCCTCTCCTACACTCTTATTCTACCCAGACTGACCTATGTGTATACTGCGACCCTCGTTTTAAGGGTTTTATAAGGTCGTTTATAGACCCGTGTTTAGCCTCGAGCGAAAGTTTGTATGTATGGCCATATACATACCTTGCAGATACGTATGGACCTGAAATCGGTCTGCTAGGTCCCTACACTGTTGTGCTATCCAGTTATACCCATGTGTAAACTGCGACCCTCGTTAAAAGGGTTTTATAAGGTCATTTACAAGGTCATGTTTTTTCTTAAACAAAATTTCTCAATTTATGTGGCCTTAAACATACCTAGCAGTGAGCTTTGGATTTGAAATTGGTCTACTTCCTCTCCTACCCTCTTATTCTACCCAGACTGACCTATGTGTATACTGCGACCCTCGTTTTAAGGGTTTTATAAGGTCGTTTATAGACCCGTGTTTAGCCTCGAGCGAAAGATTGTATGTATGGCCATATACATACCTTGCAGTTACGTATGGACCTGAAATCGGTATGCTAGGTCCCTACACTGTTGTGCTATCCAGATATACTCATGTGTATACTGCGACCCTCGTTTTAAGGGTTTTATAAGGTCATTTACAAGGTCATGTTTTTTCTTAAAAAAAATTTTGTAATTTATGTGTGGCCTTAAACATACCTAGCAGTGAGCTTTGGACTTGAAATTGGTCTGCTTCCTCTCCTACACTCTTATTCTACCCAGACTGACCTATGTGTATACTGCGACCCTCGTTTTAAGGGTTTTATAAGGTTGATTACACACCCGTGTTTAGTCTCGAGCGAAAGTTTGTATGTATGGCCATATACATACCTTGCAGATACGTATGGACCTGAAATCGGTATGCTAGGTCCCTACACTGTTGTGCTATCCAGATATACCCATGTGTATACTGCGACCCTCGTTTTAAGGGTTTTATAAGGTCATTTTACAAGGTCATGTTTTTTCTTAAACAAAATTTCTCAATTTATGTGTGGCCTTAAACATACCCAGCAGTGAGCTTTGGATTTGAAATTGGTCTACTTCCTCTCCTACCCTCTTATTCTACCCAGACTGACCTATGTGTATACTACGACCCTCGTTTTAAGGGTTTTATAAGGTCGTTTATAGACCCGTGTTTAGCCTCGAGCGAAAGATTGTATGTATGGCCATATACATACCTTGCAGTTACGTATGGACCTGAAATCGGTATGCTAGGTCCCTACACTGTTGTGCTATCCAGATATACCCATGGGTATACTGCGACATTCGTTTTAAGGGTTTTATAAGGTCATTTACAAGGTCATGTTTAGTCATGAACAAAATTTCGTAATTTAGGTGTTGCCTTTACAATACCTAGCAGTGAGCTGTGGACTTGAAATTGGTCTGCTTCCTCTCCTACACTCTTATTCTACCCAGACTGACCTATGTGTATACTGCGACCCTCGTTTTAAGGGTTTTATAAGGTCGTTTATAGACCCGTGTTTAGCCTCGAGCGAAAGTTTGTATGTATGGCCATATACATACCTTGCAGATACGTATGGACCTGAAATCGGTATGCTAGGTCCCTACACTGTTGTGCTATCCATATATACCCATGTGTATACTGCGACCCTCGTTTAAGGGTTTTATAAGGTCATTTACAAGGTCATGTTTTTTCTTAAACAAAATTTCGTAATTTATGTGTTACCTTAAACATACCTAGCAGTGAGCTTTGGACTTGAAATTGGTCTACTTCCTCTCCTACACTCTTATTCTACCCAGACTGACCTATGTGTATACTGCGACCCTCGTTTTAAGGGTTTTATAAGGTCGTTTATAGACCCGTGTTTAGCCTCGAGCGAAAGTTTGTATGTATGGCCATATACATACCTTGCAGATACGTATGGACCTGAAATCGGTATGCTAGGTCCCTACACTCTTGTGCTATCCAGATATACCCATGTGTAAACTGCGACCCTCGTTAAAAGGGTTTTATAAGGTCATTTACAAGGTCATGTTTAGTCTTGAACAAAATTTTGTAATTTAGGTGTTGCTTTTACAATACCTAGCAGTGAGCTTTGGACTTGAAATTGGTCTGCTTCCTCTCCTACACTCTTATTCTACCCAGACTGACCCATGTGTATACTGCGACCTTCGTTTTAAGGGTTTTATAAGGTCGTTTACAGACCCGTGTTTAGCGTCAAGAGAAAGTTTGTATGTATGGCCATATACATACCTAGCAGTTACGTATGGACCTGAAATCGGTATGCTAGGTCCCTACACTGTTGTGCTATCCAGATATACCCATGTGTATACTGCGACCCTCGTTTAAGGGTTTTATAAGGTCATTTACAAGGTCATGTTTAGTCTTGAACAAAATTTCGTAATTTAGGTGTTGCCTTTACAATACCTAGCAGTGAGCTTTGGACTTGAAATTGGTCTGCTTCCTCTCCTACACTCTTATTCTACCCAGACTGACCCATGTGTATACTGCGACCTTCGTTTTAAGGGTTTTATAAGGTCGTTTACAGACCCGTGTTTAGCGTCAAGAGAAAGTTTGTATGTATGGCCATATACATACCTAGCAGTTACGTATGGACCTGAAATCGGTATGCTAGGTCCCTACACTGTTGTGCTATCCAGATATACCTATGTGTATACTGCGACCCTCGTTTTAAGGGTTTTATAAGGTCATTTTACAAGGTCATGTTTTTTCTTAAACAAAATTTCGTAATTTATGTGTGGCCTTAAACATACCTAGCAGTGAGCTTTGGATTTGAAATTGGTCTACTTCCGCTCCTACCCTCTTATTCTACCCAGACTGACCTATGTGTGTACTACGACCCTCGTTTTAAGGGTTTTATAAGGTCGTTTATAGACCCGTGTTTAGCCTCGAGCGAAAAATTGTATGTATGGCCATATACATATCTTGCAGTTACGTTTGGACCTGAAATCGGTATGCTAGTTCCCTACACTGTTGTGCTATCCAGATATACCCATTTGTATACTGCGACCCTCATTTTAAGGGTTTTATAAGGTCATTTACAAGGTTATAGATCCGGTAGGTTTTATAGGTCGTTTATAGACCCGTGCTTAGCCTCGAGCCTAAGTTTGTATGTATGGCCATATACATACCTTGCAGCCACGTTTGGACCTGAAATCGGTACGAAAATATGTACTTTTTGTATGAAATTTGACTAGAAAATACATACTTGTGTATGATTTTATTTTATTAGTCCATAAAAGAGTAGTACATGTTGGAGACAATATTAATAGAATATACAAAATGAATAAATACCAGAGGACCCTTTTAAACATTTTTTATTTCACTAATACACATTTCGACACTTAGGTCATGATCACAGTATTAAGTGTATGTAAACAAATCTAATAAACAAACTTTAACATTACATCTGATAATTTTGAATTATTTTTCTCAAATTTGGATTGGTTGGTGTTTTATTTATTTATCAGGTCTCTCTCTTATATTCTTAATTTTTTCATATATTGGATTTATTTTTTGTGTCTGCATTACATTCAGTATATTTCCTTGGTTGTTCTGAGAATTTAAATAAATATGCAGTTCTTCTTTAGCATTCATTTTTTCACCTTTCTTTTCAACGTCTAAAATTTCCAAACTTTCATTCATCTTCCCATATTCGTGATACGATTCCAGAATGTGTTCAGCAAAAATTGATCGTTGGGTTGTCAAATTTTTTTTTTTAAGAGGTTGGCGGACCTCTTTTTGCCTTACTTTGCCCCGTCCACATAGACTATTGATCTGTGCGTGGATCGTATTAGACAAAGTAAGGGGGTGAGCCGCTACAGTACAAGGTGAAAGGTACTGATAAAAGTTCACTGGCAGAATGCGGATTCGAACCCACGACATCGCTGCCATGGTCCCGAAGTCCGGCGCGCTAACCACTACGCCACCGACTCACCCAAAATTGTTAGATTTAATGGCCTGGACATGTTCTTTATAACGGCATTTGAAATTTCTTCCCGTTTGGCCTATGTAGTATTTGGGACATTCTTTACATTTGATTTTGTATATGCCGGATTTTTCAAATCTGTCCTTCTCTTGTTTTTCACAACCACTTGATATGTTTCGAATCATTTGATATGTATTATTTCTGGTTCTATAGCTTAGTTTAAAATTTGTGCCTCGAAAAGTTTTTCGAAGAGGTTTGTTGAGTATAGAACTATATGGGACACAAAGATATTCATTTTGTTGGACATTTGTATCTTCTTTCTTAGTTTTAATTTTTCTTTTGGTGAGTTTGTCAATTAGAATGGGTTTATATCCATTTCTTATTGCTATGTCCTTTATGGTATTTTTTTCTTTTTCGTAGTCTTTTTTCTTCATTGGTACTTTTAATAATCTGTTTACCATAAAATGAAAACTTGCCATTTTGTGTTGCCATGGGTTATTTGAGTTGTTAGGTATTACTAGATCGGTCTGTGTTTCTTTTCTATAAATTTTAAATACGTGTCTATTATTTTCTTTACTGATTGTCAAATCAAGAAAATATATTTCCTCTTTTTGAATCTCCATCGTGAATTTTAAACTGTTTGAAAGTGAATTTAAATCAGCTAAAAGATTATTGCAATCGTTTTCATCCCCTTTGATTAGGCAGAGCACATCATCTACATATCTTTGCCAATATATTATATGCTTTTTCTGAGGATTTTAATCATTAATTATTTTGTCTTCCATCCCCTTAAGATTCAGGGGTGCACAAAATATATTGACTCCTAATATTTTCCTTAATCCTACTGATGGGTAAGATATAGTACATAACATAAAAAATATATAAAAAAATTACAGTAAACAAACCAGTAATGGACCGTTTAAGGAGAGGGGGAAGTTTAACATCAACTTGCCGCTATATTTTAATAACTACAACGGTTTTAATGGATCAAGTTGCCCCCTGGAAAGTTTTTTTTATTTTTTATTATTATTCTATTAATATTGTCTCCAACATGTACTACTCTTTTATGGACCAATAAAATAAAATCATACACAAGTATGTATTTTCTAGTCAAATTTCATACAAAAAGTACATATTTTCATACCGATTTCAGGTCCAAACGTGGCTGCAAGGTATGTATATGGCCATACATACAAACTTAGGCTCGAGGCTAAACACGGGTCTATAAACGACCTTATAAAACCCTTAAAACGAGGGTCGCAGAATACACATGGGTCAGTCTGGGTAGAATAAGAGTGTAGGAGAGGAAGCAGACCAATTTCAAGTCCAAAGTTCACTGCTAGGTATGTTTAAGGCCACACCTAAATTACGAAATTTTGTTCAAGACTAAACATGACCTTGTAAATGACCTTATAAAACCCTTAAAACGAGGGTCGCAGTATACACATGGGTATATCAGGATAGCACAACAGTGTAGGGACCTAGCATACCGATTTCAGGTCCATACATAACTGCAAGGTATGTATATGGCCATACATACAAACTTTCGCTCGAGGCTAAACATGGGTCTATAAACGACCTTATAAAACCCTTAAAACGAGGGTCGCAGTATACACATAGGTCAGTCTGGGTAGAATAAGAGTGTAGGAGAGGAAGTAGACCAATTTCAAGTCCAAAGCTCACTGCTAGGTATGTTTAAGGCAACACCTAAATTACGAAATTTTGTTCAAGACTAAACATGACCTTGTAAACGACCTTATAAAACCCTTAAAACGAGGGTCGCAGTATACACATGGGTATATCTGGATAGCACAACAGTGGTTTAGCATACCGATTTCAGGTCCAAACGTAACTGCAAGGTATGTATATGGCCATACATACAAACTTTCGCTCGAGGCTAAACACGGGTCCATAAACGACCTTATAAAACCCTTAAAACGAGGGTCGCAGTATACACATAGGTCAGTCTGGGTAGAATAAGAGTGTAGGAGAGGAAGTAGACCAATTTCAAGTCCAAAGCTCACTGCTAGGTATGTTTAAGGTAACACATAAATTACGAAATTTTGTTTAAGAAAAAACATGACCTTGTAAATGACCTAATAGAACCCTTAAAACGAGGGTCGCAGTATACACATGGGTATATCTGGATAGCACAACAGTGTAGGGACCTAGCATACCGATTTTAGGTCTATACGTATCTGCAAGGTATGTATATGGCCATACATACAAACTTTCGCTCGAGGCTAAACACGGGTCTATAAACGACCTTATAAAACCCTTAAAATGAGGGTCGCAGTATACACATAGGTCAGTCTGGGTAGAATAAGAGTGTAGGAGAGGAAGTAGACCAATTTCAAGTCCAAAGCTCACTGCTAGGTATGTTTAAGGTAACACATAAATTACGAAATTTTGTTTAAGAAAAAACATGACCTCGTAAATGACCTAATAGAACCCTTAAAACGAGGGTCGCAGTATGCACATGGGTATATCTGGATAGCACAACAGTGTAGGGACCTAGCATACCGATTTTAGGTCCATACGTATCTGCAAGGTATGTATATGGCCATACATACAAACTTTCGCTCGAGGCTAAACACGGGTCTATAAACGACCTTATAAAACCCTTAAAACGAGGGTCGCAGTATACACATAGGTCAGTCTGGGTAGAATAAGAGTGTAGGAGAGGAAGTAGACCAATTTCAAGTCCAAAGCTCACTGCTAGGTATGTTTAAGGCAACACCTAAATTACGAAATTTTGTTCAAGACTAAACATGACCTTGTAAACGACCTTATAAAACCCTTGAAACGAGGGTCGCAGTATACACATGGGTATATCTGGATAGCACAACAGTGTAGGGAACTAGCATACCGATTTCAGGTCCAAACGTAACTGCAAGGTATGTATATGGCCATACATACAAACTTTCGCTCGAGGCTAAACACGGGTCCATAAACGACCTTATAAAACCCTTAAAACGAGGGTCGCAGTATACACATAGGTCAGTCTGGGTAGAATAATAGTGTAGAAGAGGATGTAGACCAATTTCAAGTCCAAAGCTCACTGCTAGGTATGTTTAAGGTACCACATAAATAACAAAATTTTGTTTAAGAAAAAACATGACCTTGTAAATGACCTTATAAAACCCTTAAAACGAGGGTCGCAGTATACACATGGGTATATCTGGATAGCACAACAGTGTAGGGACCTAGCATACCGATTTCAGGTCCATACGTATCTGCAAGGTATGTATATGGCCATACATATAAACTTTCGCTCGAGGCTAAACACGGGTCCATAAACGACCTTATAAAACCCTTAAAACGAGGGTCGCAGTATACACATAGGTCAGTCTGGGTAGAATAAGAGTGTAGGAGAGGAAGTAGACCAATTTCAAGTCCAAAGCTCACTGCTAGGTATGTTTAAGGCCACACCTAAATTACGAAATTTTGTTCAAGACTAAACATGACCTTGTTAACGACCTTATAAAACCCTTAAAACGAGGGTCGCAGTATACACATGGGTATATCTGGATAGCACAACAGTGTAGGGACCTAGCATACCGATTTCAGGTCCATACGTAACTGCAAGGTATGTATATGGCCATACATACAAACTTAGGCTCGAGGCTAAACACGGGTCTATAAACGACCTTATAAAACCCTTAAAACGAGGGTCGCAGTATACACATAGGTCAGTCTGGGTAGAATAAGGGTGTAGGGGAGGAAGTAAACCAATTTCAAGTCTAAAGCTCACTGCTAGGTATGTTTAAGGCCACACCTAAATTACGAAATTTTGTTGAAGACTAAACATGACCTTGTAAACGACCTTATAAAACCCTTAAAACGAGGGTCGCAGTATACACATGGGTATATCTGGATAGCACAACAGTGTAGGGAACTAGCCTACCGATTTCAGGTCCAAACGTAACTGCAAGGTATGTATATGGCCATACATACAAACTTTCGCTCGAGGCTAAACATGGGTCTATAAACGACCTTATAAACCCTTAAAACAAGGGTTGCAGTATACACATAGGTCAGTCTGGGTAGAATAAGAGTGTAGGAGAAGAAGGAGACCGATTTCAAGTCCAAAGCTCACTGCTAGGTATGTTTAAGGCCACACCTAAATTACGAAATTTTGTTCAAGACTAAACATGACCTTGTAAATGACCTTATAAATCCCTTTTAACGAGGGTCGCAGTTTACACATGGGTATATCTGGATAGCACAACAGTGTAGGGACCTAGCATAGCGATTTCAGGTCCATTCGTAACTGCAAGGTATGTATATGGCCATACATACAAACTTTCACTCGAGGCTAAACACGGGTCCATAAACGACCTTATAAAACCCTTAAAACGAGGGTCGCAGTATACACATAGGTCAGTCTGGGTAGAATAAGGGTGTAGGGGAGGAAGTAGACCAATTTCAAGTCCAAAGCTCACTGCTAGGTATGTTTAAGGCCACACCTAAATTACGAAATTTTGTTGAAGACTAAACATGACCTTGTAAACGACCTTATAAAACCCTTAAAACGAGGGTCGCAGTATGCACATGGGTATATCTGGATAGCACAACAGTGTAGGGAACTAGCCTACCGATTTCATTTCCAAACGTAACTGCAAGGTATGTATATGGCCATACATACAAAACTTTCACTCGAGGCTAAACACGCTTCCATAAACGACCTTATAAAACCCTTAAAACGAGGGTCGCAGTATACACATAGGTCAGTCTGGGTAGAATAAGAGTGTAGGAGAGGAAGTAGACCAATTTCAAGTTCAAAGCTCACTGCTAGGTATGTTTAAGGTAACACATAAATTACGAAATTTTGTTGAAGACTAAACATGACCTTGTAAACGACCTTATAAAACCCTTAAAACGAGGGTCGCAGTATACACATGGGTATATCTGGATAGCACAACAGTGTAGGGAACTAGCCTACCGATTTCAGGTCCAAACGTAACTGCAAGGTATGTATATGGCCATACATACAAACTTTCGCTCGAGGCTAAACATGGGTCTATAAACGACCTTATAAACCCTTAAAACAAGGGTTGCAGTATACACATAGGTCAGTCTGGGTAGAATAAGAGTGTAGGAGAAGAAGGAGACCGATTTCAAGTCCAAAGCTCACTGCTAGGTATGTTTAAGGCCACACCTAAATTACGAAATTTTGTTCAAGACTAAACATGACCTTGTAAATGACCTTATAAATCCCTTTTAACGAGGGTCGCAGTTTACACATGGGTATATCTGGATAGCACAACAGTGTAGGGACCTAGCATAGCGATTTCAGGTCCATTTGTAACTGCAAGGTATGTATATGGCCATACATACAAACTTTCACTCGAGGCTAAACACGGGTCCATAAACGACCTTATAAAACCCTTAAAACGAGGGTCGCAGTATACACATAGGTCAGTCTGGGTAGAATAAGGGTGTAGGGGAGGAAGTAGACCAATTTCAAGTCCAAAGCTCACTGCTAGGTATGTTTAAGGCCACACCTAAATTACGAAATTTTGTTGAAGACTAAACATGACCTTGTAAACGACCTTATAAAACCCTTAAAACGAGGGTCGCAGTATACACATGGGTATATCTGGATAGCACAACAGTGTAGGGAACTAGCCTACCGATTTCATTTCCAAACGTAACTGCAAGGTATGTATATGGCCATACATACAAAACTTTCACTCGAGGCTAAACACGCTTCCATAAACGACCTTATAAAACCCTTAAAACGAGGGTCGCAGTATACACATAGGTCAGTCTGGGTAGAATAAGAGTGTAGGAGAGGAAGTAGACCAATTTCAAGTTCAAAGCTCACTGCTAGGTATGTTTAAGGTAACACATAAATTACGAAATTTTGTTTAAGAAAAAACATGACCTTGTAAATGACCTAATAAAACCCTTAAAACGAGGGTCGCAGTGTACACATGGGTATATCTGGATAGCACAACAGTGTAGGGACCTAGCATACCGATTTCAGGTCCATACGTATCTGCAAGGTATGTATATGGCCATACATACAAACTTACGTTCGAGGCTAAACACGGGTCTATAAACGACCTTATAAAACCCTTAAAACGTGGGTCGCAGTATACACATAGGTCAGTCTGGGTAGAATAAGAGTGTAGGAGAAGAAGGAGACCGATTTCAAGTACAAAGCTCACTGCTAGGTATGTTTAAGGCCACACCTAAATTACGAAATTTTGTTCAAGACTAAACATGACCTTGTAAACGACCTTATAAAAGACTTATAAAACCCTTAAAACGAGGGTCGCAGTATACACATGGGTATATCTAAATAGCACAACAGTGTAGGGAACTAGCATACCGATTTCAGGTCCAAACGTAACTGCAAGGTATGTATATGGCCATACATACAAACTTTCTCTTGAGGCTAAACACGGGTCTGTAAACGACCTTATAAAACCCTTAAAACGAGGGTCGCAGTATACACTTAGGTAAGTCTGGGTAGAATAAGAGTGTAGGAGAGGATGCATACCAATTTTAAGTACATAGCACACTGCTTGGTATGTATATGGCCATACATAAAGTACGAATTTTCTTTCCTGACATGGTTTGGTAAAACAAGTTATAAAGCCCTTAACATTAGGGTCTGGCTATGTCAGGGTAGCATACGGAGTGTATGTGTACCTACCATACCAATTTCAAGTCAAAAGTGACCGGCAACGTACATATATTTATAGCCAAGCATAAAGTAAGATTTTTAGTTCGTCATGGGTTAGTAAAACACAATTTGAAGCTCTTAAAATGACAGTCAGAGTTGGACTTAACTTTTCATGTTCAGGCCACATTACATTTGAATGATATATTTCATTTATAATCTTTTTTCAGTATTAACATTTCTAAAAATATGTATTTTAATATTTTGTCGATATACATTGAAGTATATCTAAGGATGTATTATATTTGTACTGTTGGTCACACTTTGTGTTTGACATACAATTGGCTTGTGTTTGGAATCAACATATCTGTACTGGGAGATAATGCAATGTTGATTTTTTTACACTAAGTATTGTTTTTAACGTTTTTTTATGTATGATAATTGCTATAATTCATTTACTTCAGCACAGTGTATTCAAATTCCAGTTGTTGTGATGGTTTCAAACACACAAAAAACAAGCACAAGACTAATTTTTAGGGTATGTAGTGCTTTGAAAATCACATGAATTAGTTGAAAATTGAAAGTGTGGATCAAAAGTTGGCAGTTTCACACCGATATAAGAAAAACGGTTTCCACTTACAAGTGTGGTCTACTCTCCATAAACTTTCCTGAGAAAAGGTTGGTCCTTAAAGTTCATATTAATGGAGATAGGCCTACCTAGTTTGATTAGGATTAGGAGGACAAATTTTGTTGAGCTAAAATTTGTATCTGACAGTAATTTTCGATCCGATACAATATTGATCGGATTGACAGATATTTTCATTCGATAGTTATGTAGCCCAGTTATGAAACTGCACGCTAAAAAATAATTGGGAATCATAATTTAGGTGACTGTTTTTCTTACTGTTGATAACCACAGGCTTACTTAGTGCATGAACCATAGCTTCTTTACAAATTTTCGATCAAGTTTGTTTAAAAGTAGGCTGCCTAAAGTAAGATAAGGTTGTGCAGCTTACTCTGGCGGCGAGGGCTTGTAGAGGTCTTACGCCGGAATGCCTGACAAAAACTCTAACAGAGAAATTTAATTTTAAAGATGACTATTTTTAGCCTATGTTTGATGAACATAATGATACAATAGAATGCAGATACAATAGTTACTGACAGTATTCTCAATGACTTCACTCCTGTTAATTTAAATGACATTGTAAAGCTTTTCAAACATTTTAAGTTAAAAAGTTCATTTGGTATTGATGGGGTGTCAATGAAAATCTTGAAAAACTGTGTAGACGAACTTGCTGTCCCTCTCATGCATTTGATCAACCTGTCATTGAGAAAAGGTATTTTTCCAGATAGATTCAAAACCTCAAAAATCAAGCCACTCTTCAAAAAAGGAGATCACAAAGACATGAACAATTTTCGTCCAATCTCTCTTGCTTCCTTCAATCTCAAAATTTTTTGAAAAAGTTATACGGTATATGACCAGATCATGGCATATATGGAATCAAACAATCTCTTTTCTTCAAAACAGTTCGGTTTCCGCAAAGGCAAATCAACCAAGCTCGCTTTGGTCGAGTTTGTCTCCGAATGCATACGTGCTGTGGACAGGGGCGAATGTGCAATTGCATGTTTTGCTGATCTGTCAAAAGCATTTGACTGCGTCGACATTGAAATTCTTCTCAGGAAAATTCAAAACATGGGAATCTCCGGAAAAATCTATGATTGGCTACGTTCTTACTCGGGAAATCGTTCCCAGGTAACGGAAATCATCTCAAACAATGAAATCTTTCGATCAGAAAAATCACCAGTTAAATTTGGGATGCCTCAAGGATCAATTCTTGGGCCCCTACTTTTCCTGATCTATGTGAATGACTTGGATGGTGTTGTCCCTAACGATGATCTTTTCATGTTTGCGGATGACACAACCATTCTGGTCAGTCACATGGGCAGACAATCAGCCAAAATCGACGCAAACATCAAAATCAACAATGTTGCCCAATTTTTTCAGGAAAACAAACTTTCAGTCAACCCAAACAAAACTAACTTCATGCAAATCCAAACAGTCCAGAGTACAAACTTCAGTCAAACTTTTCATCCAAACCTCTTTATAGACGATAACGATTTGAGTCACGCGGAGGTGGTTGACTTCCTTGGTGTCAGATTAGACTGTAATCTGACATGGGAGCATCAAATCGACAAAATTCATTCAAAGATTTCTTCCTCAATTTTCATTCTCAGAAATTTTGCAAAATTAGGGATCAAGAGTCTTTCCATGCTAGTTTACCATGGCCTCATTGAGACCCACCTCAGGTACTCTGTCATACTCTGGGGGATGGCCAACAAAACGTCGGTCAATCGTCTTTTTGTTTTGCAAAAGAGGGCGGTGAGACTCATTGCTGGCCTCAAGGCTGGTGATCACTGCAGAGAGGCGTTCAAAAGACTCAAAATATTGACACTTCCCAGTCTTTACATTTTTGAAGTTGTTCTATATGCTAAGGTCCACGGACATCCAATTGTTCGTGATCATTCACATAATACTAGATTCAAGAACCGTTTTGCTATTTTCCACAATACAAAAATGTTTGAAAAGCAACCTTTTTATGTTGGAAACAAAATATTAGATTCTCTTCCATCACATATTACCAACTGCAATAGCATAAGTACATTTAAGAACCAACTTGAAAAGTTTTTGATCGAAAAATCTGTGTATGAGGTGGATGAATTATGTAAGATCTAAAGTTAATCCTGTCTCAATGAAAGATAGAATTAAGTAAGCAGAATTCATAATTCTGTCCTGATGTATCCCATGCCCTACACTACTGGGTCAACGGGACGAAGAGGAAGCACTGTAAGCACCATAGACAACTAATAAACGAAACACGTATTTTTTTACGAATTCAGAATGCCGTCCATTGCCGGCCAAAGAACTGTAGCGCCAAAAGAAATATCAACTGTTCGATATACTTTTACTTCATGGAAACAAAGTTCTTGTAACACTTTATCATCATATTTTTTATTATTATGTAGACCTATCATTGTGATAGCCAACTGTAGTTTTTTTAGCATACTTAGCCTGTCTCTGGTGCAATCAGTCATAAAATGATGTATTTATGAGGAAAGAAACAAGTACCTATAATTAATTATTACTGTCGTTTAAATTTATTTGGGTAAAAGTTAATACAATCCCATAAACTTTGCATAAATAGCCTTTTTAAGATATAAAGAAAAGAATTGTGGTTGATGTAATATGTGTGTGAGATCTGTGTAGTCTATTTGATTTAAAACATATGCCAGATAAATGTAACTAAAAACATTTACAAACAAAACATAGTCTATTTTATTTTCTCCAAAGAATCCAAATAAAAAATTGTCATATAGGAGCAATATATGCCACACCTATTTTCTACAAATCAGCTTCTGGACTGCAAGCTACTTTTCACTACATTTGTAAACAAATTAATATTTAAATGAACTTCTATTTCCCAAACATGTGGCATTTGTGCGATGTCTACCAACTATTTCACATTTCCCCAAAACGATTTGCGAATTTTTAATTCATTCTTTTTATTTTAAAAGTGTAAAGGCCATATAAAATAATCTTAGTTTGATGCTTATAAAAATGAAAAGGCAATATAAGAGTGAGGCTTTCAAATAGAGAAGTAGTCAGTCTATTCCTGTTAGGCCTAACATAAAAAAAATTAAGAGTATTTTGTTTTGTTATGGTGGGACTTCCTCTCTCTGAGGAAGGTATGAGAATTTCGTTTTTCAATTGAGGGAGGTTTTAGGCCGGTTTGAGGTCGGTTAGGAAAGTTGGAGGTGAGGAAAGTTTGAGGGGGTTTGTGGATTCCGCTCTATATTAATTAAACTGAAAAAAGCAAAACTTATGTAAGTTTATTATTAATATAGCCTACTAGTGGAAATTCTGAGCCTTGCCAATCTCATTTATATAAGGTTCATGATTCCTTGCCTAACCAATTTTGTTTCAGGTATTTTCTGTAAGAGTGAGAGATAAAGGTCCAGATTATCGAGGATTCGTCCAGTTACCTGTTGTGCCTAATTCCCTGTGCTCACGGCCCACGGATCCTCTAATCAATGAACCATCAGCTGTTTGCTTTGTTGAGAACTGTCAGCGAATATTCAATACAAATATTTTGAAGTGCCATGTAAGACAAAGAAAACAAATATTTAAAACAGTATGATATATTAGGCTTAGGTTGTTCATTAACCTTGGTATTTTTATAAGTGATGTTTTTAGTTTTCACCAAGGAAATTTTCAAGTGCCGACAGCTAGTTAAGTGTTTTTTCATTGCAGTTTTCGCTCTTTTGTTTAAGGGCTTGTTTTATATCACTAGTGGGTTTAAGCCCTGCTAACTGCCTATTAAATAACTGTCCTGTCATATCAGCGTTGTGAAACATCCTAATCTTATAAAATCAATGTTCAGGTCGGAAAGTTCAAATATATTCTTCATCTTAATCTTATGGACAAAAAACAAACTTTGAGAGATGCCTGCGCCTTTTACAGTAAAAATATCTAAAATCTGAAACCTTGATATGAATGTTGTGACGGATCAAATGTTAAAGTTGGTTAAGTAATAAGGTAGGCTTTGCAGATAAATAAAACAGCTTCACATGACTTATTATACTAGGGAAACCTGTGCAGCACAATGCGTCACATTAATCAGAGTTAATCATGGTAATTTACTTATTTATTTTGCAAAAAATGAAATCATAGTCCCAATTATCTTACACTTTGATAACGTTAGACCAGTAGATCTTCATAGGTCATCTTAAATCTCCCACTGTAATTAAGGATTGAAATTTGGTGGTGGTTCTTTTTTGGTTCATATTAGCTTGGATTACATAATGGTTCTTGCCAATCCGTTTCGCTTGATAAAAACTCCTATGATAATTAGAATAAATACATACATAAATGTGTTTCATAAAATTAATTCATCCTTGATTCATCACATGTACATCGTGGTTTTAGGTCTGTTACACACTTAAGTGGCATATCTGCTACGCGGCGGCACACTGCACTCGACTGCTACGCCACTCGAAAACCAACCAATGCTTTGAAATGGGAGCTTACACATTACAGTAGCGCCATCCCCGCCTCGCCTCTGTTACGTAATGTGTAAGCTCCCATTTAAAAGCATTGGTTGGTTTTCGCGTGGCGTTGCAGTTGCCTACAGCGTGCTAAAAAACTGTTTCTCTTGTTATGGACAGTCATAAGCCTTATGGATAGAAACCAAACTTTAAGGGTTTCCCTTGGCCTTCAGAATAACAAAATAAGAAATCTAAAACCTTATTGCAATACTACGAACTGAGAAGAATCTTTTGACATTTCAATTGTTGGATTTGTTCAAGAAATTAGGGAGGAGTTGTGTTCACAAAAAACAGCTTCACACATTATATGTAGAGTAATAGATAGATAGATAGATTATACTATAGGCCTATATAAGGATGTTTTAAAATTTTATTAGTCTAAGTAGGTAACTTAACCTTTAGGGCTTGATTGTGATAACAATTTTGAAGATAACAAAACCTGTTAACTAACAGGCCGAGCTATTTTTACTAACTATCATTACATGTACTTTTAGATAAACTTCCAACAATGTACAAATACAAACCTACCAAATTTTGATAAAAAAAATGCATTGGATGAGAAGTCTATTCACATTAATGTATATAGTCAATGATTGTGTCAAAATTTGAAGTCCTGTGGGACGGAGGCCTCAGGGAACTTATCAAAAATGTTTCTTAGTAAGCACTTATGAGCAAAGAGGAACACCCATGCCAAATTACAATCTTGTACATCCTATGGTTTTGGAGATTCTCTGATAAATGAGTAAGTGGTACCATATTTGAAAAATTTGTATAGAAGATTGATCACAAACCATAAACTGTTGGGGAGATAGTAGGTTTTTCAGAACAAACAAAATGATTGCACAGTAGCAAAAATGACTATTTCTATTAGGTAAGCAGTTGGCATTCCTTCAAAGCTCGGGGGCTCTAAACATGAAATTTATATTCACTAAGGGTACCAGTAGTGGTTGGGTTGACATTTTAGTAGGTTAAGATTTTACAGTATTCTGTTTTCAAGATTTGAATAATTTTCTGTGACTATAAACAGCTGATTTACTTTGTTATTCAATAAAAAAATATGCCTCAGGTTATCTTATGGTCAAAAAAAGGAAATTCAGGGCTTCCTGTGCCCTTCAGAATTCAAATATAGTATATTTCGTCACTAGTCCGGAAAGTGGTCGTTATCGGTGCAAGATCGAGTTTCAAGTACGAGGTGAAGCCGAGTACTTGAATTCGATCGAGCACCGATATACCACTTTCGGACGAGTTACGAACAGTACTTTTCATCATACCACCTTTAATCCTTTAATAAATATACAGTTTGGATAAAAATTAATAAATTTTAATCTATATACCCCCTCTTACGTTGTTATTTGTTTATCTTGTATTTGAACTATTTACAACTAAACAATCAGCTGTTTGACATTTATATATTGGAGGCAACGAGGTTTAAGTTACTGTAAGCAGAATAGCAGCGCTAGTGGTGTCAAACATTGGAAGTTTTTTTCCGGCCTAGTCCCGAAAACCACTGTTTCGAGGACTAGTCCCGAAAACTTTGTTTATCAACACGTTTATCCAACCCACCGGGAATCAACTAGTTTTGATCACAGCTGACCGTTCCGAAAACAACGTTTATCGCAATGGTATGATGAAAATTAATATATTATGCTTATTTTCAGTCTCATATATATATATAATTTATTTAAAATAAATTAACAATCTTCCTACCATCGTAGGTTGCTTTAAACAAAGAATACAAATACAAAACAATTTTAACTGTATAGATGATGTCTTAAAATTATTGCTGAGTGTTTGACAGCTGTCACTGCAACCAGATATAATTTCTTCTGATCTAATTTAAATTTTTTCCAAAAGTTCATCACAAAATTTGGTATTGTGCCTCTTGATCCAATCAATAAACCAAAAATTTCAAAGTTTTCAATTTTATAATTCCTTTTGTAAAAATTAATCGTTTGACAGTATATTTTACACTTCTCCGTATGCACATCTTCCGCCTGATTTTCGGCAATTTCAAAGCGAACTGTCGGATCAATTATGTATCCTTTATTTTTAGCTCTGTCCAAGACAATTATGTCGCTTCGACGAATTGAATCATTATCTGCCGTTGCCATCACTTCTTCATACACTTCGTAAGACTTTGACCTAAATTCGTCGGCAATTATCGATCTGATCCTGTGGTGTCGGATGTTTCTTAAGAGGTTACCATGTGGACACTGTCCAAGGACATGTGGCAATGTTTCGAGGGTATAGTTCTCGGTTGTAGGACAATGCCTACACCGGTTGCCATCCCTGGACCGTCCCGGTAATCCTCTAACTGGAGCTGTATTTGACACAATTTTAATGTAATCTTTAAACTCAGAATCAGTCAGGCCTTCAAGATCGTGCAGTTTTTTATTTATTGCCGTACATTGTTTGAAAACAATTACTCCTTTTCCTTTCTGTTTAAGGGAACACCACTTTTCGAACTCTAAATTTTGAAGTTGACGCCAAATGTATTTTGGTTTTAAAGAATTTGGTTCTACATCTGTTAGTTGTAATTTTAGAAAGCAATCTTTAATTTCTTTATCACAATTTCTGTACTGCGAAATATAAGGGTCATTCACATTCTTCAGAAGAACACAAATGTTTATGTGTTGAATATAGGCTTCCCATGACACTCTTACGGTACCCAAACCTTTATAATCCTTTGGGGAATAAACCATAGAATTTGGAATATCATTGGGAAGCTCTAGAACCTCTTTTATTGCTGATCTTATTATCATATCTATGTCATGAAGAAAGGTCTGGCTAATTTTATCTAATGGGGCACACTGAAATGGAAAAATTAAAGTTGGCCAGACATAATTATTGAGGATTAGTAGTTTTTGAACGGATTTTAAATATGGGGATACAACTACATTTCTAATTTTGTCCGTGAGGGTTTTAACTAAAGTTTCTTTATCAAATACAATTTCATCACTAAAGTTTACGCCTAAATATTTTATTTTGTCATGCATACTAATCGATTTAATTTGATTGCCATCAAGTAAAAATGTTTCTGAAGTTAGACGCCCCTGATAAATGCTAATGACATTTGTTTTGTTGACATTTAAAGTTAAACCGATGTTTTTAAATAGATTATTGGTCATATCATAAAGAGCTTTCGCTGCTTCCTTGTTTTTACATATCAAAACAGTGTCATCAGCGAAGCTTAGGACCGATATAGGTGGAATTGTGTCTTTAAATTTATATCCATATGCCTCTAAAATCTTAGGCTCGTTGAGTTCATCCAGTACATGATTGATGGACAAATTAAACAAGGTTGGAGATAGCGGTGCTCCTTGGAGTACTCCTCGATTTATAATGATTGGTTTGGTTTTTCCTTTACTAGTCTCTATTTGTGTTTCATTTCCTCGTAGCAAGTTTTTTATATTTTCCGCTAGAATCATGGGAATGGGTAATGAATCCAGGACTTTGTCAAGGTGGTCATGGCCGACATTGTCGTATGCTTTTTCAATGTCTAAAAACATAATGCAACAGTCCTTCTTTTCTTGCTTGGCATTTTGCAATACTGATTCCAAAATATTTGAATTTATGTATGTCCCTGGAACACTGGTAAATCCTTTCTGGCTGTTATTGAATGAAACATACTCCTTTAAGCGTTTATCTAATATTCTTTCGTAAACTCTTCTTAATGCTGAGCATATTGAAATTGGTCGCCAATTTGAAACTTTCGTTGCGTCACCACTTTTATCCAGAAGAATTGTCCTTGCTTTTAAAAATAGACGAGGAATTTTTTGATTTCTGTGAATTGTTGTAAATATAAGGGATAATATTTTAGACATCCTCTTCAGTTTTAATGTTCTAATGGACTTATGTTCTGGGGATCAAGCAAAGATACGAAAAAAGTATTTAAAATGCAAAAAAAAGCCATAAGAACAATTTTTCATCTACCTTCTACCAAATCATGTCGTCCCCTCTTTCAAAAACATAACATTTTAACACTACCATCTTTATATTATATTCTGCAATCTGCTTGTTTTGTGCACACAAATAAATCAAAATTTCAACTGAGAATGAACATACATAATTATAATACAAGATTAAAAAATTCCATTGAAACTCCAAGTTGTAAATCAGCGTTTTATCAAAAAAGTTCTGAATATATGTCAATTAAAATATGTAATAAATTACATGAACATTTAAAGCAAATTACAAATTTGAAAAAGTTCAAAAAAACACTGAAAGAAGAGCTTGCTACTGAATGTTACTACAAAATTGAAGACTATTTAAACAAAATACCCCCGTCGCAGCAGACATGCGTACTCAGCGAATTTCCAAAGAATTCTTTTTTCAACATCAAAGAACTTTGTGGCTATCTTATATAATTAATAATCTTTACAAGAAGGACATATAATATATTTAATGGCATTATATTTCTGAGTAAATTATTTTTATTTATTAATTTTTATATTAATATTTATATTGCAATAAATGACTATTTTAACAGTAATAAAAGTGCATATCCAAAGCTTCCATGCAAAAGGAATGATTTGTTTACAAATAACAAAACATAAACATATCAAATTTGACAAATATGCTGAAGAGCTGATCAGCTGATTAGGAACAGATACCTTATTATCTCCATCTCTCTTGCTCCCATTATACACTTTTTTTCCATGAGAATACCATGGGATTTAGCATGTAGGTTTGCTGCAATGTGGATTTTTGATCTAATCTTAATTACTCACCTTAATTACTCTTAATTACTCTTAATTAGATTTTTTATTAATCTAGTAAAGGTTCATAAAAATTTTTATTAAGATATGTTGATAAATAAACGATATATAAATTTTTACAGATTTGCCCATAAAAATAACATGGGAAACTTGATCTGAATTTTCTCTATAACCAGTTAAGCTATTTTAAAGATTCAAAATACTAAATTGTTTGTTATTTAAGCTCTTTTAAATGGTTTTAGTTAAAATTTATGAATTTTAAAAATTTAGGTCCAAAAATGCGAAAAACCCATTTTTGACCTCTTTGAAACCCCCATAAGACCCCGTTCCCATAAACCGACAATGCTGGTTCGCGAACTCATGAAAATAGACCTGGTCTTACACCTTCATACCAAATTTCATCAAAATTGGAAGTCCCCTTCAAAAGTTATCTATATACATATGTATGAAAACGAACGAATAGTGTTTTTGGCTTCTAGGGACCTCAAAATGAAAAAATAAAGTGGTCCCGGGCTTAGGTCTTACCATGGCCACTACCGTAATAGCGTATTCCCTATAGGGAAATTCGCTAAAATGAAGAAAGCCTACAACAAAGAAATAATGAAGAAACAAATGAAATGCCTTGTTAAATTTAGTTTAAGTTATGTAATGTAATGTTAGGGTCTAACCATATATATGACAATTAGATCTGAGATATTAAATAAATAAATAAATACCTTAAATTTCTAAAACCTTATTGCAAAACTACAAACCTTTTAACATCTCGAACGTTAAAATTTGTCCAGAAATACGGGAGGAGTTGTGCTCACAAATAACGGCTTCATGTATTATGTATAAGGATTTATAAAGTTTTTTTTGACAATAGGAGAGGGAGCTGCAGCCAGTGACTACATGCCAACACATCCAGGCTGCCACTCGATGTTTTGCTTCGGCCCAGCCTCTCAACATCAACAACACAGTCCTCTTCTCTCTCAACATACCCTCTTATATCAAACATGTAAGAATATATGTCTTTAAAGTATACATACCCCCTGTCAAAGCAGACCTGCATACTTATAGAATTTTCTATGGCTATTATTATTTAATCAACAAAATATTTAGTTTTCTAAATGAGAAATACATTAAAGTTACATTAAAATACAATAATTTATCAAAAAAATGTATGTAAAATATTTCATTATTTACATTTAATTACAAATTATTTTTGAAAAAAGTAAATACCCTGTCTCAGCAGACCTGCATGCTCAGCAAATTTCCAATAAAATAAGGTATTTTTTATTTTTTTCCAGAAACACCATGGGAACGAGAATGTTGGTTTGCTACCATGGGATTGCTGAAAATTGGCAATTTTTGACTTTTTAAACTTAGTTCAAATATGGAGGGCATATTTTAAAAAAATGGCCAATTTTAAAATAAATTGGAAATAACATTTTAAAAACAATTTCCTTTTTTAATTTTTTAGTGTAGCACACCATTTTAGAGGAAATAAAAAAATCAGATGTGGAACAAAAAGCATAACATGATAATACTTGCAGGTTGTTTAAACTTAGAGCCTAAAATTGAAAGTAAAATATGCCGAAATTACAAAACCACTAAGTTTACCATCAACATTTTTAAATCAGGGCATTGGCAAGCAGTGACTTATTTTTTTTTATTTAACATCTCCGTATTACCACAGAAGAAGTCTAAAGTTGCTGACTACTATTATTGCCTGTTTTATAAAGCCTACGTTCGGCGTAGTTCATGGTTTTAGCTTATTTGCCAGTATTGCTTACTGCAATCATTTTGTTATGATTTTGAGAGAGTTAATCATTTTGAGTAAATCATCTTGAGAGTAACCATTTTGAGAGACATAAGGAGAGACTCAGTTTAAAATTGAGAACTTGTCACCGTAACAAAATCTACCACAACTTTAATCTATGGTATACATTTACTGAAAACCAGTTGTCTGTGTCGAAATGTGCTTAAAAACTTATTTTCCATTTGTATGGTTTATGTATGCAAATGTGCATTGAATATTAAGTCAAGTAGTGTAATACAATAGTGTTGGATATCAAATTGGAATGGTTGCATTATGAGTTGAGATGTCCTTAGAGATCACAAAAATACCACATAACTTTGGCGCCCATGTTTCTAGTTGCCAAAAAGCCATTTGTATGAGCGAGTGACCAGTTGTACATTAGCGTTGATGCGAGCTGAAAGCTAAAATGTCCCTAACGTGTCTTAGTCTTTAGGTTAGGTTATAATTTTTTCACCTAAATTTGTCTAAAAAATTACCTATTTTGGCCAAAAAGTGTAAGTTGGGGCATTTTAATGTTTACATGCATAAATTAAAAAACTGATTACAACCGTAAAAAATTTCCAAAATACAAAAAATAAATAAATTTTTTTAATAATTTTCTTTAAAATGAAACTGTTTGGTTGATGTTGTTTGAAGCCCTAAAAATAATAATAGACTTATAAACAAATAAAAAAATTGTATAAAAACATTTAAGAAAATCCTTTATAATACATATTACTTTTTCAGACCAATCACCAATCAGACCAATCAGACTAGGTGATGTTCAAAATGGTGTAGGTAATATTACTACCAATAATATTCTTATCCAATTTATTGATCTAATGTCAAATTAATAGTTATGCAATTAATAGTAAACAATAAACAATTTGTATTAACAACAATCTTAATTTTAATACGGTACTGTAGTTCCCAAACAAATGTCTTATTTCTATTTGTCGCTAGATGATATGGCAGATGGCCATTTCCACACTGGGCCCGCTAGTCCAGAGAGTGTCCAAGACCATTATGGTGGTCCGCTGCAAGGTCACCTCCAAACACCCCCTTGGCTACCTCCACGTCGCTTTCTCCCCCGCCAAGAGCAAGGAGCAAGCCAGCCACTTCCTCTGCAGCTGTCCTGTATTCAAGGTCTGTAAGTTTATATTTTAATAAAGCTGCTTATAGACGGGGAAATAGGGACGGCAAGTTGCTGGCTGCAAGTACTGTCCATCACATCAATTGTCATCTGTTTTTCTATACAAAGGGTACTATCGGCAAATAGATAGGAGTTCTTGCAGCCAGCCTGGTTTAAGGTCTTGAGTGAATGGAGTCAAGTGTTGAATTAAAATGTGTTCAGCATGTCTGAGTGTGATGAAGGAACGGGGACTATGAAAGATTCATTAATCTTCTGGGTAGATGTTTGGCTTTTCTCTCACTTAAAGATAGGAAATTACTCATTTGTGGGGATTTCAATGTTCACCTTGAAACACAGTCTGATAAAGAGAGATCTTTCACAAATTTACTCCTCATTCATCCAAAATAGGTTCCCAACTAGAGGCATTCATTGTTTGGATTCTATTGCCACCAATCTAGATTCTTGGGACTGCAAAACATCTGTAATTTTACCTATGATAGCTGACCACAGTGCAGTGGTGATGGAAGTAAAATCAGGTCCAATTTCTGCGAGCAATGTTACAAAACCCCTACCATGGCATGTAAACTATTCCTTTTTAATAAAAAAAAGAGAAGATTTTTTTAAGAAAAAAATTATTGAAGATAGGGTACCCCTTTTGTGCGGAGACCTCAGTAAGATTGACTGGGAATCAGAGCTATCCCAAAGCCAAAACACTAGGAGTCATTTGACTTTTTTTTCTCTCATTTCATTTATGAGTTAAAAAGCACTTGCTAGTGAATAAAGCTGATAGAGCTCAAACTAATCATAGGCCTAGCACCACCAGGGACAAATCAAATCTTGGTACACTCCTGATCTTCATAGGCTAAAAACTCTTGTTGTTTCGGTACCTGACCACTTCAAATCTTCAAAGTCCCGAGCCTAGCAAAATAGGCTATTTAACACCTAACTTATTTGAAACTTAACAAACAATACAGAAAAAAGTTACTGAGACCAAGAAAGCCTATAATGTCAAACTCATTGAAGAGTCTACAAATAAGTGCAAAGCTGCATGGGATGTTATTAGACAGTGTAAACCTATATTATCTTATACTCTAAAACAAGCTCTGTTTGTACGGGCAAACTTTTTTTTCGCTCCAAGGATTTTTGATTTTTTTATTGAATATGGGGGTTTTGACCACCAGAAATCGATTGGAGCTAGTCCCGTGTCTGGGTAAAATCCAGTTTTCGCGTTAGAGCCCTTCAAAGCTCCCATATTATCCTTATGGAGATTTTTAAATTGAACAAAAATCAGCTGATAACTGTAGATATAACCCAATGTGTTACATGTGGTTTAGGAAAATTATACCAAAGTACAGCACCCTTTGGCCTGGCGAGGGAGCGAAGCGAACGAGCTCGTCTCGAAAAGAAAGAAGGCGAGTGAGCGGAGCAAACGAGCTTTGTGTAAGAAACTAAAGTAATAATTTTACCGAGCATAAGCTCGGTCCCCCTGGTACTTAAACCTAAAGTAAGCAGCCCTGCCAACCCTGATACCTTAAATGACTTTTTTGTTGGTACTGTTAAGGATATAGTGTAAAATCCTCCGCAGTTGTCCAAGACCCTCTTAACATAGGCCTAGCTAGTGATCCTGAGAATAGACCACACCTTTTGTAGTCGAAAGATGTGAAATCTGCAGAAGTAATTAAAATTGTCAAGAATTTTAAGTCATCAAGCACCCCCGACATATTTGGTGTATCTTGTAACATCCTCAAGGCAGTTATCAATGTCATAGCAGTCCCCTTTACCTCTGTATTTAACCTATTATTTTTGAGACAAGGAGTCTTTCCAGATGCTCTCAAGGTTGCAAAAACAGTTCCAATCCATAAGAAGGGAAGTACCGAGGAACTGGCAAATTACCGTCCTATCTCCGTGCTTCCAGTTACATCCAAAGTATTTTAAACCATTTTAAAGAATCAATTATCAAGCTTTTTTGAATGAAATGACCTGATGAATGACAACCAATGAGGTTTTATAAAATGGCGTTCTACAACCATTGCCCTACTTTCATTCGCTTCCCTAATTGTAGCTACTTTTGAGGATGGAGACACTATGGCTTTATTGCTCTGCGGTTTGAATAAAACCTTTGATTGTGTGCCCCATAGTACAAGTTCTACTTGAAAAGTTGCAGTTGGATGGTATCAAAATAAATGTACTGCATATCGAACCATATGTTGCTACTTAGAAAACAGAAAACAAATAGTTACAATTGATGGCGCTGTTTCTAGTAGTATAGATGTTTTGCACGGTGTACCACAGGGTTCTGTTCTTGGGCCCCTGTTATTTCTAGTCCTCATAAATTACCTGAAATTGGATGGACAGACCCTACTATTGTAGACAATACTACTCTGATGACACGGGGGAAATCGGCAAACAAAGTCCTTGAGGAAATTGAAGATCTGCTGCTGTTGGAAAAAAAATTGGTTCACTCCCAACAAACTAAAATTAAATGAAGACAAAACTCAATATATTATTTGTTCCCTCAAGCGCGATGTCCCTTATATAAATTTTGAAGTAGTCAAGCTTCTTGGTTTTTGGCTTAACCCAAAACTAAGCTGGGACCATCATGTACCCAGATAGGTATTAAACTCTCCAGAGTAATACTGGGTGTCCATAAAGTCTTGCCCTGATTTCATAGTTTTGCTGCACGGACACCATTATAGCCACACGCACCTTACATTTCTTATTTTCAAGGAAATTTAATCTAGTTTTTTCGTCATCAATTTGTTAACACATAAATTCAGGTGATTGACTACAATTCAGTTGAATTAAAATGCACTTCAAAAAACAAATCGTGGTGGCCCGACTAAATTGCCACCTTGTTCACCACGCTTGACCTCTCCGGATTTCTTTATGTCCTCTGATTTGTCAAACATTTGGTTTCCCCAGGCTCTAATTTAGAAACTCTAAAAGACAAAATAATGAATAAAGTGACGCCCGTTAGTCAGGAAATGTTATCTGAAAACGAAACATGGATGTTAATAAAAAACTAACAAAAAAGTCACCTAAACGATTTACAGGCTACCTAAGGCGCACACATTGAAGTGTACGGTATTGAGTTTGTGCATAGCCGTAAAAAACTTAAGAAGTTACTTATTAAAACTGGAAATAAAACTTTATCTTACCACAAACTGTTTTCATACTATACGGTTTCTTTATCAGGGCAAGACTTTATGGACACCAAGTATTTCCTCTCGACAAGATCAATCATGTGGTCACTGCTTTTATAACAAACACAAAGAGAGTCCTAGTTCTGCAAAAAAAGGCAGCTCACATTCTAGCTGGCCTTGGACCTAGAGAATCATGCTGTACTGCTTTTAAACAACTAAATGTGCTAACTGTAGTGAGTCTTTTCATCCTAGAAACTGCCTTACATGCTAAAAGACAGAACCTGCAGAGAGGAACTGACTTACACAATTACAACAGCCAACAACTTAGCAACTTAGTACTTCCGATCCATCGTCTCACACTCTACAAAAAACAACCGACATATCTGGGAGCTAAATTCCTAAACATCCTGCCAGAAGAGGTGAAAAATGTCCACTGCGAGAAGAAGTTAGAAACAACATAGTAGCATGGCTACATCAGTGCCCTTTCTACACAGTGGATGAGTTTCAAAACTGGAGGCATCATTTTTAAAACTTTTCTATCCTATCCTATTGACTTTCCTATCCTTTATAGCTTTATACTGTATTAGTTTTAGTGACACATTTACTGTTCTCAATGAATAATGTAAATAAAGAATTATTGTCTATTGTCACTGAGCGTTATCTGGTTACAGTGTACCATACACTTTTTCATAGCCATTTATCATACGGGATAATGTTGTGGGCTACTCCCCGGCATGTTAATATTACCGCTTCAGAAGAAGGCATTACGCATCATTGCTTCAGCTGGTTACTTAGATCACTGCAAGCCTATATTTCAGCGTTTGGGCATTCTTACAGTTTACAGCCAATATGTATTTAACTCACTAGTATACATAAATGAAAATGACTTCACTTTCGGAGAACGGCAGGATGTTCACTAGTACAATTCAGTAGAAGCCCTCTAGTCCGGCCTCAAATGGTTTGGCCGCCGGATAATCCGGCCGCGGTATTCCGGTAATTAAATGTTTAGTCCCAGGCGTATTCTACATAAAAAATAGACAAGAGTCAACATGTCCCATTCAAATGTTATTATTGGACACTACCCACCTTCAGGTTTATGGCGTTGTTTTGAAGGGATGCGGCAATTCTTGAGCTTTGTCAATTTTATTGAATTTTCCTATAGGGAATATGCTATTAAGGTAGTAGCCATGGTAAGACCTAAGCCCAGGACCATGTTACTTTTTCATTTTGAGGTCCCCAGAAGCCAAAAACATTGTTCGTTCATATATATATATGTCCGTGGTACTGATAACTTTTGACAGGGACCTCCGATTTTGATGAAATTTGGTATGAAGGTATAAGACTAGGTCTATTTTCATGAGTTCGCGAACCAGCATGATCGGGTTATGGGAACGGAGTTATATGGGGTTTCAAAGGGGTCAAAAATGGGTTTTCGGCATTTTTGGAGTATAATTTTCAAAATTCAACAATTTTAACTAAAACCATTTAAAAGAGCTTATAAAAACAAAAACAATTTTGTATTTAGAATTTTTAACTTGGCTTAACAGGTTATGGAGAAAAGCCAAAAATAGGTTTTCCATGTCAATCTTATGGGAAAATAACAAAACCCTGTATCCCGCTTATTTATTGGAAAAACTTGATAAAACTTGGTATGTACATTCATTGGTAGGGTTTAACTGATATTTGCTTACCACACCCATATGGCGGAAAACCTACATACTCACGCCCATGGGGTTTATGGGGAAAATTAAAAAGTGCCAAATATTGATACAGTTTGATATTTACCTTACGTAACTACGTGTGCTGTCCTTTAAGTTAATCGGTGCTACTTGTCCGACAGACTCACTGATGGTACAAGGAATTGAATCCGCTGCAGTTGTTGATATTGGAGTCAGTCCAGGAGTTGCCTCTCTGTAGTTAGCTGCAATACTAGTCAGTTTTCCGATATGAAATTATATTTATTTTGGCACTCTTACTCTGTTGAAAATTCACTATACAAGGAATAAACTCATGTGGTTTTATCAAGTCCTGCACACAGCCCATCAGAGAACAAATCAGTGTTCCTAACTTTCTTGATTTGAAATTTTCTGTAAGCTGTGTCAATGCTGTTTTATAATCAGTTTCTTTTGGTTTGCCAGAATATATCGGTTTTGTTACTAAACTGAATATAGTAGGCCCTTCATTCAAAATTTGACTAGTTAAATGGCTGTCTACAAAATCGGATACTTTAGGCCTCCAAAATCTTTTTCGTAAAAAAACTGCCACACCACTACTCATGTTTCTCTCACTATTCAAATCTGCAGAAATTGTGTGAGAAAACGCAACCGTTGGGTCTTGTTTGAATTTTTCAATAGGAACATCAAACTATTTTAGAATATTTTTGCTCAAACCAATTTTCCTTACTGAGCTTAGCTTCCCACCACAATTAGCCTTTCTGATGTGATCAATCTTTCTGATATGCCTTACCAACAGAGATTTGGCTCCCCCCACTCAGAGACCCGAAGTCAGCCAATCTCAACCAATGTGAACCGAGCACCGAAGATGTCCTTCTGAACTCCGAAACTGTACTCTGTCGCGGCCGATCTTTTTGAAGGAACCATTCTTCCTTATGCGAACAAGCTTTCTGTGGCGATCGTGGTATCACTATATCACTATTTTGAGACAGGGAGCTCACATAGTGGGTGTTTTAACCTGAATATGAGTGAGAGATGAGTGTAGGATGATTTTGGCACGATCTTGTAGTCTTGTTACTGACTAAGGCTGACATTCTCTTTAGACAGCAATGTTAATTAATAACCCAACAGCCAATAGTTTCTAGGGACCTTCAGTTTAACGTGGGATCCAAACCACAATTTCGACCTCATATATACGAATTGGTCTAAGTATGAGGATGGTCTTTATGGATGAACTAGTATTCACTAATGCGGACATTAATCCCCACTAGAGAATATCGCATCCACAAGCCATCGCTTATAACCATCCACAATTCGTGACCTCCAAGTAGCTGGATTCAGGACGACACCACCTGCTGCAATTTATCGTATCGTTGCCCGTTATTCCGCTTTGGGATCCGGACTGTCAAGTTATCAAGTGCCAAGTTTTTAGTACTCTATTGTACTTAAAGAAAGCACTTCAAACATTGGAAAATTGAATCAACTGCCCAGATTTGATAGATTACTCAATCTTCAAACCATTCAATCAGTTTAAACAACCAACTTTTATTTAAACTTCAATAACGTAAATCTTTAGATTGGTGGAAAATTATAGAGTTTTGTTCAGTTAATTTGAATGTCAAGTTGTTGAGTTCAGTCTGTGCACGGTTATAAAAACTTTATTACAATAAAGATTTTTTTTTACTTTTCAGTTTTGATGAAGTATCTTTAGGATTTGTCCTAGTTAAGCTGTTTCCATTACGACCGCTTGAATATTGCAGGGCCAGGGGTCTAGGAACCGGTCAGAGGAGGTGGGCAATGACCGCAGGTGTATTCACTACTACGCTTGCATCGCCGCGTTTGCCGGTGACGAGAAGCTCAGTGAAGAGTTTGCTATTTTTGTGGACATGGAGCGATCACAGGAAATAGTATTGAATCTCCAAGAACAATCAGGTAATGAACATGCTGTACCAGTTTATAAACTAACAGATTTTGTTATCAGATATTTTAGATACGTGATTGAAATGTAGGAGAGGACACAGTAGACCCTCCCCTACTGACCATGATGAGACTCATTCTGCGTTGGTTAACTAACAAGAAGAAGTGGTTATAAAGTGTAGTAATATTCACATCAATATATTGTCAATACTTTTTTTTACATCGGCCTAGTAATGTTTCATTTTAAAATGTTAACAATGTGAAAGAACTTAAAAAAATTAATAATAAACTATAAATTAATAATAAATACATAATATTTATCTTTGGGGATTTTTCTAGCTGGGAATAAGTGGTCCTTATTTAGAAACCAATCAAGTACATGTTTTCACAAGATGACAAACCTTAACTCATACCAGATTGGTGAGCTTGACATTATATCCTAGACCTCCAAAATGTAGGGCACTTTTATTTGTGGATTTTATATTGTGCTACTTTACTCATGTAGTAGCTACTGATAGTCGTAAGTAGTTTCCATGTTTTACACTCTTTTTTTGCATAGTTTTCAAGAATTATTATGACAGATTCAGTAATTCATAACAATTTATATAACTTCCTCATGTCTTCTCCAACAATAAATAATTTAAATTTTATCTCCTTTTAACTTTTTTATCCATAGTTTTCTTTGTTTTTCTTTCATGACATTGCCCTTGTTGTTGTTTACAGGTGGTGACAGTGAGGGTGATAACCGCGTAGTGGCTGTACTCTCAGACCCAGACACCAATCTACAGCTGGAGGTGGAAGTGTTAACTGATGACCAATCCATGCTTCAGCAGTACATTTTGCCCTCCGACTCTGATATGGCTCGGGTAAAGCCTGCACTCCTTTTTTATATATCTAATCCAAGTTAATGTAGAAATTTTGGCTTTTAATGTAATTTTATTTTTACACATTGTTTTAGTGTAGTTTATTGTAAAAAAACCAGATGTCCGTGTCAAGAGAGTTATAAACACTTTTTTGGAAAAGCAGTTCAAATAACTTTTTGGCAAAGCGATCCAAAGCCATACCAGCCGTGGGTGTCCTGAGGAGCAAACCCATGAATGACCCACGTGACCTCTTGAATTGAAGTCCATGACACAAACTTAACTAATAGGTCAGGAGATGTTCTAATGTTTGGAATTCAACATTACTCTACAACAAAATATTCATATGTCTGCATAGTGTAGCTTAGATTATTTAAACCTCAAGGGACTCGTAAAAAAATTAAACTATCTAAGAATTTCAATTCTAAAAATTCTTTGAAAAGAATAGAAAACGATACCCGGTTTAAGTTTTAACATTAAAGCTTTATTTAAAAAATAACATAGGTTTTAAGAAGTGTAGGGGGTTGTAATATCATGTAAAGTATAAAGTTTAATAAATCAAGTTAAATATGCAAATAATTAATGAACAATGGTGCTTGCTATATAATAACTGTATCTTGAATAAACTCAAAACATAGTCAGCATGGCTTCCGCTATGGAGTTCAGTTATTATTGCTGGACTTGAATCCATTATAGATAATCTAGACAACAAAGGTAAAGTTGCAGGTCTATTCATGTACCTAAGCAAAGCGTTTAATATCACATGATTTTATACTTCTTAATTTGAGTGAATTAGGAACTAGTAAAAATGCGCTCAACTGGTTTAAATCTTATGTCACCAATAGAAAACAATTTGTTGAAATTGTTCATCTTTATAGAAAAAACTATAAAATTCTTTATTGTTCTTTACTTACAACTGTTAAATATGGGGATCAATTTTAGGACCCCTTTTATTTATTTGCTATTTAAGAGACTTCTCACAGCTAAGTGATTTGAGTAAACTGTGCCTATATGCTGATGATACTAATTTAAACATCACAGCTTCAATGAATTATAAATTGAAATCAATTCTAACCTGGAAATTTAAAATAGTATTTTTAAATTCAAATAATTTACTATTAAATCTTGAAAAAAAAACAATATTGTTAATTTTCAAATCTGATCAGTTCAAAATGTAACTCTACTTAACATTACCATCCTCAACAAAAAAATTAAAGGCAAAGACAGCATTAAATTTTAGGATTAGAAATAGAAAACACACTCAAATGGAACTGTCATGTTGAAAAATTACTAACTAAAATTTCTTATGACCATTATTTCATTATTGTGATAAAGAAAATTTTAAAGTAATTTTGTTTTTCCTACATCCATTCAGTGATATCATTGGAATATCATTGTATAGTGCAACAACAAATAATTTAAATGTCATTTTGATAAGGCAAAAAAGCTATAAGAATAATTTGTAATATAAAACCCAGAACTTCAGTAAAGGATTGTTTCAAATCTGAACATTTAATAACAGTTTGTGGAATGTATGTTTTTGATACAGTTTTATCTATAAAAAATAGATTTCTGGATATGGAACTGGTTGGTAACAATCATGAACATTACATCAGAAATCTGGAATGCCTTGCGATAAACGCCCACAATTTACAACTTTTTAAGATAAAACCTTTATAATCCGGTTCAAAATTTTACAATAAATTACCAAATGATGTTAAGGACGAGGTGTCGAGTAAGAAATTCAAAATCAAAGCTAAGCAGTACCTAATCAACAAAGCTATGTATTCCTTTTAAAAATTCCGATTTTGAACAATTTTTCAAATTCTAAGATTTAGGCAAAACCCCTGTTTTTATGTTGTTAGTTAAATAAGTTGAGCATTATAAATATTGTATACAGGCCTAGAATTGCTTTTATTTAAACAGTCATTTTATAAATTAAGTGCTAGCAAAGGTAAAACATTACCTCTTGCAAAACCTTTCACTTTAGACCCTAGCATTTATTACTAAATACATCTTAAAATATTTTTGATGATTTTTATAGTAGAAGAACATATTAAATCACTGTGACAAAAGGAATGTTGTTGATGAACCCAGGTTGGTGAGTTTGAGACGATAACGGAGTCAGACGTGCCAGACGTTTGCCTACAAGGTCTGGAGATCATGCCTGAGCTGTCCACGTCGCCTGATCTGCTCACGTCCATCAAACAGGCTGACTACATCCCCAAGTCATTCCTCAGGGTATGGTACACCTACAGGCTATTTGTAACTTAAACGTGACTAAATTCTGTCACAACAATGTCGATCTGTTTTGATTCTAGTAATCATAAAGGAAAGTGATAATAGTCATGGCAAGCTATTAAATTCATTTAAATTTACTTTGGACATTGTTAAGTACTTATTTTAAGTTATAACAAATAAGTTGAGTTGAATTGTCATTTTCAAATAATGGTGGCAAGCGGAGCGAGAGAGACAGAGACAGCGTGAGCGACCAGGAACACCATTTACTGATTCCTCAATCCTGATTGGACGATGACCCATAAACCACTTCTGTTCCGTTTGCGGATCGGCAGCTCCCTTAGTTTTCCTCATGTAATCCTTATGTGATAAAAATGAAACTTGCTCTATTGCTAAAACCTTTTTTACTTCATTTAGGCTTATGTGGTAGTTGAAAAAGATTACTTTTAAAGTCTCCTTTCCCTCCACCTCCCATGACGCTCGGTCATTCTTGTGCTGTTCGTCTCTCTGCCGGTAGTCCACTCGTCTCGAGTTCTTTCGTTTTTTATTTCCTCCCGGGCTTACGAATTAATTGCGTATAGCCTTAGTCTCGCCCATAGTGGCTCCCTTGTTCTCATTTACTTTAAACTTTTGTAAAATAATATTTGTTTTGTTCATTAAACTATTATCCATGTTCACTAAATAAAAGTGTGAATCAAAAGTGAACCTTGTGTCAAGTGCGTGTCGGGCAACTCGGTCACCCGCGTATACAAACATTGACTGTACGAGAGCTCTCATAATTATTGTGCGTACGTGCGATTCGCAGCAAGAAAGAAAAATTTCCTGGACCAAATTGGAGAGACTTTCCTGGCCCAGCAGTTCCCGTGCCCTGGTGTGGTGGCGTCCAGTCGGCCATCTTGGCTTCTTTTCCAGCTCCGCCATAAGGATTTCATGGTCAGTGACTCTTTATCCTTTATTGATTATTTTTATGAACAGTTTTATTGACATTTGTAACCTCTTTGGTAACTTTTACCTGGTCCTTCGAACATTTTCATTTGAACCAAGCTCGTAAATTTCATTAATTGACTTTCACATTTTTCAATAATTTTCAATAAATTAATTTTTGCCCCTTTCTCAACATTTTTTGGCCTCCGAGTCGGATCTATAAGTGATTCTTTGGAACATTCACAATAACATTGTGATTCACAATAACATTTTTGATCCCTTGGAACACGTCCAGTGCAAAACTTTCAGTAAAATTCGTTCTAAGTCGCCGGGCACATTATACAACAATCTGCCCGCCTGGGCACATTATTTACAACAATCTGCCCGCCTGGGCACATTATTTACAACAATCTGCCCGCCTGGGCACATTATTTACAGCAATCTGCCCGCCCGGGCACATTATTCGCAACAATCTGCCCGCATTTTCCTGGTTGAGCTCAGCCATCTTGATTCCGTCTTCGTGTCGGTGTCGCGTGTGCAAGTCACATGACATGATCACGTGATTCGTTGCTAGGATACAAGTGTCAAACAGATGTGTGCAATTGGTGTACTCCCCTCGCAATAGTGAAAATAGACTGT
This sequence comes from Neoaliturus tenellus, assembly GCA_030545055.2. Taxonomy (NCBI): domain Eukaryota; kingdom Metazoa; phylum Arthropoda; class Insecta; order Hemiptera; family Cicadellidae; genus Neoaliturus; species Neoaliturus tenellus. The sequence goes on from CM061531.1 coordinate 101,880,087, forward strand.
TCCAACAGCTCCCTCTCAGTCTCTCGCCATGAATGGGCGTGTATAGCCTTTCTCATATCAGCTGTAATTCTTAAAATATCTCTGCTCAGCTGATGTTGTTTACAACACTTGACATTGCCAATTGAATTATTGTTGGCAAATGGCCAACATATGAAATATATATTGTGTTTTCCATTGACTGGTGATTTATACTGATGTATTAAAATGGATTTTATTTTCAACTAAGAAAATAATATTTTTAGTTGTAATTTGGTAGATCTTGTGGAAAGGTGAATTGAGTAACTAGACCTCAAAATTTTATTTTATCATTCATGCATTATGTTCGAATTCCTTGAATAATTTTCTTTAAAGCTCATTTCAACTTGAAAATATGCCTATTCATTTGTAATAAAAGATAGGCCTATTCTGCTCATGTATAAATATTAGCTAATTAATTAAGCTAATTTCATTTCATTGTTTAATATAAACAAGCCTGTGAGGTAATTAAGCCTATGTTCTCTTGTTTTATTTTCTCTGGTTCAATTAAACCATAGGCTATGCAATAAATGCTAATGAAATAACATTGGTATTGTAAATAGCAAACTCTGACAATCGGTCTTTGACAATTGTTGAATATTTTCTCTCACTTTGTGGCTTTTATTACTGTTATTCAATACAGTTTTTCGTTCAAATAGGCCTAGGCCTACATGTTCACATTGAATTTAAGTGTGTTCTGCAGTTGTATTAATTAAGGCTGAAACCTATTTTTAGGCTATTTTAAGTAGGCCTAACTTAACAATTTCACAACTGGCGTACAAGTGCCTAGCGTTTAATTCAATTTCTCTGATTGTTCATTACATTGCCTCACAATGTTCTTGTAAATTGTTTTCTCTATTTTAAGTCATTTTTAGTTTACTGTTTCACTCAAACCGAACGCAATGGCTCCAAAGGAATTTAAATATGAGACTTATTGCAAGTCTACGAACTTAATCAAAACTCGTTTCGCCAAACTCGAGGAAACGGTTAATACGTTAACCAGCACACCCCCTCTCACTCCCGTGCAGATTCGACAATTGACCAATATCTTTGCCAAACTTAAAGAAAAAACGTGCCAACTTGTAGCTGAACTTGCAACGTCTCATTGAAACAGACACTGAAGGTGACATTAAAACAACTTTGTCCTCAGACGTTGATGAGGTCAATGACTTATATGTAGTGCAATTGAAGTGCACACTGTTGTGGAGCCTGCAACTCCACACTCTTCACATCCTGAATCATCTCATCATTTCCCCTCTGCAGTTGTGACAGGAGTTAAACTGCCTAAGTTGAGCTTGCAGACTTTTGATGGTACTCCATTAAAATGTATTTCTTTCATCAATTTATTTGATACCACTGTACACAAAAGTACTTCTCTTTCCAATGTGGCCAAATTTCAGTACCTGCTCAGTGCTTTGACAGGTGAACCATTGAACTTGGTCAAATCTCTCAACCTCACAGCGTCAAATTATTTGATCGCTTATCAACTTTTGCGTGATGATTTGCACAATATTCATCGTCTGACAACTCTTCACCTCAACCATTTGTTGGATTTGCCATGCGTCTCCCGAAGCAATATCAAACAATTAAGGTCATTCATAACCACCTTTTATGAGCACTCGGAGTCTTTGAAAGCATTGAACTGTGATGTAACTGAAAATAATCCGTTACTTGCCGCACATCTGTTGCGAAAGCTTGACACTAAATTGGTCCAACAGTTGGAACAATACCGTGACACTAAGGCTGATGAAGACACCGAGGCGCACACACTATCCAAAGTAATGGAAATAATCAACTTCTTGAATCTAGAATGTTCCCACATTGAAGATGCGAGTCTGCATGCAACCCCGGAATTTAAATCTCCCCCTGTTTATTCAAGCAAGCCCAAAGCTGATAAACGAATTCATTACTCTTCTGGCAGTCTCGCCATGGTGGCTACTGATGCCAAGCCTACAAATGCGAAAACTGCAACGTGCTTCTGTTGCCACAAGCCTGGCCAAAAAATATACCAATGTCAGGTCTTCAATGGCAAATCTCCTAACGATCGTTACAAAATCGTTAAAGAAAATCAAAGATGCATATCCTGTCTCAGAGCCCATTCTCTGAAGGAATGTCATTCGAAAGCTTCTTGCACAACCTGTCACAAGAAGCACCACTCTCTTTTGCATTTTAATAGTGTTCAGGAAAACTCCCAACGCTCGCCTGCTCCACTTGGCACGCCTTCACCTTCGCAAGGCACTGATACTTCGTTGACTTGGTCTGTTCAACAACAGACTGTTCCACATAACAGTACTGTCCTCCTCAGCACGGCTCTAGTGAAACTCACTGCCGGTAATGGTCGCTCTTATGTATTTAGAGCATTGCTAGATTCTGGCAGCATGTCAGATTTCATTTCTGAGAGAGCCGCTCAACTTTTGGGCACTCGACGACAACACTCTCACCTCCCTGTCTCAGGATTATCCCAGGCTCTCACACACACACAAATGGCTCAATCAACTTGCATGTTGAGTCACTTGGGACAATTGGTTGCCCAAAAACACTCTTTTCACACACTGCAAAAATCTCTCTTGATTTACCTCGAGTGACAATCACTCAGCAAGTTCTCCAGAAGGTCAAACCTTTTGTTTTGGCGGACTTAACATTCCACAAACCGGGTCCCATTGATGTCCTCATAGGATGTGCTCTCTTCCCCAAAGGTCTGACAAATGAATAACACTCTCTGGGTGCTCACATGCCTTACGCCATTGGTACAATTTTTGGATATGTCATGGTTGGAACCGCTCCATGCTCCACTTCTTCTCCAACGAACTCATGCATATCCATCTCTCTCCTGTCCACTGAGGACATAGATCTTCATTCTTCACAGCAAAGTTTTTGGAATCAAGAAGAAGTACCTTCTTATTCAAATAAATCCGCTGAGGAAATGGCGAGTGATACGATTTTTGAGACCACGCATTCTCGTGACCACTCAGGTCGTTAGGGTGAAGTGGGGTAAGTGGGGCCACGGGGCTAGTGAAGCCAGTGGCTACCTTGACCTTATAAATGATAAATTAAACCTAAAATCACCAAATTATGTTTATTTGGTCCTTTATCTAATATATTTAACATTAACATTGACTGTAACAGGACAAAAACTATTTTTTTTACTTAAAAATAAAAAACCTTACGTTTCGCTACCAAATGGAAGTGCGAGGGTCAAAGTTTGCACAATTTTCATGACTTTATGGAAACTGTTAAACTCAAAGTTGTGAGTGTTTCTAGTAGTTTTTTATGTGTAGATTAAGCCTCTGTAGTCCATTTATCTAAAAAATCCTTAGTAAAAAAAATAAAGCCGTGGCTTCACTTACCCCGCCATTTTTTGACATGGGGCAAGTGCAGCCACAGACCCCGGGGTATGTGCAGCCAGTGAATTTTTTTTTTATTTCGCCTATTTGTATTCTTTTCAAGCATTTCCCATACATAATTTCATGCTTTAACTCTATTAGTTTGCTTTTGCTATTTTTAGTTCCTAGTACTTCCTGAATCGACTCTAGGACACTGAGGGGAATTACACTTCGCGGTGTCATTTTCTTCATATAATTTGCAGTGAAACCCCTGAAATTAACATGCAAATAGGCAAATGGACAAGAACAATGAATTTTAGTTTAAAAAAGATTATATTTAGTGTACCTATAGTGACATTAACTATGAAGTTTAATTATCAAAGAAAAAAAATTTAAAGGTTACTTTTTAGTTGATTTTTACAAAAAAACAGAGGTTTTAAATGTAAAATTTAGAATTAGAGAAAAAACTTTTGATTTATAAGTCCAAACATTAAAATGTTATAAGTAATCATTAACAAGTTGTTTTGTAGTTAAAAGAGTGATTTTTTTTTGTTGAATTTAATATGGCTACAACCATGAGACTGGCGTTTCAAGTGAAAATTTTTACATACACTTTGTAATTAATTTATTAACTTTAATAAAAATCAATTTTTGTTCATAAAATTTATTGCAAACCCTTCACAAGAGGTCAGGAAATTATCCCAAACATGTAAGTATAACAGCTAGGCATTATTTAATTAGTTATAACAAAAAGTAATATCTTGGAAATTTTAGAGATTTTTGCGTTGCCGTGTTCTCGGCCACGAAAAAGATCGTAACTCCTGAAAAAATTAAGATATCTCAATGAGTTAAAAATTGGCAAAGTCAGTGAAAAATGGGCTATAAGCCACTTACCCCATGTCCCTCTATGAGTGCTTTAAATATTTTATTCAGGCCGTGGCTGCACTTACCCCGAACACCCGGGGAAGTGCAGCCAGTGAACATGGTCTCAAAAACAATTTTCTATCAGACAAACCGTTAAAGGGATTTTAAAATCGATTATATCACCTGAAAGCCAATAAAGTAGGGATAAGGCATGCCAAAATTCATTGAATAATATTAAATAATAACTTGGTAAATTGAGCTCAAAGTCGAACTATGCAAATTCGTGGCCCCACTTACCCCACTTCACCCTATACGGTATGCTTACCATCCTCTTCTGATCAAGCTCCTGCAACTCTGGGCAGTTCCAAGCCTATTGCAGAACAACGCTTCCAGTCTCTCGAAGACGAAGTGAAGCCAACCCCATTGACTGTGCTCATCTCTACACAGCAGTCGTCGTGGGATTTTCTCTCCCAGTTCTCCTCTTGGACGAAGCTACTTCATGTCATGGCCTACGTCCTGCGATTCATCCGAAACAGCCGCCGGGAGGATCCTCATCTAGGTCCTCTCTCTGTGGACGAAATACAAGCTGCCCAGCTGCCTATCTTCCGATTGGTACAGCAAGAGGCCTTCTCCACTGACATTGCTGATCTTGAAGACCACAAGACCTGCTCTTCGCGTCTACAGCGACTCTCTCCCTTCATTGATCAAGATGGTCTACTACAGGTTGGTGGCAGACTTCAAAACGCCGATCTGGCGGAAGACATACGACATCCCTACCTTCTACCAAAGAGGCATGACGTAGTCAACATCTATATCGACTACAACCATCGCGAACATTTGCATTCTGGGGTACAATTGACTATGTCCCTACTGTCCCAACGTGTATGGATCCTTTCTGCGAGAAGTGCAGTACAAAACAGAATTGTCAAGTGTCTGGTGTGTTTTAAACAAAAACCAAAAAACACCTTCCCCCTGATGGGTGACTTACCCAAAGCGAGAGTGACTCCTGCTCGACCCTTTTGGTCTATGGGCATTGATTATGGCGGTCCATTCACAGTTAAGATCCATAACCTTCGTTCAATCCGTCTTATAAAGGCCTATATTTGCATTTTTGTTTGCCTCGCCACCAAGGCAATTCACATCGAATTCGCAACTGACTTGTCCACTGACTCATTCATCGCTGCGTTGAGACGCTTTATAGCTCGCAGAGGCATATGTTCCGATATTTACAGCGATTGTGGAACAAACTTTGTGGGCGTAAGAAATGCCTTTCGTGATTTCCTCTCTTCCGCTCAGCGACCAATTGAGCAATTTGCGCTTGAGCACCACATCCAGTTCCATTTTAATCCCCCCGCTGCAACTCAAAAAGGCGGTTTGTGGGAGAGTGCCATCAAGAGCACTAAATATCATTTGAAACGCACCCTCGGGACTCACGTGCCCACCCTCATTGAGTTTACCACACTAACATGCCAAATAGAGGCAATGCTCAATTCCCGGCCTCTCACTGCCTTGTCCAGTGATGCCAACGACCTTCAGGCCCTGTCGCCAGGTCACTTTTTGATTGGAGCCCCTCTAGCTTCACTTCCAGAACCCAACTTCGTCAACATGCCTGACAATAGACTCTCACATTGGCAGCTCATGCAAGCATTCATGCAACGCATCTGGAAGCGCTGGAGCAAGGAGTATCTCCACACATTGCAGCAACGCCTGAAATGGTACAATCCCACAAGGAATTTTCAAGTTGGCAACTTAGTGCTGGTACACCAAGACACCTCTTCCCTCCACTGGCCCTTGGCAAGGATCACCAAGGTTACTTCTGGCAAAGACAATGTTGTTCGAGTCGTTGAACTCAAGACTCAGCATGGTACCGTTACTCGTCCTGCAGTCCAAAGTGTTCTTGTTACCTTTCTGGGCGCAAACGGCCTAATCATTCAATGGTAATCTCTTGTACATATTAGCATAAGAATTGTTTAGGTTTTAATTTTTTCTAAGATTCAATATGAGGTATTTGTTTGAGGTATTTGTTTTGTTGAATCACAAGTGATTCAAAGCCGCCGGTATGTTAAGTACGTTGAATTGTCATTTTCAAATATTGGTGGCAAGCGGAGCGAGAGAGACAGAGACAGGGTGAGCTACCGGGAACACTATTTAAACGGAAATTTACTGATTCCTCAATCCTGATTGGCTGCTGGTCCATAAACCACTTCTATTCCGTTTGCGGATCGGCAGCTCTCTCCACCTCCCATGACGCTCGGTCATTCTTGCGCTGTTCGTCTCTCTGCCGGTAGTCCACTCGTCTCGAGTTCTTTCGTTTTTTATTCCCTCCCGGGCTTACGAATTAATTGCGTATAGCCTTTTAAGGCCTTTTCACACCGGCGTCTGCGACGTCCGCGGAAGCCGCAGAAGTTTTGGAATAAATAAATTGCTTCGCGTGCTATCAAATGAGACCGTGTACACCGTGCTTCTGCGACGTCTGCGGCGTCCGCGGAAGTTTTTGTGAGAATCGGTCGGAGAGCGATTTTCCACAAACTTCTGCGGCTTCTGCGGCCTAGCGCATGCGCAATGAACACTTCTGAACCACGTGCTTCTATCCCTCACCCGCACCCCGCTTCATCAGCAGTGTGTTTACTTTCGTTAGTCGCTGTTGCTGGTGTTCTGTGCCTTTATATATTTATAATGTTATTTTATGGAAGTTATTATTGTTCAATTAATCAAAGTTAATGTCATTATTTTTAATTCGTTTTTTCTAAAGACTCAATTAAAAACAAGAATAACAATCGTTATTAACTTTCTTGCGAAAAACAAATATTATTTAAAATAAAAATCATGGTATGTCATGCAATTTTATTCTTATAAATCTAAAGATATAGGCCTACCCCCGTCGCAGCAGACCTGCCTACGTAGCAAATTTTCGATGGAATTTTGGTATTTTTTACCACTGCTGTATAATCGCGTATTCCCTATAGGGAAATTAGCTAATATAATACTTGGTACAGTAACCTATAAAATGGGCATGTCCAATACTCAAAAAGTGCATTGTATGCATTTATATGTGTACATATATTGCATTTCATAGCAGTGTCGGTTAAACTAAAACAGTGCTCCTTTACGGGGCAGAGGTGTGGGCAGGCGCTCTAGATAAGGAGTGCTACAGGTTGCGACTCGCCCGGGTTCAGCGTCAAGCTGCGCTCCGGGTGTGTTCCGCCTACCGGACAGTGTCCGAGCCTGCCGTCCCGGTGGTCGCCGGAGTCATCCCTGTCAAGCTCTTGGCAGGGGAGAGGAAAGCGATTTATCAGAGACGTGGCGAGATCGGCAAGGACACGGCAAGAACAGAAGAGCGCTCCCGAACCTTCCAGCAGTGGCAACACAGCTGGGAGCACGACACCCGAGGACGATGGACTGCGCGACTTATCAAGCAGGTCCAACCATGGGTGGAACGGCGGCATGGGGAGGTGGACTACTACCTGACCCAATTTTTGACAGGTCACGGCTATTTTCGATCGTACCTGAACCGGATGGGAAAGACCGGTTCACCGGACTGCATTTATTGCCCGGGTGTTCCCGACGATGCGGAACACACATTCTTCCGCTGTCCCCGTTGGGAAGGGCCCCGCCTGGAGGCCACACAAATATTTGGTGCATTTTCGGTGGACTCGGTCTGCCAAAAGATTTTGGAGGATGAGGGCAACTGGGATTGTTTGTCACAGTTCGTCCGGGGCATCCTCCTGGAAAAGAAAACCGATCTGGACCGCGAAGTGGCCCAGATCCCTTGATAGAGCGGCTGGATAAGGAGCGAGCCCGACGGGCGTACGCCAAATTTAGGCCTAGCCTGACGTAATGTGATAAACAATTCCAGGTTAGATTCCTAAAGAGTAGAGGAGGTTTTTTAGTGGGTAAACCCGTTTTTTAGGGGAGCCCCACACTACAGGCTGGCCACCTGTGTGCGTAATGCATTTTTCCGCCTCTCCCTCAAAAAAAAAAAAAAAAGAAAAAAAGTCATTAAAGCAGTCCAATCATTTAAGCATTATGGGTTTCTTAATTTTATTTTGATCTATCATGTAATCAAACAAATAACTTCAATCATTCAATCTGTAAAAAGTGCATTTGCATGTTGCATTGGGTAAAGTCAATGCTCTGATTCGCTTCATTGATTTATTCTTCTCACCAGCTTTAAAACGTACAAAGAGCAAAGCACAAAACAATTTAAAACATAAAAAGTAACATTGTAAGGTTCTTTTAGATTACAACATTAGGATGAAAATATTTTGTTAACAACATTTGTTGTCTCCATTTTGTCTTCTAAACATAACCAGGATTAATATTTTGTTGTTTTATATTTTAGTTCAATGGAACAAAAAGGAAAAAAGAAGAAAGTTCACCGTTGATATCAGGGGCAGTTGAGCCCAAAAAATCTAGAAAGAAAACCCCCCCTAAGCCTGAACCAAACCAAGGTATTTAAACCTCTATGATAAAATAAAAATTACTAACATTATTAACTTTATTTGCTCTTTACAAATTATTAATATTTTACATATGTATGTTTTATTTGCTTGAATACTGAAGTATTTCTATTAAATTGTATTAACTTCTATTATATTTTCAACTATCAATGTATAACATGGTATTGTTACTTGTTAACTACGTTGTAAACTAGTGATGGGTCGGTTGCAAAATTTATCGGTTCGGTTTTTCACTCACACCGGTTGTCGGTTTTTTCGGTTTATTTTAGATGTAAACATGAAACAACATAAGGTTACCATCTAAAATCAGGCTGATACCTATTTTCTGCCTCTTACACATTTATGCTTTTTAAATAAGACCAGTTAGTTTTTGCAAGAAAATATATAAATATTAAATGTCTATCCCACTATATAACTGGCCTTATACTTTATCTGAAAGTAGTCAAAAAAGCAATACAACCACTTTAGTCGCCAAATTTGCAATGTTAATAAAAAACTAAAATTAAAAGATAAAAACTTTGACTATTGTATTTTTGTAGGAATTGATGAAATATCTAGGAGTATAGAATAAAAATCCAACCATTTAAAAAAAAGTTTAGAAACATCCTCAAATTATAGCTTAAGAAATGTTTTATTATTCCATGTCTAATTTTTTAAGAATTACTAGCTATTATTTGTTATACAAATGCATTTTGTTGAGATAATTATTTTTAGCTTCAATTCAGTAAAATAATAATTTTTATTTATAAAAAATTAGGACTGTTCTAGTATTCAAACAGAAACTAGAACAGTCCAACAATAGAGCTCTTATCGGCAGATGTTCCGCATTCCATCTATCGTCTTGTATTACAATTGTATTGTTATCTTCCTAGAACCGGACGTCCTTTCCTTTGTGATTGATTCCTGTTCAACTTTTTATCTTTAGTTAGTAAAAAAAAAGATAAACCAAAAACCGACATGTGTTATCAATTCTCGGTTTTTAAAAAAAAAGATAAACCGAAAACCAACATGTGTTATCAATTCTCGGTTATCGGTTTTTTCGTAAAAAAACGATAAAACCGACAACCGACATTAACAACCGACCCATCCCTAGTATAAACATTCTGTATTATATTCATACATAACATATTCTCAATAAACATGAAGCAAAGGGTGTTTATCAAGATGAATTTTGGCCTGTAAGTTTACAAATTAATGTTTGGGAAAGTTTATTGCATTTGTTAGCACTTCATTTTAGATGAAATATTAAAATAAGTCTAATCGCATAGATGAACCCAAATTTTTTTTAAATATAAAAAATCATTGACAAAAAAGCAAAGGATTAACAAGCATTTACAAAACTTTCCTGGAGAACTATTTATATTGAGCCAATCAGTTTAATCTTTTTGATGTATGAATGGTATTGTTGCTATCTGCACTTCGTGAGCAGCAAATCTTGTTTCCTGGAGAAAGTCTCTTTTGAAGTATCCCCACATATCCTGCCTGTGATCATCTTAGGTGGTCACATTGATACCTGATTCCATTGAATAATCTACATATGTAAGAGGAAGAATCATTATATTTGTTCAAAGAAACTGTTAAAAATATATTCATTTAAGTCAAACATGGCATTGAAGCATAATCATATTACAGTATTTTCTCAGAAATCTGACAGATAACAGAATAGGACGGTTCCATTTTAGCTAAAATGCCAGTACAGTATAACTTTCCATATCTGACCATAAGGAGAGGAGCAAATAAAACTCATTTCTTAGGTAGAAAAACAGCTATTTAGTATTGTAGTACAACTTTATTGTGCCTTTAACACATTAATTTAAACATCAAGAAATGTATAATAATATATTGATAATGGACAATATTTATACATAATTGTCTCTAAAAATAACGAATACTTTCACATTTAAACATTCTCAGGGGAGAGGAGGGAGCACGGAAATCACAAATAGATGGTTGGATATCGGGAGGTCCGATAAGGAGGTTCTACTATAGTTAAAAAAATCAACATAATACACTGGAACAGATTTTACTTTCACAGCCCAGCTTACTTGATCAAATTGTGTGATGTCTGCTGTAGATGATGATTGGACCATTAGTGTGAAGTGAAACCTGTTAAATACCATCAAATACAGATTAAATATTCTAATGCTTTCTTTCTTTACGGTGCCAAACATCAAAAAGCAACAGAATTGCATCTAGTGAATTAAATTTTATGTAATATCAAAAACCGGGCTGGAGAAAAGTTTTAAATGGCATTTAGCACCATCTGAAGGCCAGTTTGACAATGTGCCGGAGTAGACTACAGAGTGTATGTCTACTGCAATTTGTTTTCCAACATAATTACAAACATAACAATTTAGTAAGTTACCAATAGTTAATTACATAAGGTAGGCCTGCAAGGTTATATGATACCTTATCCATATTTATTCATATATCATAGAGCAGTGTTCATATGTCAAATGGTTGTTGGCAGTGAGAGACGAAGCGACTGTGAATCAAACGTTTATCCAGTGGTTGGCGACAGTGACAGAGAGAATCAACCAGCAGATGCACTACCAGTTCAGCGGCAAGCCCCAGCCCCTCGTCTTCCACACCCCACAGGTAACACCAGAGTTCCCAAGCTTCCGACAGCCCTTTTAAAAGTCCATATACTTTAACACCTGGTCTTCAAGGCCTTGAAAAATACTGTAATTTCATATCTGTCACCCTTTTTTACTGTAAGCCTTGGGTTTAGATACAAACAAGGTTACTATTCACACACAATTTTCAAACTTAATTATGATCAATTGTTGAATATGCAAAGAATGACTTTGGAATTTAGTGTACGGTAATTCTTCTTTTTTGTTATGCTAGTACAGCAACGTCCCGCCAATCCGAAAATCCTCTTAATACGAACACGTCCCATCGAAACAATATTTTTTCCTCAATTTTTAAAGAGGAAAATCTAGAAAATATGTTTTTTGTGAAAAACCATTTTTTTTTTTACTTAAAAGTTAATTGGATCACATCAGATAAAATAAAGTTTAGTGCAAACCTATCAAAGCATTAACTAACAGACTTCGATTATTGGACATTTTTAATTTTAATCTGTTGTCAACTGGTGTATGCAGCACATTACATAAACACAAATTAAACATGGCCTGGTTAATTTCATAAAGTCAAAACAAAGAAATAGATATTAAATTTTACTTAACAGATCATAAAGCTAACAAAATTGAATTCCTGGCCTACTCCAAAACACCGATTAAGAACACAATGCAAAGACCGATGACCCAATGACTCATATTTGAAATGTGAGAAATGATGGAGAGGACAGGTATGGTGCAGGAGGGGGGGGGGGTTTATAACACTGTCTTTGAGTCAGTGGACGACGGACAAAGGACTTCCTTCCTGCCGTGCATGCACCTGTTCATGGAAAAAGACTAAAGAGCAAAGAGTTGGCATTAGCAGATTATCGCCACGATTAATTTTAGATATCGTGAATGCTTTATTGCCAAAATTTACGCTGTTTGTTGCTCTCTACAACTTTCTTAGATAAAAACTAATTTAAAAAAAATCCTCAAAACTAAGTTATATGGTTATTCACGTTTTAAATAAGTAATTTACGAATTATATAACCTGTTATTTATAATATACATGGTATCCGCTTAAGACGAAAATTCACTAAACCGAACCAGGTCCAGTCCCAATTAGTTTGGATTAGCAGGACTCTACTGTAGCTCCTCTGTTGTAGATAAACTTCCTAAAAACTAAAAAATCAAACGTGATTTTGGATTGTTTATGTACTGTAGTCTTATTGTATTGTGTGTCTTATTGTTTATGTAAGCAATTTTGTGATTGCAGGAGTTCTTTGATTGCTTGAGGGAGCGCATCTCTTATGGAGGCAAGAAGCGCCGTTTGCCCAATACAACGACTGCGTTTGTTCGCAAACATGCTGTTCCTCTTGGAACATTCACGAAGTACACATGGCACATCAACAATATAATTCACTGCAAGCAGATTTTCGAGACTCCGCTGGTAGGTTTTATCAGTCTTTATTTTTTAGCGAATTTCCCATAGGGAATAAGCTATTACCGTAGGTCTCATGGTAAGACCTAAGCCCGGGACCATGTTACTTTTTCGTTTTAAGATGCCCAGAGACCAAAAATAATAGTCATTAAAATTTATATATATATATATGTATATATATATATATATATAAAATTATATATGTATGTGTCCCTAGGCACGATAACTCTCATAAAAAAGGTCCGATCGACACCAAATTTGGTAGAGATGTGTAATCCTACGTTTATTCGGAAGAGTTCGTAAACCAGACATATCGACCTACCGGAAGGGGTAGTTTTGGGGTAGAGGTCTGTGGGTACCCGAAAATTCGGGTAACTCCGGGTATTAGCGTGAACCCGAGTGGTCGGGCGGGTTTGACACGTCTCGGTCTTTATTCGGGCGGGCTTTTATTTTAAGCCGGGTCGGGCGGGTACCTAATGCCCGAATTAAATCGGGTTGTAGGTACCCGACAGGACATTAAAAGCCAACCCGGGTTTTTAAAACTATTTTACAGCCAAAATTTGTGAATTACAACGTTCACGGAATAAATGGGCATCGTTCCACACACTATTTTAGACTAGTGGTCATAACTGCCAGTCATTATTACTGAGGTGGATGTGGATGAACTAGAAATACTTTAGCTTACTATTCGCGACACTCGCACATGAAAATGTGGCTTCTGAAAGAAGCTAGAGGTCTCTGGTGCCTAGAAACGTAAGCAATTTTGTTTTGTTGATAATTTGGTACGCGATACTTCATGTTCAATTTAAAACAAATAACATTTTGATCATGAAAGATCGTATTTGACGTAGGAACATTTGTATTCCTTTAGTACAATACTATTTTATGCCCAAAAAATAGTTTAAACAGCATTAAATCATTTGTTGCAAGCCTAGACACCAGTAGCGCTAGCATACTTTTCTCACTCTAACCTAAAGGAACTGCTCAGTGTCGTCGTCGTGACTGACTCACACTCTTAGACTGTGGCGTAGCCAATACCGTCACCAACTGTACAAACCGAAATCAAGGTAGCAGTGTCTTTGGTACTATCATTGACTTTACATACAAAGTCTTTGTTTGTAAAGTCAATGGCACTATTTACACGATAACCGGTAAATAGCAAGAGCAAAATCAAAAGTAAATAATCTCTACAGATTAGTGTTTACATTATTTTTACAATACAAAATTCATCAGTGTATATATATTTACGAAATATAATCAATATAGTACTATTCGGTATAATTGGTTTTATTGCCGAATTATTTCTCATTCCATCTTGCAAATTGTCAAAACATTTAAGATTTCTTGAGAACCAATGAAAACAATTTCTTGGATAATGTAACAGTTGGATATCCATAGTCAATGGTTGGATACTTCATAGACAGATTTCTTCATTCTCTATGTAGTTTTATAGTAACGGTACTCCATGTTTGTTGTATGGTATGGTATGGCGCGATCCGTCGTCTGTATTGATGATTTGATAGATGGTTTTCCTCTCGTTCTTGTTTATTCAATTCACATTTGTGTTACTTGAGTGATGTTGAATTTTTTTCTGATATGAAAAATAAATATTAAAAAGCCACGGAATTGAGAGAATTCTAATGTCCGTGTATCCATTAACAGTCCTACTAGTGAAACCAAAGATTTGGGAAGTGTAAAATGTCGTGGATGGGCATTCATCTGCTATTTGGAATCACTCAAGCAAAGAAACAAATTTGCGGAAAGTAATCTAACAGAAATGAAATGCAATTATTTTAAGTCTGTTTTGAAAATAGGATATGACAATATTGATTGAAAGGCCAAGTTTGAGTTTAATCACATAATCTTTTCATAATAAAATAACTTTGTGTATTATTAGGCCTACAGAAAAATAGGCTAGCCTACAGTATAATAATTCGCATCTAGGGTATTTTGACAGTTGTAAAAGTGGTTTTTGTTTAGTTTCAAAAGTGTACAATATCATTTGTATATTTGTCATATTTGTTGAAAAAGTTAACATTGGGTAAAGTAACTTAGGACTAAAGGAACCCTTAGCTTGATAGGTTATTGGCTCGGGAGAATTTTTTAACTTTTTATACTAAAATAAAATACATTATAGTTTTTTAACTTTTGTTAGGCCTAGGCCTAACTTAGTAGGTGGAAGGTTTTTGCCTTGTATTTATTAATACTATACTTAAAAGCTTAGTAGGCACATCAACAATTATTTTAAAATGAAATAACTTAGGCCTAGACATTTATTTTACAAATAATAGCGAAGCCGACCCGAAGTTTTATTCAACTTACAATACCCGAGCCCGACCCGAGTTTTTTTAACATACATAGGCTACCCGAACCCGACCCGAGATTTTTTTAACTCACACACCCGAACCCGAAACCGACCCGAATTTTTCTTTAACTTATAATGTTCAAACCCGACCCGACCCGAAAATTTATGTTAATCTACTACCTGACCCGAAACCGACCCGACTTGAAAAATCACTACCCGCAGACCTCTATTTTGGGGGGTTTTGTACCCCAAAAATGGGTTTTTTGCATTTTTCATATGTAATTTAAAAAATTTTTTATTTTTGTTTTGACCATTGGATTTAGTTAAAAAAAACACACAATTTAGTATTTTGAAGCTTTGGTCTATCTCCATTGGTTACCGAGATATTAAAAAGTCTAAAGACAGTACATTGTATTTTGAAGCTCCAATGTTAATCTTATGGAGAGTAAGGATGTGATAATATTTCTCTTATTAACCAATATTTTTGGATGAAACTTGGTATTTAGCATCATTTGTTTGAGATTCATCCATTTATGGTAAAAAATCTTGGTTTTTATGCTTATCATGGCAGCAAACCTGCATACTCTTTTCCCATGTTAATCATATGGAGAATAGGCAAAATCCTTTAGCAATGGACAGATATTGATGAAACCTAGTATATGGCTTTATATGGTTGAAATAAATTGTTTTTATGCTAAAAACCTACTTTTGGTGTTCCCCATGGCAGCATGCCTGCATACTCTTTTCTATTTCTCATAAGGAGACTAGACATTTATTTCCCCATTTATGAGCATGTGATGACATTTGGTTTACAGGTTTATCTGGTCAAAATTAATATTACTAATTCGCTGAGTACGCAGGTCTGCTGCGATGGGGTGTATTATTTTAGTTTAATGTAACATAAAAATTTCATACTTTTAGCCTATTTCTAGCAAAACCATTTCCATCGAGACGTAGAAATATATTTAGTAATTTAAGTCGAAATGGACTTTTTTTTAATCTAACAAATTATTACATTATACTATATTCACCTTAATGTTCTTTAGCCATATAAACCTGTTTTAGCGAAAACATTTTGAAATGCAAGTTCAATTTAGACCAACTCTTGGTAGGATTGTATATTGCAATTTGAAAGAGATCTAGGTCTGATATTGCTCCTGGAGTCAGAGTTCAATTCCCATCATAAGCAGATCTGGCCAGAGGGGGGATGGGGGCAAAATCCCCGGGGACCAGGGAAGTGTAATATCATTACATCTAATGCCCAGCCATGGTGTAATATTGCCAACTGTATATACAAAACATGGAAAACTGTCGTAATCTCTGTTGAATTTACTATTAACAGTAAAATTATCACAAAAATACTGTGAAATTTAAAGAAGCGTAGAAAAATTATTTTTCTTCATACAGATAATGAAAATAAATTGGGAAGGCATTGCATGAGAAAGTGCGGAGGGGCATGGTAATACTTGGTATAGTAGTGCTTGAAATAATGGACTTGAAAACTATAAGTAAATAAAATCTTTCAGATACACCAGTGGAACTTCTGAACAAGTTCATGGCCCTTAATGTGAAGAATTCCTCCCACAACGTGTATTGCTTTACAAATATTCTGTTGCATACCAGTGTCCGTAGCTCAGGTTGAAAGATGTATAGTAGGTTGCACGAGACGTGAGACAGCCCGCCATGACTTGTGCTACGCATGTGCAGTTTAACAGCCTAAATTTTAAATGAAGACCTCAGTAATGGTTTTATTGTGTATCATTATAATTGTTAATCCAAGATGTTACACAAGATAGAGCCAACCTGCCCATATGTAGCACAATTCTGGCAGGCTGTCTCACGTCTCGTGCAACCAACTGTAGTTTAGTGTTTTCAATAATATAAAATACCCCCGTCGCAGCAGACCTGCGTACTCAGCGAATTTCCAATCGATCTTGAGATATCGTATTTTCCCCATAAACACCATAGGAATGGGTATGTAGGTTTGCTGCCATGGGATGTTGTTATAAAATGTTAGTTTTGTTAGGAAATGTAATAGTTAACATAAGGTAAATATCAAAATGTATCAATATTCAGCACTTTTTAATTTTCACCATAAACCCACGGGGGAGACTATGTAGGTTTGCCGCCATATGGGTGTTGTAAGCAAATATCAGTTAAACTCTATTTACTGAATGTTATACCAAATATTACCAAATATTATCAAGTTGTGGTGTTCTTTTAATTTTCCCCATAAACACCACAGGGGTGAGTCCATAGGTTTTCCACCATATGGGTGTTGTAAGCGAATATCAGTTAAACCCTACCAATGAATGTACATACCAAGTTTTATCAAATTATTCCAATAAATAAGCGAGATACAGGGTTTTGTTAATTTCCCATAAGATTAATAATATTTTTTTTTTTTTTTTTTTTTTTTTTTTTTTTTTTTTTTTTTTGAGGGAGAGGCGGAAAAATGCATTACGCACACAGGTGGCCAGCCTGTAGTGTGGGGCTCCCCTAAAAACGGGTTTACCCACTAAAAAACCTCCTGTATACATAAGATGTACATAAAAAAATATTTTAAATTTACAATTAGAAAAAAATATTAACAAAGTAAGAGAAAAAAGACAGATAGATGTATATGACTTGTAATTTGAAATTTGAGAGATGATAACAAAACAAAATCATAAAAAAACATAAAATGAATCAAGAAAGGGATACATCAAAATCTTCAATCTCATCATTATTTTTAGTTAAAAACCACATTTTTAATGCTTTTTTGAATGCATTAATTGCTCTTTTCTGCTTAACAAAATCAGGTAACACATTAAAAAACTTATACGATAAATAAATAAAAGATTTCTTGAACAAGGTACAATTTGGTTTTGGTAAACGGAATATTTTTTTTAAGGTTTGTCTTGTGGGATAATTATGAATATTATCAATTATTGGACCTGCGTTACCACTTGAATTAAAGAAAGCAACCAATACTTTGAAAATGTATAAATATCTTAATGGGAGAATATTATGACTGACAAACAACGGATATGAATGGGCATTAAAACTAGCATTAGACATCAATCTAATAAATTTCTTTTGTAAAACTATAATAGATTTTAAATTTGAGACATAAGTACTACCGTACAATGAAATACCGTATTCAAGTTTAGAATTGATCAAAGAATAATAGACTTGCTTTAGAGTGCCAAGTTAAGAATTAAAAATACTAAATTGTTTGTTTTTTAAGCTCTTTTAAATGGTTTTAGTTAAAATTGTTGAATTTTGAAAATTATGCTCCAAAAATGCCGAAAACCCATTTTTGACCCTTCTGAAACCCTATAAAACCCCGTTCTTATAACCCAAACACGCTAGTTCGCGAACTCATGAAAATAGGCCTAGTCTTATACCTTCATACCAAATTTCATCAAAATCGGAGGTCCCTGTCAAAAGTTATCAGTACTACGGACACATAGATATGTTTTATATATAAATATATATATATATATATATATATATATATATATATATATATATATATATATATATATATACATGAAAATGAATGAACGGTGTTTTTGGCTTCTGGGGACCTCAAAATGAAAAAGTAATATGGTCCCGGGCTTAGGTCTACCATGGCTACTACCGTAATAGCGTATTCCCTATAGGGAAATTCGCTAAAAATGAACGAACGGTGTTTTTGGCTCCTGGGGACCTAAAAATGAAAAAGTAACATGGTCCCGGGCTTAGGTCTTTCCATGGCTACTACCGTAATAGCGTATTCCCTATAGGGAAATTCGTTTAAAATGTTTAAGATAGACTTGGCGAGCAAAAATTATTAGATTGGGACCATTTTAAAGATTATTAGATTGGGGACTATTAACAATGAGTCAAAACTTGCTAAGGCCCTTGATTTTGACCATGTAATTCAAACCTTTGCGGAAATAAAAGCAAAGAATGTTATGCATTAATAATTTAACTATAAATAAATTAAGAATAAAATTGTTAAAACTGTTTATAATTTTTTTTAAACTCTTTTAAATATGATTGACCAACATAACACATTCCAGTTTGTAAATTATAATTTTTTCTTGAATTTTCGTTCATTTCAATGAGTTGGGTGCCCAGTCAAGTCATCCCCGAACAACGCATGGCTCTGAGCGGCCCTGGCAGTTGCTCACTGTCATTCACAAGTGACGTTAAGCCAATAGTCAATATGTTAAGGATTCATTAAATGCAGTCTTAAGGTGAAGAGAACTGTCCTCTAGCTTATGTTCATTCACTTTTGGTTTTGGCTAGTTGAGACTAACCCTCTGCATATTTTTTTTTTTTAACGGCGTTATCAGTTGTAATAAAAAATAATACAATAATTCATAAATTGATAATTTTAATTTGATTTTTTTTTAAATAAGTAACTTCATTCTATTTTCTTTAGATGCCTTTGGAAATCACTAGAAGTTTTGTTGAAAACCAAGATGGCACTTACGACGTGTATGAGGCATCAAATATGAAAGATGAGGCTTTTTCAAAAATGGACAATGGACCAAGAATAAGACCTCTTGAGTTAAAAACCTATCTCAAAGTTGGTAAGTGAATGTTTTGATCTTAAGATGAATCTTTCCAATCTCCATGTATTGAGAAAAAAAAACTGTGTCAGTAGGTGTTCTCTAAACTAACAGTTTTGAGACTAATTCCACTGATTTGTTGATGGAAGAAAGTTTATTGCTTACAAATAGGTACTGGCGATCTGAGATAAATCCACAATTTAGTACTGTAAAAGATTTATTGTTTTCTTGAAGTCGTAAGTTTTATACAATGAGAGTAAAAAATATAATAATTGAAACAGTTATATTTATATTTTACCCAAATATATTTATAAATTAGACAATTGTAGAACACATGAACCCGAACATAATAGGAAAAAACAAGTCAATCGAGAAATGAATGAAGTTAATGAAAAACTTGCCAGCTAATAGAATGAAATATAAAAGAGAGTCTACTCTTCTCGGATAAATGAGTAGATTTTGATAACAACAATAGCATTATTAATTTTAAGGATTCTTTTTTAAGGAACACCTATACCTAAGGAATAATAAATAAAAAAAATGCCTTTTTTTGCCCAATTTTATCTATTTCCTTATGAAGATTGGTATATTACTTTTTAAATCCTTGACTTTTATTCTTATCCCTTTTTTCTTATCCCTCTTGATAATGTTAGTAAACAATTGAGATGGTTTAAGGAGAACTGTATAGAGCATTAAACAATGGTTTCAATAGTTTTTAAATAATATCAACTGTTATTGGAAATCCTCAATTAGGCAAGACTAATTTTCCTTTGCAGGCAATACTGCGCCAAACCAGAAAGTGCCCACTCCAATGATCATTGAATGGATCCCAGACATTCTGCCAAAGACCAGAGTTGGGGAGCTGAAAATCACATTTGAGTTTGGGCATAGAAGGCCATCATAGCACTAGCACAGAGAGGTCAGTTGCATTTAACACTTAAATAGTGCATTTTTTTGGGTTTCCCAGGTAATGATATACTGTTGAAACTGGATTTTCCTAGATGCGGATTTCAACAGCGGAGAGCAGAACAATTGTTGTGTCAGTTTTGCACCATTTAAAGAGTAGCTAATGCATATGTAAATCTAAATAGCAAAGTGTAGGATTTATTATTTTATTTGATTTTTTAATATTAAATAGTTTATCTTAAGAAATTTTATTCATTTATACACCACACTGAATAGTTATGAAGTGTAGATATCTTGTTTAGAAAATAATCAAAATCTCAAAATACATAGGAATTGACTCCAAAATATATCCAAGTAATGATACAATATACTACCCCTGTCTGCTCTGGATCGTAACGACACCACATTACTCTAATTTACTTTTGAATTATTACTTAATAACAAACCATTAGATAGTTAGTTATCAAATTAATAATTATCTATCAAGGTAACCCTAGTTTACTTTGAAATTCCTTATTTTAGTAATAGTTTAGACAAACAATCTCCAACAATTGGCAACACTTGCTGGTAACAAAGAGTAACATGTTGATTTTTTAACACATTTTTAATCGTTGTTTCCTCGTTGGCGACAACCATGGTTGTTGCAGAAATTGGCACCATTGCTCTTATGGGATGTAGTTCACCTGTAGCACTACAGCCATCTTGGTAATGTGTTGCAATAATCTGTTCATTGGCTCTTACAATATTAGAATCATTAATAATGTTTGAATCAACAAATTCAACTTGTTGAACTACCTAACTTACAGTAATTTTTTTCCTCTTTTTCAGCTTTGACCTTGAAAATGTGATTTTGCTCCATATGCAGATCTGATGTACAGTTCTTGATCTCAGTTTAATTTATAACCATATTTTATTTATTATTGTCTTATACGCTTCAATACTTTATTAGTGTGTAATTTTATCTATTCATTAATCTTAAAATATTAGTTACTTAATATTGTTAGTTCACAAAGCAGGTCTTGTGAATAAAATGTTATTGATAAGTTATTTGTAATTTATTGCAGTTACTCCTTATTTCTTTGTTAAAACGCATAAAGTTGGTTACTCTCGTAAGGAAAAAGAAACTTGGTAAAATCAGCATTTGGCCATGTTCCAAACCAACAGGTTACCTTCAAAAAGTATATTCCGAATGAATTGATTATAAGGATTAAAGTTTAAGCTATTCTTAAAAAATAATTAGTATAATAGACTTACTACTTGTACCAAACCAATATTTTATTCTCATTTTAGTTCTTGATATTATTCTTTCCTCTGTACAATTCACACAAAAACACGAAAGTGGCGAGAGCAAGGCCAATGAAAAGCATCAGGAATGCCCCTTGGAAGCTGTCGAGGGCAAGGGGCGAGTGTTCGACGAGGGGCGAAGGGTCCAAGTCTTGCATTAGCTGCAGCATCAGACTGGGGTTGTGGCGTCTTGTCGTCTGCTCAACAGATTAAAAAATTACTAAACAGTATATATCAACCTAATTTTATAGTATAACTCATATATACTTGAGCCTACTTAATTTTATTACAGGGTGTCTTCATACTGTAAAGTCAGAAGGAAAAAATCTGGTTTGGGAAATAGGTATAAAGTTAAGAAAATTAGGGGAATCCGTCGCAGTGAGATAGATTTGAGGGGACTTTCTAGATAGCCGAAACCCCTACTATTGCATCATTTAAAAAAATTATATTGCCTGCTTCAAACAAATGCTTTGTAAGGTATTTATTTAAGTTAGTGAATATAAAGCGACTGACGGTGTGCTCAGTAGGTAGTTAAATTTAAACAAACCCTTTAATACTGTAATAATTCAAGTTGACATTTAAATTTTAACTTATATTTAAAATTTTTATAGTTTTAAATTTGAGTTGACTTTACTCTTTGACAAAATCTCTATTTATAAAAGAGGATGTATTTGTAATCAGTGGAGTCGGAAACCACTGGACCATTTGCCATAAAACTTGATATACAGTACATATGGAAAATTTCATGGAGAAGGTTTGTAAGCCATTATTTTTTGTGTAGCCCTCAGGGCTTAGCCCCAGGACCGTCATAAACGTACCCATGTAACATCTTTATTTTATCTTTTTATCCGGGTTGTTTATGAACACAACATATGGGAAAAAGTTCTTTGTAATTAATTCTATAAAGAGCTGTTTTCATTTAAAGTATTGGGGGAATTTCTCATTAAAAGTACGGTATTGAAAAGGTAATAGGAAAAATTCTTTAGGTGGGCGTTGCAAAGCATGCCTGGGTAGCAGCTAGTTTATTTATAAATGTTTTTTGATTGGCAATTTCAAATCTGTGAGTCAAGGTTTTCTGATAATTAGTTCACAAACAGAAAGGGATAAGTTGCCTGCTAAAATGAAAATTATTTTGAGATTTAGCCATGGAGAACATTACATCTCTCTTCCAGTAATGGACAAGTCCGAGAGCCATCATCCACTGTATCTGAAGGTTCCAGACAGGATAGAGGGGTGACCCTCTGACTATTTGGATGGTTATCTGGAAAATACACAGAGTAATGCAAGTAAATGGAACAATGTTGACATAATAATATATACAAGTGTAAATGACAGAATGAATCACCTTGAAAAACAAGATAAATATCCCTCTTTTATAAAATGTAAGATTTTTTAAAGAAAATATTCAACCAGTAACCATCTAAGCTTTTATTATTCCATGAAGTAGGCATAAAATGTCTGCTGATGTAGTTATTGATACTTTTTCAGCCAATACATTTAAGGATCAATTTTGATTTAATGACACTGTATAAGCAACATTATTGTAGTGAAAGTACCACTTCGTAACCTTATGTGAGCTAAAGTACACAAATTTTTGGACTGGATACTTCAAGTTGCCATTTTGTAAATGGGCCTATTTAACTAATATTAATATGCAGTTAAAGATTGTTTAAATTAAACTATGCTTTCTAAGGCCAAGTTGAACATAGAAATAGAAATAAGGTTTCTAATAGGACCAATTCCAATTAGAGTGTTGTCACTGTTACACAAAACAACTTTCCTTACCATGAACTGGTTTGTAACATCACGCATAACGCGCAGACTCTTGAGCTCACTGTCTTGAAGTCGATAAAAGTCACTGCTAAAAACATAGTATTTTTCAAGAGCTTGAACGGAAAACGCAAACTTTCCAGACATTATCAGTCTGTGCATTTCTCCTCGTTTTAGCATGCGGAAGTGTTCTACAGCAAACTTTCTATGCCAATAATCCTGAAAGTGAAGCAATATTTTATTATTTCATAACTACAAAGGATTTTTTTATGTAGATTTAGACATTAGTTGCAGGTTTTTTGACAAAGGATACACATCAACTTCTCTTTCCTTTACTACAATGTATCTAGAACAAACAAGGTAGGTGACACCAACAGCTGATTGAAGCATTTTAAAGTATCTCCTGCACCTTTGACGTCATGTTCTTTATCTTGACACATGAGTGGTCTGCTTTGAATATTTTAAGTGCTGCACCTTTGACGTCATCGATTTTGTTATTGTTTTTGTTGATGTCACTTACCTCCTTCTCATTCTAGATTTCTTGAGTTTACTATACCACTGACATGTCACCTGTTTTACCAGTTTTGCTGGAACTAGATAATGTTTTGTAATGAATAAAAAATCTGAATCTGAAGATAATTTTGGGACAAAAATAATTTTTAGCTGATAAAAACCTTATACAAATCAGAACCATAATATCTTTAATCACTATTTCAAAGTGACGCTTTTCATGTGAGATCGAGTATTACAACCAAGGCGGTAGCCGAGGTCGTAAGTGGATAATTTAAAAACTTTATGTTCACTCACAGATATTTTATTTTATTTTTATGGATTATAATATCTGAGAAATTCCTCAATTTCGACAATATAACAAATCCCAAGAAAACGTTTTACCTGGAGGTTAAGCAAGTTGCTATTGTTGCTGACGAAGGGCTGACCCCAGATGAATCCTTTCTGCACGAGTTGTTTGACCGAGTCGATGCGCTCGGTGTACAAGGGCAGAGTCAGCCGAGAAACGATATTGCTAGAGTAGAGCGCCACCAAGATCACACAAGTGACGTACCAACACAGCACCAGAGCGCTGGGGCGGCCACGGCTGATCATGCCAGAGCACTGAGTCAGCACGCCGAACATCCCGAGTACCACTGCGGAGAATTCTGCAAAATGGTGGGCAGGTTTGCTGTGAATCTCAGTAAAATTAGGTCTATCTACTTTTTATTTGTTTTAAATTTGGTTTGTCTTACAAACAAATCCCGTAAGTATTATCAGGATGTTCAATGTAGGGTAATAAATAATTATATCAATTATTATATAGGAAACAATATTTGAAGACAGTGTTCACTACGCTTCCCATAATCTGTTAATTTGTGTACAAACTGACTTGTGATAACGGTTTATCTCTAAAGGCCCCATATGATAAAAACAATATCATCACTCTTTTGATTCTTTAAATCTGATGAGAGATAATCTCTTTTGCTTGTTATTATTTAAATTTGATACCTTTAGGGAATTAACCGCCTTGAGGTGGGCCTCTTTGGAAAACTTTGCCCTTTAACATTTGTTTCCCTTAATAGGCCTGACTGATTTAAAGTGCATAAGAAGTAGCTCCCTAGTTTGTTTAGTCTGAATCACTCAGCCACTAATTAGGAAATTAGATTATAAGTGTGAGACAGGGGCAATTTTAAAGGTAGTTCTCATAGGAAACAAATCCAACATGGCAGAATTCAAACAATGTAATATAGAAAATGCTAATACATGCAACACAAGTCTAAAATGTTTTCAAATTAAAATGTAATCCTCGTGAGTAAATTCACAAAATGCTTGTTGACCTGCATCATTTTTCGCAACAGTTATGAAGTATGATGTCTTGAGAAGGAGCCAGTGGCACACAGTCGCGAGGGCAAATGAGGCCGCTACAGCCGCCCAGGTGTGGATGTGGAAGGGAAGAAAGATGGTGTGCCAGTGCTCCCGACTCAGGCGTGGCCGCGGCACCAGGAATGTCAGATCAACCTGCGATTCAAGTTGCATTCTAGTCATAAATACGAGTGGTATTTTTGTGACTAAAATGCATTTTTTACTCAATGGCTTTAGTGACTTGAGTGCAGGGTAATAAATAGTATACCGTATTTCACTACCAGTCTAAAATTACCTACAGTCGACTCCCTCTCGTTCGGACTCTGATGGTATGGTCTATACAAAGTCTTGGAAATGAGTCATCAGCGCGCGCCAGATTTCTTACGGCCGAAATCGACAGGGTACGCTTTTATCCACAAATACAGGGTATTTGTGTCTGATTCAAGTTCTCATAAAGGCAGGGCCGGCACACCCATTAGGCGACCGCCTAGGGCGGCATTTTCCAGGGGGGCGGCAAAAATTGAAAAAAATTATCTACGCCAAAATGAATATTTAAATGTGACGAAACACAATTAACAACAAACAATTAATTGTTGATATCTACTTTCTTAGTTAATTTTCTATTTTTTTGTGTTAAGTAAAGCATTGACTGTACCGCTGCTGCCCCTGGCACCAATTACGCCGTGCTATGAATCTGATTTGAGCGAACGCTTGCGCTTATCAGTTGTCAAGGTCTCCAAGATCATGATTTAATAACCAATAACTTTAATGATTTAATAACTTGCAACAGTACCGCCCCGACAAACCTTCCCCTTTCCACGCATTGGTCGCATCGGTGCACAACGTAGTTGCCGATGAGACTAACATCTAATCCGCGGCCGGGAACACATGGGACGGCAAAACTCCCGGTCGGCTTTCACTGATTAGGCCTGGGCCCTACATCTTTACTCCAACCAATCTATAATTTTAGTAGTTAATTTTTTTTTATTTGGTACATAAATGTATCAATCAATGGATTACAGTACCAAAATTGTTTATAAATCCTAAGTCAATTATTATGTACTAGTCTACTTGTTGCTCGAAATTGATACAATACAAAAGTAACATTTAGTTCTAAATCAACGACCTCCGACCAATCCAATATTGTGAATCACAAAAAATACACGTATTTACAGCTGTACATTAACAGATGTGTAAAATTTTCAACCAAAACCGAATGTTATTCTAAAGGGAGGGTTTCAAATTTAATTTGTGTATAGGGCCCTTATTTTATGTCCGATTTTCATAAATTTTTGGCGAAAACCGACACCAAAAACTTGAATATCGGTTGAAAATTGTAGGAGGAATTTTTTTCAACCCAAAAAACCCCTTAGCGTATTAAATAAGTATAGATACCTACAGTTTTTAAACAGGTTAACATTAAATTTTAATATTGAAACGGTAATATTTTTATGTATTTACTATATAATATTACAAAGATTAAAACGTTTTATATTTCATCATAAATTTGTTACCATAAAATTGTTACAAAATACAACATATGCTACTAAAAAGACAATGTATTATATACAATTGTACACAGAGGAGTAGAGTACTCCTCTCCGGCTGCTCCGCAGGACCCGGCTGTTTCGCCGTGTCGTGTGTTCCGACTCTCAAATACAGCCGGCGCGGCGAGGGCGAAAAAGCCGACCGGGAGTTTGGCCATACCGTGTGTCCCCGGCCTTCATCATGTTTTGGGTGTATTAAATTAGTAAATCAAATACTTAATGTTTCTCGTTTTTGTTAATGTCATCAGAGTTCTATAATATTTAATCTTATATTTGATGTATTAGGTTTAGGCCTATGATTTTTTATCTTTACAATATAAGAAGATTTAAACTTGTTGTGACCTGTTAACCTGTCAACATAATCAATCTCTTGTCTTGATTATAATGAAGTGTTAAAATTTTGTCAATTGAATTTGTTGCAAACTTTTCAATTTGGTTATGTATTGAAATTGGGTTATCTATCTATACTTATTTAATATGTTAAGGTTTTTTGTTAAGAGAACTCGTACAATTCTCAACCAATTTTCAAATTTTTGGTGTCGTTGAATAGGGCTTGGTCTGTAGTTTTTTCCGCAAAACATTTCGACAATGTTTCAAGAAACAACTACACTAGTGTATTGAAATTATTTTATCTAAAAAATCTAACCTGAGTAAGAGTAGAAATAAATATTTTTCCTTTTCATAATATTCCACCGGTAGCAGCGTTGTGCCGCACCAGTGAAAGGGTGAATCCATGTTTAATTTTTTTCCATAAGAGTGGTTAAACTTTGGCTCACAATTTTTTATATAACTTCTTTATTTTTTTGGTCCAGGATAAATTTAGTTTGACTCACCAAAATAACGTGAACATGAAAAATAGAATAGAGAAATAATACTTTCAATCACAAAACGATCTGAAGTGGAATGTTAATTTGTGTAAAGGTGTTTTAACGAGGGTATGGGTAGGTTTGGGATGGCGGAAGGGCGGGGAAGGGGCGCCAAATGTAACCTTTGCCTAGGGCGGCAAAAGTGCTAGCGCCGGCCCTGCATATGAGATGTGAGGCGTGGCCCTATCATGGCTCGACTCGTATCGCAAGGACAGAAGCCAACTCGTCCAAATTTAAAACCAGCTCTCAATTTTGAAGCAGTTGACTGAAGAGGAGTCAACTGTATATCGAGGCAAGAGTGTGGAAAGCTGATCGAGCCCTGAAATGGGACTTTTGAGATAAGTAATGAACTATATTTGTTATCACAATGTAAAAATGACACTAAGCAATTAAATAAAATACATTGATCTAAAATGAAAGAAACTTTAATATTTTTCCATTTAAGTAAAACTAATAGTGCAAGTTTTTATTAGTGGTGTTAAAGTCAGCTACTCTTCTCAGACTATTAAAAAAAACTTCCCGTCAGTAAAAACGGGAACGTCAATTAGGGACTAGAGAAGTAAAAAATATAGCAAAATATATTCTCAGTATCTTTAAGAATAACATCAAAACTTCCAATCAGTAGGGGGGTCCGGGAAGGTGAGTTTGTGCAAAATGTTAGCCTAATTGAGTATTTTTGCGTGATTGAAACACAAATTTCAACACAAACATCCAAACTTTCTTATTTATAATATTATTAGAATAAAAAAGTTGTAATACACATCATTCTTGAGTAGACATATTTTCCACAGACCCTGCCCCAAGGCATTGTTTGCTCCACATCCTTATCACGGTCGTAAGAGAGCCACAGTGCACAGAAGCCCAGGTCAACAATGCGATGGTGGAGAGAAGCCATCACTCCCCCCACCCAGGTGCCATTGGGCAGCCTGTACCCAAAATTGCTGTAGTTCGACTCCAACTGGTCAATAAGAGAACATTTTGGTTATTTATAACTAGGCCTATACATTTATATTATTATGTAGCGCTTGTATTAACTTTGTTCAACATGTAATTTTGATACTTAATGTCACAAAATTTTATGAGGGTACTTCACTGCAACTTTAAAATCCATAATAGATATGGATTCATTATTATTATTATTATTTTAATTTCACCCTGGATCTACGGGTACCTTGTATAGTGTTTAATCATACAAAGCCTTAAATCCTGTTAAAATCTGATAAAATCAAGTTCAAGTAGTTCTTCATTATTTGTTTTTTGTAAAAATAAAATGTAGAGAAGGTGCTGCCTATGTTTAACTATGTTGATTTCTCATTGCATTTGCCACAGTGAATTTCTATTCTAAAAACCAAATGGAAAAAACACCATCTATCAGTTTTTATATATGCGCTCCCTAATTATCATATTGAAATCATAAGTTCTGAGAAGAACATATTTTCTTACCAAGGGCACTACCAATATTGTTTGGTTCAACTGTCTTGCCACTTCCTTAACTAGCTCTGCTTCTATTCCGTGAATATTCCCTGAAAAGATATATTTTTACTGTAAATTTCAGTTGGTTAATAATAAAAGGAGTACAATCAATTCAACTCAGATTTGGTTATCATTAATTCGTCACATGAAGTTTCATGCCCAAAAGGGTTTTCTATTTGGATTGAAGGGTTAGGAAGTTGCTCTCTAAAATCAGGCTTGTCATTTACAAAACTGTTAAACGTACTACATTTGTTGTTCGTGGATAAGGAGAAGGAGACCTCGGTCGAACCGTTAAGCACATCTGCCCCTAATGAGCATTTATTTATCCTAAGCCCCCGTAAGGATATATTGAAGGAAGAGAAAGGGTGAAAGAAGGGACATCATACGGCCGTTTGCCCATTCAGAGGGCCAACTCCCCTACTCATGTGACAACAGATTTTCAGGCTCAAATAGGCGGACCCCGCTCTGCCCAATAGATGCCAAGCAACTGACTATCCATTCATATTCCTCAGCTAGAGGTTTCCATGTCTTCCTGATGACATCAACCCCCCGCTGTCTAGAACATGTATGGATCTTGAGAGAAAGTAAGTTATCATAGTGGACAGCCAAAAGTCTTACCACATGTTATGACAACTTCGTTTGCTGTACCCAATGTCAACTTCACAACTAGAATAAACCAGTTTTAAAGTTTTCCTAGGGTATTCTATATATTTATAAAATAGCCGTTATATATATTTATCGTTGGCCGTTGATACTCGACGGATACAGCTCCAGTCATGGTGAGTGGAGCGCTAGACAAATAGTGTGAAACATGTATAAAATGTACTTTTTTAAATTGCCATTTCCTTCCAATTAATCGTCTGCTTTACATAATTAAGTAGTTTTGAACAATTTAACAAACAAAACTTGTTTTAATTTTTTTTCCACCAAATACAAAATTGAGTACTTTAAATAGTAGGCCTATTACAACGTATGATCTTTTTTCTTTCTATTATAATATACGGTTTTACGTACTGGCAATAACAAACCAAATCCTACTTGAGAGTTTGCTTTGTACTATATTTAGACGAATACCTCGTGTTTACAATCAGCTGATTGAAAGGTTGGAAAATAAATTCATTCCAAGGGTTTGGAAAATTGGATTTTTGTAAAATTAATAAAGAAGTAAGAAAACATTAAAGTAAATAAAAACTGCTAATATAGAAAAGTTTAGCTTTTATTTGATGCAAACTGTATATAAAGCGGTTTAGTGGATGTCAAATCTCTATAAGAAAAGTTTATTTTTTATTTTTTACCAATTTAACATGAATATTTTTGAAAACATTAGAACACGCCAGAAAACCACGTCAGAAAACCACGACAGAAAACGTTTGTTTTGGTAAAACTCCCATGTAAATCGGCCCAGTAGGAGTCTCAGACGAATTGCCCAAAGGTGTTTTTTACCTTACTGTTTTAAATATATAGATGTTGGTTATATATTAAATATATATATATATTTTAGTCATTGGACTCTGAAACTCCTGGACCGTTTGCCATAAAACCCAATATATAGTGTATATGGAAAATTTTACGGAGAAGGTTTGTAAGCCATCAGTTTGTTATGTATAGCCCTCAAGGCTTAGGCCCAGGACCATCATAAACGTACCCATGTGAGGATTTTTTTGAGTTTTTTATCGGAGTTGTTTATAAACCCAACATATGGCAAAAAAGTTTCATTCTAAATTATTCTATACACAGATGTTTACATTTAAAGTATTGGGGGAAGTTCTCATTTAAAGTATAGAGGAAAAATTAGTAATAAAAAACTAGAGGATATTATAGACTTGCGGCGAGTGAGCGTAGTGAAGAAGCTCAACTAAGAGGCAAAAAATTTCAGGTTGCATTGCAAAGCATGCCGGGTAAAAGCTAGTTCCATATAAAATATTAAAACATATTTACCTGTCTTATTATCAATTTTGCAGAACAGCGGGCAGTTAAATGTTGCCACTTTAACAACTCCTCCTCTAACATAGTTTTTTGATTCAATTTCACCCCCAAAAATGGGCTGGCCATTTTCAATAAATATCTTTCTAAATTTCCTCACTGTCAAAGAGGGTGAATCCAAGACTTGAATGGTAT
The DNA here is from genome assembly GCA_030545055.2 of Neoaliturus tenellus. Classification (NCBI taxonomy): domain Eukaryota; kingdom Metazoa; phylum Arthropoda; class Insecta; order Hemiptera; family Cicadellidae; genus Neoaliturus; species Neoaliturus tenellus. The sequence goes on from CM061531.1 coordinate 101,911,421, forward strand.
TTGGGGTTACAACCACAACTCGAGCATATCCAAAAGTTTTAATGTAGTCTTGACTCAGCCAATTTTCATTTTGGGATTGAATAAACACAAGTGTTTTGTTTCTTTCAGTAAGACCAAACTTCTTGAAATTAAGGTTTATTACCCCTGAACTATTGGTAATAATAAATATGTAAGTATTGCAGTCAAACAAGGTGTTCAAATATTTATTTTTCACCACTATGGGAATGTTAAGATTGTTTAAATCTTCAAGTAACGTTAATATTTCATATTCAGACTCATGGCCAACTGATACTTCTACACAGTTTTGATTTTTTAATATATCAAATAATGTTTGATTTATTTTTAGTATTTCCTTTTGGCTTTGAAAGGGAGGCAGAGAACACTTAGATTGAAACACACTGTTGAATAAATACAGCAAAACATACAAAATATATTTAAAAGACATTCTGATAAGTCTAAAGTTAAGTTCTAAACTATATTATAAATTTAAGGACTATTTTTAAGAGCTTTGTATAATTTTTAACACACATCAGTTGACGTTGTTTCTGCTTAATTATGATAATGTTACACAAAAGATTTCCTTCACATGATTGTTAAGTCTAGAAAAAAATAATAAAAACCAGACGGTCAAATGAGGAGGCCGTTTTTTTAACGTCTTCAAAAAGATCAAGTAGATGAAAATAGTTTCTACTTAATAAGGTAAGTTAGCCGTTCTTAAGTAACAATACCAGGGGCTTGGAATACTCATGATCAAAACATTAATTTGTAAGTGCCACTAAAACGTAGCAAAACATGACATTTTACCATTGTTAAATGAGCTCAGTCATCATTGAAATGAAGCATCAAGGGAAATTAGAAATTGATTGTTGTTTTTATGAGTAGCCTATTATGGTACAGCCTTTTTCAAAGATAATCACTTTCATAAATTTTAACAATAGGAAATGGTAGACAAAAAAGAGTGTACAATGGTTTTATATATTTTATATTATATGTCTTTACATGATATGAAAACTTTATGCATTCCAACAGTAATAAAAATATTTCTGGAAATTATTAAGGGACAAAAGTTTACAAAAGGGTTTAAATTTTTACACTTATTTCCAATGTACAGTTGCTTTTTAAGTGTTGTGCAATGTTTCATATTTCTTACATTTTTCGGTAACAAAGACGTGGGATAGTACAAGTAAATTTTAAAAGTTATTGAAATAGTGTCACAATTAATGTTATCTAATTCTATGATATAACTTAAGTCCGTTATAAGTGAATGGCTCCCTTCTAGTAACGTTGTGACAAAATCCTAACCTTACAGGAACTATAAAAAGTATAACAAACCAAATTAATTATTTTTTTAGTTATATATATGTACAACAGTAAACATTGTAATCATAAGCAATAACACATCAATATAAATTGTAATAAAATAGTTATGGGGGAAAATGTGGTTATATAAATGCAGTAATGCTGTAAAAAAGAGTAGTTTTCTTTTGCAATGTTTTTACCGCTTTAAAGAGGTAAGTTAGCGGGATAAATAAAAAAAGTTAACCTGACAGCAACCATAGGCTGGTCACTGTCACATTGCTCCTCCGGGGCATTGAGTACCGGTAAATATGGACATTATTTCATAACGTATAGAGTGGACAATAGATAGGGAAGATAGGTACGCTTGCCACAGGACTCAGTCCTGTATTGAGGCAACTACGATCGATTGTGCTTTTGGTCTAGTCTAATGAATCAACTACATATCGTATCAGCTCGATAGTCATCATTATCATTGAAAACTAAAGGAGATTTCGAATCGAATCGAGCTTTTGATTGTTGAAATGTTTCAATTATATCGCATCGATAGCCAGTCAGTAGCACCCCTAGCGGACGATCTTGTCATTCAGCTTTTTCAAATTTTAGCGTTGCATGACCACTCTATACGTTATGAAATAACATCCATATTTACTCAATGTCTGGGGGCAATTTGGGTACGTCGCCCATTGTATCGCTATATCTCGCTTATTTATTAATCGATTTTCTAATTTTTTATATCGTTGGATTTGAAGTTACATTTTCTTAAAAACACATAACAACATAAATGTCACTTAATGTATTTTTTTTATATGCAACTTAAGGATACCTATTTTAAACAGCCACCATTTAAAAATATGAATTGTAAAAAATTGGTCATTTTTATTCAATTAATCTTTTACCTCAAAGAGCTGTGTAGCCTATACCGTACCAAGTTTCAACTTCTTACAACAAGCCGCTCTCGAGAAAAAAATATTCTTTACTAATACAAAAATACTGTGTGGTTTGGAAATTTTTAATGTGATATTTTTTATTGTATTTAGTTCAGGAATAATCTATCTATCATTTATAGACTACTTATGTTGTACGCTAAGGGTAGGCCTCCCTAGTGAAAATGTCAGTGAAGAGTTTTAATGATATCCAGGGGTGTCATGGTGCCGGAACGCCGCTCCGGCACTGGTAAAACAAATTTAATTGTAAATAAAGAAATATTTTCCAAGCAACAAGATTACAAGTAAACTAACGATATAGCGTTCACCGACTGCCGAGTCCACGGATAGGAATACAGTTTACAATCTGCGGTCCAACTCCAATCGTGTTCTCTTTGGTAACAGCGCTCATAGCGGCTGATCAAGTACATTAGCTGTTATTTGGTAACAACTACATCAAACTACAGTGATATGAATGCCTGCCGCCAAAGACCCTATCATCAGTATGGACAGTTGTTTGATGAGAAGTGACGAGAACTGTATCGAATGATGACTGAAAATATATGTCTTAACCTCTAAAGTGACCTAGATTAGCTGAATGCATTCGGGAAATAATGCACGATCGCTTTGTTCAGAGTAAGACCAATGTATACAGAACCGAATAAGTAGGGACATCCTTATGGGGAAGTGAGAACGCCGCCCCTGAAAAACAGATAGCACCACCAAGATGGTAAGGATTATGCTGATTGGTTGAATAGAAACAGATGACTAGAATAAGTTTACAGAGGTTTGTTATTGTTTTGATTTTTTGTAAACAAATATGCTCATTTTGACATTTGAGAGGTAGAAAGAGCGCTTCCTGTGACAGTAAGGAGAAGTAATCCTAGCATCAGCGCTTTATTTTCATCTGGTTTTCGGGGGCAAAACTAAAATTTTTAACATGGGATGTCCCTACTTATTCGGTTCTGTATACATTTTTAAGACCGTCCAAAAGCTGTTTGTTCATATGAATTTATATAAATCAGAAAAACTAGAAACATACTAAATCTTTCAATTTGTTTACAACACCCACATTGGCGTTTAAAATATGGGCAATGTTTACAAAACAACTATATTTTACTTTAGTATGTATTTTTCTTCCAGAGGTTTAGATGTTGTATAAACGTACTCTGTGGTGTTTCCTATCTCGTTGTACTTTGCCTATTCTTGTTGGCTTGATTATTACGCTTGCTCTGTGTCTAGTCAGGCCATAGATGAAATTCAAGCCTCCTAGCCTATTAATACATCGCCCGGGAACTTTAATGAAATAAGTATATAGGATTTAAATAGTTAACCAAATGTAAAGCACAAATAGTTTAGCTGTGAGTGATTCTAACACTGGCGAAACCGCTTCAATGATGGCATCTGCCGCTTCTACAACAGGCCTAGCCTACTGCCTATACGTAGGCCTACGCCTGCCAAAAATAGTTTTTGAGCTCGGCTTTGAATTTCTTTCTAATCAAGTTAAAAGTTAGAAGACAGCATAAAAAATAAACTAAAAAACCTCGTCAAAAAGTAAAAACAATAAATTGGGCAATTAAAAATCATAACATAAATAATTCTTTAAGTGTAGTTGTGGGGGCGGGGGGTAGCAGGGCGTTGGGACGCCCTACCTCAAATCTGGGCCAGGTGTACCGTTCCGCCACTGCAAAAATTGCCATGACACCACTGATGATATCAATTGACATCAGTTGACTTTTGGATGATATCACCTGATATCAGTTGACACCTCAGTAATATCAGCTAATGTCAGTTGACATCTGTTGATAATTGGTTGATGTCACCTGATATCAAGTGACTTGTTTAAATGACATCAGCTGACGTTTCTGAAGGTTCACTGATATCATCTCATGTCAAGTGAACTGTTTAGGTGATCTCAGCTGATGATACTAAAGTTCACTGATACCAGCTGGTGTCATCCAATTGTGTTTAATGATATCAGTTGCCATCATAATCAAAACTGTGGGAGGGGGCATTTTATGGGAACCGATATATCACTGAACTTATTTTGTCGTACCCTAAATTGACAATTTAGTTTAGAAAATAAATATAAGAATTTGGTAAAAATATTATTCGGATAACGATGTTTAAGTTCAACATTGATACACAAAAATAAGTATTTTAAAAATAAATATACAAAATCGAGGTATTTTTAATTTACCTAAGAATGTTAATTTTAAATTATTTTAATAGAAACAAATTATTTATTTTGGAAAAATTAAATTTGTTTAGCAAAAAACTATTCCAATCAGCACTATAATTTCCCGTCCTTGTACTTAAAAGGTTTTGAAACATGTATTTATACACGGCCAGTTTAAAAATCATTCAATAATTTTGTGCTATTTGCTTATTCAAATTCAAAAGTTTGGCGCCAGCAGTCCGCGGTTTTTTTATTTCTTTGCTATGCTGTTTGATTGGTTCAGCCGATACAGGTGGCGCTAACGGCTAGTGACAGTGGCAGTGGCACTTTTTGACATCTATTTTCAACTTCAACCGTCACCCGTCATGTTTTATTTCATGTCATGTTTCTAAAATCTAATCTAACATAACAGAAAATGTAGTTTCAGATATTAACTGCATATTTTTTGTGGGCTTGGAAATGGTTAATTGAGTTATGAATTTATTGCGGTGTACGTTAGACTGAGCTGCTGACGACCAATAGAAGATCTTACATCTAGGGATTGGATTTCTTATACTCGTATTTGCATACCTATTCAGGTGAGTTTATTGAACAGTTTAATACTAGGTATTAAAAAGTATTAGTAAGGCCTGTGCTTTATTATTTAAGTAGGACTTTGCATTGTTTTCCAGCCCTTTACAATCAATACTGCAACAAATTAGGCTAACTCTCTATTGGAGGTTAAGTTTTAGGCTGTAAAACTTGGAGATTATTTTTAAAATTGTAGCTGTTTTTGCTAATTACAATTTTGAGTGAAACCAGTTAATTTCTTAAACCACTACTTGGAAACAGTGTCCATTTTTATAGAACGTACCCTAGCTCTACGTAGTCTATACTGGTATTTCAACTCTCCCCTTCTGATTAACAGGCTCAAGGATATGTTGTATAGGTACTTCGACCTAAAGGCTAAAGTTCGTTATCAGACCCTATTGCTGTTATCGGTAATTCCAATTTTGTGTTCATCTATATTTCCAATACCATTCTTGGTAGTTGAAATCAGCTATATATAGCCCATAAAGGCCTAAACTGCAATTAAGAAGTCAACGATCACAGAAATTCAGTCAGGGTCTAGGCATATGGTTGACCTCGTAGCCAACCTCAGCTTATACCTACTTATTTGTGTAAGTCCCTAACAGGTTCTACCTCAGGACGGAAGGTAGTTATTGTTTCCTTGATACAAAATATTGTAAAATTATTAAGCAAGCTAATTATTATAGGCTTAATATTGTAATGCATAATGTAAAACTGTAAAATTGTACCATTGTAATAAAGGAAGCAATAAATTTAATTCATTCATTCATATAGGTTTGTTTTTGTTATTATAGCCTATTTTTAATTTTCTATTCATACAAATTTCCTATTTTTTACCCTTCAATATGTTAACAATGATTAATATGTTAATTATGAATCGCATCTAAAAATGGATTAGGTTAGGCCTACCTAATTATTAGGCCTCTTATAAGGTTGTTATATTGTTAGGCCTATTGTAAACATTGATTAAACTTAGGGCTATAATTTTCCTATAGGCTAATTTTCAACCGAAATTCAAGTTCTTGGTGTCGTTGAACTTGGTCTGTAGTTGTTTCCACCAAAAATTGATGAAAATAGGACTTAAAATAAGGGCGCTGTACATAAATTAAAATTGAAATTTTCCCATTAGAATAACATTGGGTTTGGTTTGAACGTTTTAAACATCTGTTAATGTACATCTGTAAATACATGCATAGTAGTTTTTTGTGATTACCGATATTCACAATATTGGATTGGTCGGATGTCGTTGATTTAGAACGAGATGTTAAGTTACTTTTGTATTCTATTAAAATAAATTGCTCGATTTTGAGCAATAAGTAAGCTAGTAAGGAATAGAAAGAGGTATCTGAACATAATTACCTGATTAGCTGACTTTCTGCATTTGCCATATTAATGTTTACATTTTGGAATTTATAAACAGATCATTCTTTGTGCATTGCACCTCTTGCTATGCACATATTTTACTGTTCTTACAACTAATTATATCTGCAATTAAAGTATTAGTAAAATTCTAAACTGTGTAAAGAACTACAAAGTATTTTGTTTCAGTTCCAGAAGGAAACCTCTGACATAAAGAATAGGCCTGTGCTTGGATCATTCGGAAGTAGCCTAGTGATACTACCTTCAAAATCCTACAAGCTTCAAAATCAAGGCGTAAGTAGATCTAGCTTAATAGTTTGTAGACCTTTTACTACATTGATATATACTTATTATGGTGTCGTTTAATTGTAAAGTAGTGGCCGATATGTGTGGTTTACGAACTCATCCGAATAAACGTAGGATTACACATCTTTACCAAATTTGGTGTCGATCGGACTATTTTTACGAGAGTTATCGTGTCTAGGGACACATACATATATATATATATATATATATATATATATATATATATATATATATATATATATATATATATATATACATATATATATATATATATATAAATTTTAATGACTATTATTTTTGGTCTCTGGGCACCTAAAAACAAAAAAGTAACATGGTCCCGGGCTTAGGTCTTACCATGAGACCTACGGTAATAGCTTATTCCCTATGGGAAATTCGCTAAAATGGTAAACAAAACCACAAATGACAACATTACAGGGCGAGAGGGGGTGAGGGGGGACACAGCAGTTAAAATTTCCATCGGACTATTTTCGTGCATCTTACTATGGTTAGGCTACTTTTCCGCTTAACCTGAGTTTAATTTACAAGAATTTGGTAAAGTAAAAAGTAAAGTCTAGTATTAAACTTAGTCAAAATTATGAAAGAAGGTCACTGTTTCTGTTTCAATTCAGTTACACATTAACTCTCAAGTAAACCGAATTTTTGCGATTCAACATTATTTAAAGTTGTTACGGTAACACAACTTCTCTTTTTCAATTATTTTTACCAAATTTGATATAAAGTACCAGGAGGACCGAGCGTTGCTCGGTGAAATATTAGTAAATTTAAATATCAGAATAAACTTTATTGACATTTAATATGCAGTACATAAACAGCTGTTACATTTCTTTTTGAAGTTCTGAATGTACTTCTTGTTTATATGTTGTTAATTCGTTGCCAACATGGCAACCCATAAGCCCAATGTTAAAATTTTGTAATTTTAAACTTTAATTTTTAGCAAAATTAGATTTTCCCTGGGGGCGAGACCCATCTCAATCGTATTTTTAAGGTAAAACTAAGTTTATTCCAAAATTTGAAGGAAATCGTCGGAGCCGTTTTTGAGATAATTGTGCAAGCAAGCAAACAAGCAAACATTGCTCGTATAAGAGTATAGGATAGGCTGAAATTTAATTATTAAGGAAAAATAAAACAAGTTTTAAATTGTGTGAACAAATTCACACAGCTTCGATTGATAAGTCTTGAAATTTGATAGATCACTTTTCTAGGCTACCGTATCCACTTTTTTCAAGTCATAGAGGTTTGATGAAAAAGTATTACAAAGCATAACGTTCTTAGGCGAAATTCAAATCAAATTAAATAATAAAACTCGAGTCCCGATAATTCAGCACTCCAGACAAGCTGCGACCGTCATTCTCCGACGAAATTGACATAATGAATAGGCTTTTTTGGCCATTTAGCTACCAATTAGCTACTGCTTTTCTGTGGCCCGATCGTCATTTAGAGCCAAAAGTACAAGATTTAAACGAGTGAACGACTAGAGTTATATCGGCTCCTGGAAAATCAATTTGTTATTAAGTCTTCACTCGATACTAATATATTTGGATTTGTCACAGTAATTAAACAATCATATGATTACGAAAGAAATGTTTATAGAAAATGTTACACAACAATTATGGATTAACATTTTTAAATGTGATCCATTTCGATCCATATGATCTTGAATATTCAAGTGCATTCTCCTGGGCCGGTTACTGCCGGTATACATTCTCCTGGGTATATTAGGTCTACTTTTCACACAGTCTGATCGAAGTTTCTTGGTTGCAGGTTGCTCCCGAAAACAAGGAAAACTGAGAATTAGCTGGAATCCAGCTATTGGAAGCAGAAGCCAAACGTGATATTTATTTAGTGCGGAATCGGTATCTGATATAAATTGGACTGATTAAAAAATAATAACGGAATAAGTGTAAATGTTATTTATGATATGTTTTAATTATTATTTTATTAATAAAATCTTAAAAAAAATATTTTGTTAATTTTTAAGCCGACCAGTTTTTTTTCATATTAAATTTGTAATATGTTTTTATCATACATTTTTGTGGGATTGAAAAATAAACTCTGCAGGTAAGATTGTGGGTAAAAATAATTTATTTAGGCTATCAATAATTACTAGTACATTGTTTAGTTTAAACAAAGTGTTGTTTTTTTTATAATATGTGATCACTTTCGTCTGATGTTTTTGTGTTATGAAAAGACAGCTAATGTTTTTAATTTTGATTAATATTTAATTTTTTTATCTTTATTAATCATTTTAGTAGGGTGAGGGGGGGGGGGCGAAATATCACTCAATACCTTGGAGGAATAATATATAAGGAGAGGCCACGTTCATATGGATATACAATGCTAAAGTGAAGCCGGCCGCTCCCCTCCACTAGAGTGGCACGGCTGGCCGTAGAGTGGCATGGTGCCGCCGCTGTAACACGGGAGAGATGGGGAAAAACGCGACGCGTGCAACTTTGAATTAAAATCCTGAGCAAACCAAGCAAATCAAACAGTCCACCTTTTGCATTTTTAAAGAGGATTAAATTCTCTATCCAGTGATGTAATATTTTTCTAGATAAAAATTTATTTTGATTTATAAATGGGCATTAAAGTAAAAGATTTGTATTGAAGAGATGATTTTAATGCATAAAAACTAAATATAAATTATGCCAATACATATATTTTACTATAAAATTAATTTTATTCCTTAGTATAATACTTTTAACAAAAAAATAATACATGAACTGATACTTTCAATGTATATTACCTTATTATAATTTGTAAAAAATATTGAGTTTACAGCTTTATGTAAGGTTCCGTATATCATTTAAGATATGTTGGACAGTAATTTATTGGCAAACGAACTATTTGTCTGTAATTTTTTTTATTGTAATATAACCTATTTATGAATTAATTAAATTAATTCTTAATTACTATTATTGAATATAAAATAGTAAAAAAGTAAAGTAAAAAAAAAAAAATTAAAATAGTAAAAAAAGTAAAGTAGGTTGCTGTGTTCTTTTAATATAAAATAAATAAATAAATACCTTCATGTACTTCATTTAACACTTTAATCGGAACACTTCCTACACTTAAACTTATAATTAGCGTGGTGGTAACGGCGAAGGGGCGCGGACTCGGGAGTTCCCCCCACCACTCGCCGTGTTGCGCGGCGGCTTCGCTTCTAGCCGAGCGTGGCCACTCCTTATATATTATTCCTCCAAGCTCAATACCAGTTGATACCAGTGATGGTCAAGTGGTTTTGGGTGGGCGAAATACCGCCCAATACCAGTTGATATCAGTGAGGGTCAGGTGGTTTTGGGTGGGCGAAATACTACCCAATACCAGTTGATATCAGTGAGGGTCAGGTGGTTTTGGGTGGGCGAAATACTACCCAATACCAGTTGATGTCAGCTGATATCAGTTGATGTGTAGACCAGTGAAGGTCAGCTGATGTTCGCTGAGATCAGGTGGGCGAAATACTACCTAATGTCAGCTGACCTTCACTGATATTTTCACTAGGGCTATTTTTGTTAAGAGACTCCTCCTACAATTTTCCTCCAATTTTCAAGTTTTTTTTTCATTGGATAAAGCTGGTCTGTTGGCCTAGATATTTCTTCAAAAAATTGATGTTGATCGGACTTACATTAAAGGCACTATGCACTATGCTAGTGAGGAAGGTGCAATGAGGTGCTTGGAAAAATGTGAAAAGTCTATGTCTAATTGTGTATTTTCTCAGGTAATATGTGATCAAGATTTAAATATTGTCAAATCTTTGAAAATATCGGATAGTAAAGATGCTTATGGCCTTACAAGTAAGTTAGTTTTATCTGTTATACATTTAATTATAGTTCCTTTAACTTATTGTCTAAATTTTTGTATCTTTGAAGGTGTTTTTCCAAAGCAGCTAAAATTGTCAAGGGTTTTATAACTTACCCAAAACCGGGTTATCGCCTTTTGGTGTCACTAATTGCGGTACACCGTGGTACCGGTTTCAGACCTATGACGGTCCATCATCAGCCACTCCTCTTCTTATTTACATACTACTGCACACATTTTTGTGGTTGTCGAATGATAAAATATACATAAAAACACAAAACACACGAACACATTAAGACGGCTTCCGGAAAGTACAGTACATACATATCACGCACTGCTTTGTGGTTGTCGAATGATAAAATTGTTTACACTTATACATAAAAACACAAAACACACGAACACATTAAGACGGCTTCCGGAAAGTACAGTACATACATATCACGCACTGCTCGTAATAATATTGTTTTGTGTTTTTATGTATAAGTGTAAACAATTTTATCATTAGACAACCACAAAAATGTGTGCAGTAGTATGTAAATAAGAAGAGGAGTGGCTGATGATGGACCGTCATAGGTCTGAAACCAGTACCACGGTGTACCGCAATTAGTGACACCAAAAGGCGATAACCCGGTTTTGGGTAAGTTATAAAATATTTTAGGTGTCAAGGCTCTTGATTGATTCAATGTCAAGGGTTGTCCCTATTTATAAGAAAGGTGAGAGGAATTCGGCTTCAAGCTACCTTACAATATCCTGTATCCCAGTCCTTGCAAAAATTTTTGAAAAAATCATTAAGTTTCAACTTTGTAATTATTTTGAGCTGTATAACCTATTTAGTGATAGTCAATTTGGTTACAGAGAGGGACGTTCAACAGTAATGGCTATTGATAGTTTGGGTAACTCAGTTTTTTTCTGCTTTAGAGAGTAGGTGTCTTGCTCAGGTCACACTTTGCGACCTGAGTAAGGCATTTGATTGTGTTTCTCATGGGGTTCTGTTAAAAAAGTTGGAATTCTATGGTTTCAGAGATCAGGAGCTTAGTTTTTTAAAATCATATCTTAAGAATAGAACACAGTTTGTTGATGTAATGGGTAAGCGTTCTTTTGTATAAGAAATTAAGCATGGCGTCCCACAAGGGTCAATTCTTGGTCGTATATTGTTTTTTATCTATCTATCTATATTAATAATACCCCTGTCGCAGCAGACCTGCGTACTCAGCGAATTTCCAATGGAATTTCAGATTATTTACTTTCGCCATAAAAACACCATAGGATCGAGTATGTAGGTTTGCTACCATTAGGTGTTATTAGTTTTAGTTAATCAATAATTGGTAAATGTAAACACAAAAATTGTACCAAGTTCTGGCAATTTTTATTTTCCCCATAAACCCCATGGGGGTGAGTATGTTTTGCTGCCATATGGGTTTTGTAAGCAAGTATAAGTTAAACCTTATCTAGATAATGTACATACCAAATTTGATTAAGTTATGTCAATAAATAAGCAAGATAGGATTTTCTTGATTTCCCATAAGAATAACATGAAAAACACATTTTTGGATTTTCCCCGTAGCCAGTTATGCTAAGATAAAAATTCAAAATACCAAATTTTTTTTTTAAGCTCTTTTAAATGGTTTCAGTTAAAATTGATGAATTTAAAAAATTAAGGTCCAAAATTGCCAAAAAACCCATTTTTGACCCCTTTGAAACCCCATAAAAACCCCGTTCCCATAACCCGACAATGCTGGTTTGCGAACTCATGAAAATAGACCTGGTCTTACACCTTCATACCAAATTTCATCAAAATCAGAGGTCCCCTTCAAAAGTTATCAGTACCACGGACACACATATATATATATATATATATATATATATATATATATATATATATATATATATATATATACATATATATGAAAATGAACAAACGGTGTTTTTGGCTTCTGGGGACCTCAAAATGAAAAAGTAACATGGTCCCGGGCTTTGGTCTTACCATGGCTACTACCGTAATAGCGTATTCCCTATAGGGAAATTCGCTAAAATTAGAGTTTTGTCTGTACATTGCTTAGAATCTTGAAATTTTTGGTTATTTTTACTTTTTATGTATCACAGAATCCAAATCGGCGTCATCTAAATTTCCTTCCCTCTGTCTTTCTCTCTCTCTCTCTCTGTCTGTCATTCACTGTGTCTGTAACGCTCATGGGCCCTATTTTGTCCTCTTTTCACGGGACAACGACTATACGTGATGGTCTAAATTTTTTTCCTGTTATGGACAAGAGTGGTGTGAAGGTTCATCACAACTTAAATTGCCTCAGCGACCCTAGGGCTTTTCCCCATGGTACGTCAAAGTAGCCAAGTTGTGCTAAATTGCCAATCTTTAATCTCTTTTCACACGACAAGGGCTTTAGTAAATGATATGAAAATTTTTATCAGTGTTAAATGGTGCAATTAGAAAAATTTTAGCTGCTCTAAACCAACGTTCGTCAAAAAGGCTCTGCCTCATAATAAAAGAAATATTCAATGTTAATCTTATGGGAATATTTAATTCTATCATCTTATCTATGCTTTTTAATCATCTGGATTAGACAGTTTGTCATTTTTCACAACAGATTGCAACACTTAAAATTTTAAATACAGACTCATTCATGTCTAATGTTTTTACCTTTCACTAGCCAAAATACAGCGAGTAAAATCAACTAAGTTCTTGGTTCTTAATATGAATATTAAAATAATTTATGCTAAGTATTAAAGAACGAGTTTTCTTCATTAAATCTTATAATATTTCTTATTATCATTGCAAACTAATTTTAGTTCCCAATTTAGCTTTCATGACACGTTCTGACAAAAAGAGATGTATTTCATAAAACAAAATATGTATCCTATACTATAATACGAGGAATCTCTGAAGGGATGTGTGTTCCACGATCTCGAAATCTAGCGGTCAGATTTTGCTTAAACTTTGCATTAAAGAGTGTTTCGGCCCAAAAATAAGTTTAGAAACAGTCTCAATCCCAGGAAAAATCAAATTTGATCAAAATTTAAGTTTAAAAATGGTAATTTTTAACATTGGTCTTATGGGTTGCTATTTTGGTAACGAAATAACAACTAAATGTAAACAAAAATAAAGGAACATTAATGTTAAGCAGGCCTTTTGAAACAGCTGTTAACTGTGAAGAGGTATAGTTGGTTGTTGGTGAAAATATTAAAATTGAATCAAAACCAACGAGCAAGGCTCGGTTAACCTGGTACTGTAGTTCAAACCGAAAACCAACAAGGTTAATAAATTGCTCGATCTTCCGAATAATGCGGGTATAGACGGAACAGTACTAATGTGTGAGGACGCTGCTCACGAAACACTGATAATTTTCATTCAAGGATCATGCTGATTGGTGAAATGGAATTAGATGGCTAGAACAATTAATTATGCAGATGTTTGTTATCGTTTTAATTTTTTTGTAAACAAATATGCTCATTTTGACATTTAGGAGGTAGAAAGAATGATTCCCTTGGCAATAAGAAGTAATCCTAGATCAGTGCTTTATTTTCCTATGTTTTTCGAGGCAAAATATTTTAACATGGGATGTCTCTATTTATTTGGTTCTGTATAAATTGGCAATAAATGGGGATATTTTTAGGTAAGAAGGTAAATCTAAAGTAAAAAAATTATTAAGTTGACCTAATATCTACTTAAAAATAAACATATCTACACTGGGGCGGTGCCTACATTACTGACAGGCGATGCGTTGTTTTACTTGGGTTGGGTATTCAATTTTTAATTTGGATTTGTACATGTCTTTTAAGGGTAGAACAAGAAATACAGAGTTGGGGTACAGGGGTACATTGGATTTAGTACAGCTATTGTCACAAGGTTTTAATATTCATAAAAGTCTGAGTTTTCTTTAATCTTCTATGACTAATGGTAAGGTGTACTTTTAGAACTATAAATTTAATCACGAATATTAATGTTTTGTAAAACTGCAACAAAAACATTAAAGACAAAGACATAACTTTTAACCCAAATGGGAAATTAATATAACAAGATTTTGACAAATTTACCAAGAACCTATTAAGCATAAAATATGTTATAGGCCTAATATCTAGATACGTTTAAATAAACCAAATGAAGGTGAATTTGTGAAAGGATTTTTATATGATTTTTATATTTCTGTTGATAAACTGCAAATACACCCCGTGTGAAGAACGGGTACACAGCTAGTTTTAATTAATGATGTTAATGTAGATTGTTTTTCCTGTGTTTACGCTGATGATACTTCCTTAGTTTCATGTCACAGTAACTTTCAAATGCTCAACCACTTTGATCAATCTAATTTTAATAAGGTTGTACACTGGTTTACTGTCAATGGTCTTTTTATTAATGATGATAAAACTAAAAAGATGCTTGTATCTTTAAATGATGATTTAATGGATGACCAATTCCTAGATAGTGTTAAGCTTCTAGGTGTCAACATTGATTGTAAATTAACATGGAAAAGCCACATAGATTTAGTATGTAAGAAACTATCTAGAATTATTTACTTGTTAAGCCGTTTAAGAAAACTGGTGTCATTTGAATATTTGAAAAAGTCATATTTTGCCTTTTTTGAAAATATTCTAAGGTATGGTCTCATTATCTGGGGCAATGGTGTTGGTATCAACAGAGTATTAATTTTGCAGAAAAAAGCTATCAGAATCTTAAATAGAGCACCTCTGTTAGAGCATTGTGGACCTCTTTTCTTGAAGACTGGCATTCTAACTGTGATAAATTTATATATTTTTGAAGTCATAAGGAACTTAAGGAAAGATGTAGATACTGTTAGGTTAAGGTCTGATGTACATAGTTTAGTACACTAGGTTTAGGAGCAAGTTGGATGCAACTAGATGTAGGTTAGTTAAGACGCAAAAATACCATCATTCTTTGGCTGTGAAAATGTACAATAAGTTAGCATTATCCCTTGTTAATCTTGTATCCGATAAATTATTTTTTGCCAAACTTTACAACTGGCTACAGCAGAATCCAATGTATTCGTTAGACGAACATTTTGATGACAATTTTGTGATAATTTAAGTTAAGATTTGTTAAGTATAGTTCCTAGTGTTTCTGTTTTGTCACCATTTAGATTTTATTGTTGATTTTATTGTTATTCATTCAAATTTTTAAAAGTTCAAATGTTATTATCACAGCTTAATATTGTATTAGGATTTGCCCAGGGGCGGACTGGGTACCCCATTAGGGCGTAAACCTTGACTAGCCTGAAGGCGCACACCGGGGGTCTGGGGGGTCACCCGCCCCCCCCCCCTCCCGGTAAAATATGGAAAATGGCATCCTATACACACGGGTTGTTGCTATTCTGACATTAAATATCCCAACAAAATACAAATTATTGTCTTAGGTTCTTTTGTATTATATTAGCATGTAATGACACTGTAAATAACAGAATTTACACACAATTTTTTTATAATATAATTCAACGCATACAATGTGATAACAAAAAAAACAATTATTTACTTAAACTGTTTTAGAATGAAATTAGGTCAAAACTATAAGCCTAATAATTCAAAGGGTGTTTTATTATTTTGATCTAACTGCCAGCTAAGACAATGAAATAAAACTATCATTTGTGAATTTATCAAGGCTCGAAGAAATTAGGAGAAATTTGATAATTCTCATATTAAAATGTTCTTAATAATTGATAATACATAATTTTAAGTTCACCTAAACTTTGTTTTAACTTATTGTAAAACAGTTTTTTTAACAACGAACCATTATTTGCTAATAATAACCCTAGTACGTCATTCCATCCAAAATCAAATACTTTTTTTGTAACTCTGTCCGCACCCAATGCCATTTAAGTGTAGCCTACATAGTCAAGGGTTATGCCTTCTAGGTTAACCTAAAAAATTATGTTTTGAATTTTGTAAGTTCTAAGGGTAGACAAAAAAATTAAGTAATTAGATTATAAAACTCAAATTGTTATCTGGTAGACTTGCAGCATCGGTCCATAGGAACAATTTTATTTATAAAAGGAATTGACTCAAAGTTTCATGCTTAGCAAAAAGTCAGATAGCCTATACCATATCACATGGCTGAATGAAATCGTCAAACAGATAGGTTTTTGGTACAATTTATCTATTTATTTATTTCAATACTACAAAACAGGCTTACGCCTAAAGATATACATTAGAAAAAAGAAAACGACGTTACTTTTCATGTTGAGGTTTTAGAACAGTTAAAACCTCAACATGATAAAAAATACGAAATCTGTCCCCAGTTTACATTTTTTTAAGATCTGCCGAAATTTGCTTCTTAAACATCCTAAGCCAAAGATAAACTTTCAAAAAATTTTGAGAATTTTAGAAATCAGTTTAATTTTATTATTTTATTGATTTGGTGTATAGTATGTTACGAAGTTTTTCTTTACAGTAATAAAATAAAAGTTTAGTATTGAAACAATTTTTATACAAACAACTCTAGCTGCATTTATTAAGTTAACGCAGTTACATTATATTTGGCATATTTCAAGGTACTGAACTTATAAATAAAATAATGAGGAATAAATACTGACATAAAACATGGACGATGGAACCATTGATTTTGTACATAAAGTTGATTGATTTTGTACAGTATTTATAGTCAATGAGAGAACTTAAAGTAGGCCTAAATCTTGCAGTCTTCATTTTGCACTGTCTTAAAATTTTATATAATAACCTTAGTTAAAAACAATTCACTGTATTAATTTAACTTTCTTAACCTTCGTTCTCACTCAACGGTCACGTTCACTATTGTAATAATCGGTGGTAATCAGATCGGAATTCGGTCCACTGGTTGTTGAATCTTCGTCTGGATAGGTGAGCTATATCCCATGAGAGAAACAGTGGTATTTTTGCGACTACCGTGGAGTAAATCGCGTGTAAAAATCCTTTAAAAGGTATCGGTTGTCGATCCCGACCACACCAATTAGTGCTCGTGAACGCGACCAATTTTTAGATGAGGACAAAATCAGGTGGCCGAATACGATTGTCGATTCGTAGGCAGTAGGCTTATTCTTATAGAATCTTTGCATCGAACTGAATTCCTCGCCATGCGTTTTACAACTAAAAAATAGTAGCCTACTTACACGTTACGGCATTTTACATGTCATTTACTGATTGTAACATTTAGTCACATTGATAAGCAAGCCCGAAGTGAAGCCCCGAAACAGCAGGATAAAGTTTCAAATTTCGGGCGTGCATCAACTGCGCGAATTGACCTGAGCCGAGCCAGGAGCCAGGTAGCTAGCGATGCATCAACTACGCGAAGTGGTAGGTCTATTTCAGTATCATATTATAAGACAACATAGGGTTTTAATATTTGAAAATTTGATAATTTCCCATTAGATTAAAATTAAATGAAAAACTAAAATATGTTTATTACTTTTTCTTGTTGTTGACTTATTTCCTGTTGAAAAGTATTCTTTTTGAGGCTATGGATAAATTTGTTGATGGGAAATCTGTTCACTTGATGAAACGGAGTAGTTTAATGGTTATGTCCATTTATATTACGGGTGGATACATTTTTGTTTTTGAACTTAAATCTAGTTCCCATGCGGACGATATATTATCATACTCTGACGATTTTAAAACTCTTTGGAACCTGTATCCGGCCTTAACTATTAAATTTTATACTCTTTCACTGATAAATTTCTCCGTGAAAAATATAAATCCAAAGTCATTCCACTATTTTTAACAACAAAAGTGAGCCTACTTTTAAAAAGCAAACAACAAAATATTTTCAGTTCGCACACTTTCAACAAACATATAGGCTATTTACGAAAAATCCAAGGCAACATGGGTGATGTTGTCCCTTTAAAACTATACACCGTAACGGACCGAAATAACCAATAAAATAACATGGGGAGTGGAGTTAAGAAAATCACTTAAATATTTACAAATACTAGTGCCAAATCAAGAGTTTGACCACACTACTAGGAGATTTCTTCCGCCGCCAACTACCGTATACCTGGCTCGGGCTTCGCGCAGTAGATGCACATTTTTGGGGGACCCTTTTCGGTTTTCGCACAGTTGATGCAATCGAAGGAATTTTTCGCGCAGTTGATGTGCGACCCAAATTTCTGCCAACCCATGATAATCGGGACAAAGAGAATTCCGTGAAAACAAAACTTGGAATAAAGAAATTGAATAGGAAAAAACGCTCGGGCAGCTTAGTCATTCTCGAACAATACAAAGGAAATACCGTTATATCCGTAATTATGTACTTTAAATGGGGGTTTAATTTACAACTATTTAATTTTCTATAATAAAATGTGTTGAAGTACAAAGTGGTATTACAATTTATAAAAATACCAGTTTTACAAAACTCTTTACTTAAAACTCTTTACACTAAGTCAATTCAGCCAATGCAAATTTTAATTTGACTTCTTTTGGTCTGGGGGGGCTGAGCACCCCCACGGAAAATGTTGGGAGGGGCTCGAGCCCCTCGGGCCCCATGGAGCCCCACGGGCGCCAGTGCTCACACTCTTCACTAGTTTAACGTTTTCGTTACTACGGTTTACCACAGACGACACCGATACCGACCGATCACAGTTTAGGTTATGGACACCGATGCAGTGTTTATTCGGGTTCGGCGTAAAATGACGGATAGTGCTGGTTTCACCACATCCCAGTTAGTCATTCGGTAGTCGTTGTAGAGTATCGAACTGAATGTGTAGAGTATCGAACTGAATGTCAGCGTATCGACATCGTTTCGGCTACGTCGTTGTCTGCTCACTGCTCAGACCAGACCAGACCACTTTCACTTGTGATTTTCTGTTTGCTCTCTTTGACCAGAATAAATAATCATATCAGAATTTAACAGAATAATTACATTACATCTGACATGTCTGAAACGTGATTTAAAAAGACGTTAAAATACGCAATTGTATAAATTGTGCTGCTAAAGACTTAGTATGTAATTACGTTGAGTTGTTGGGTTTTCTACACAACTTTTGTCTTACTTGGGATAGGCCTAAATTTGTTATAACTTAGTCGTTTACTGTTAGAGTTGCTAGAAGCAATTAATAGCTCAATTATTTCGCTCATCATTTTAATATATTCCAATAAGGTATGAAGTAACTTTGCCTCACTTTTTAAAGAACTGTCCATTTTGGGAATTGTTCAGATTTATTCTTACTCTGTAAAAATAGTTATATCCTTTGGTGATCAAATAAATAAAGTAAAATAAAGAAACACAAATTTTGGAAAACTTAGGCAGACCTAAGTATTTAGGGCCTTTGCCTATCTTGCTGAACAACCTAGTATTAGTGACGCAGAGGCTTTGGTTTTGCCTGATAATAGGCTAGTATCACCATATTATATTATATAAATAAATAATTTATCACCATTGTATCACATTTAACTATAGCCACTTATCCGTTAGCACTATTCGTTTCATTGGGTAAACACAATCTACACGCTTTGTCCTTACAACAGTAAGGTTCTAAGTGACGATCACAAATATCCTCCATTTTGTAGCATTGAAATTGGATTTTTGTGTTCGAGTCCGAGTTCAAATTCATATTCGATATGAATGATACTTCGATACTCTGTAGTTTCGGTTGGCTACTACCGAATGACTAACTGGGATGTGGTGAAACCAGCACTATCCTTTGACGCGGGAAGCGCACAGCTGTTTTACGCCGCTCAGACCAGAGACAACTGAGTAAAGTGTCTTCTACTCTACTCGATCGGAAATAGGCATACACGTACGAGAGAGAAGAACTGCTTTGCTCTCGCTTGTCGACCATTGTATAGAGCTCAGTGTTGTCGACAGTGTCAAATTCAGGTCTCACACTCGACTTTATGTTTTGCTATTCACTGCTGAAATTCTCACTCTGAGTTTTCCTCTTGCTTTCTGGAAATGTGTCTCGACTCATTGTTTGAATTTTAACAAATATTGTTTTGAACGAGGCGCAAAGATTGGAATATTAAGAAGGCGCATCGGCTCTTCGGCCGGCGGGCCAGTCCGCCCCTGGATTTGCCTCTTCTAGAATAAATTTGTCATTATCTTTTTACTGCTATGTCACAAGTAGGCCTAAAACTTCATGAGATTGTATTATAACGAGACCTATTGCATTAACTGTAGTATACTTAATGGTCAATAAAATGTCTTATTTTGTTGTCATCATTTGAATTTTAAGAATTTTACATTAAAACTACATTGATGGGATTGGTTTTGAGAATTTTAAACATATGTTAATGCATATAGGTGTAGTTTTAGGCCGGCCGCACACCAAAACGGATGCGACGTGACGCGACAAGACAAAGCATATTACGACGTCGCGAACAAAGGTAAAAACATATTATTAAATGGAATACCTATACACTATAAAACATATGTTATTGACTTCGCTCGCGAAGTCGTAATATGCTTTGTCTTGTCTTGTCGCGTCGCGTCGCGTCCGTTTCGGTGTGCGGCCGGCTAGGCGGTTGCCGAATCTGCTAATCACATTGAGCTCGTTCACAAGCATCCACCGTAAAGAGGTTTGTTTACGTTTTTGTCTATCACGTGACAATTCCCACAAATAAAGTGTCTAGAATTTGTCACGTGATAGGCAAATACCCCCGTCGCAGCAGACCTGCGTACTCAGCGAATTTCCAATGGAATTTAAGATTATTTACTTTCCCCATAAAAACACCATAGGATCGAGTATGTAGGTTTGCTGCCATTGGGTGTTGTTAGAAAATCTAAGGTAATCAATAATTGGTGAATGTAAACACAAAATTGTATCAAACTCTGGCAGTTTTTTATTTTCCCCATAAACCCCATGGGGGTGAGTATGTAGGTTTGCCGCCATATGGGTTTTGTAAGCAAGTATAAGTTAAACCTTATATAGATAATGTACATACCAAATTTGATTAGGTTATGTTAATAAATAAGCAAGATATAGGGTTTTCTTGATTTCCCATAAGAATAACATGGAAAACACATTTTTTGATTTGCCCCGTAACCAGTTATGCTATGATAAAAATTCAAAATACCAAATTGTTTGTTTTTTTAAGCTCTTTTAAATGGTTTCAGTTAAAATTAATGAATTTTAAAAATTAAGGTCCAAAAATGCCAAAAACCCATTTTTGACCCCTTTGAAACCCCATAAACCCCCGTTCCCATAACCCGAGAATGCTGGTTCGCGAACTCATGAAAATAGATCTGGTCTTACACCTCCATACCAAATTTCATCAAAATCGGAGGTCACCTTCAAAAGTTATCAGTACCACGGACACATAGATAGATAGATAGATAGATATATAGATATATATATATATACATATATATGAAAATGAACGAATGGTGTTTTTAGCTTCTGGGGACCTCAAAATGAAAAAGTAAAGTGGTCCCGGGCTTAGGTCTTACCATGGCTACTACCGTAATAGCGTATTCCCTATAGGGAAATTCGCTAAAATGTCAACAAACCTGGAAACCTCTATGCGGTGGATGCTAGTGAACGCGCTGAATGTTGCACTAGTCTAAATATAAAATAATCTAAAAATAATCTTTTCTTATGGAGATTTAACATGGGGAAAAAGTAAACTTTTTCAAACCTATGGATAGTTTGACTGAGATTCCACTGGGCCGATATACACGCAGTTTGTATCAAATAAAAGCTAGACTTTCATACAGCGTGTTAATTTTTTATGCTCACCATTGGGATCTTGCAAACTATAAAATATACTGGAAAGGTTAAATTAGTAAAGTGGGCGGAATTAGAAGCTGAACAAATTGATTTGTAAAATCCCAGATATTTCTACTGGTTCGTTCGCTGTGTTCGAAAAACTGCTCCAAACTTATTTTGCCCATAACTTAGTTATTTGTTAAAATACAAAAAAAACACATTTTACGTATATTATTAATATTTAAATTAAAATCTTGTACTTCAAACCGTTTTTGAGATATTTTAGACGAGATATTTGAGATATTTGTAATACAAGTACGCATTTTTTTATCATCATAAAAAGAACTAATTTTTCTGATCACAAAAATACCAAATATGTCATATTTATTTATCATAATTATCATTTAATTATAAAAAAATGTAATAAAAAAGCAACCCTGAAATGCTAAGATTCGCATTCGCATGCCTCTAACATGCGTTGAACAATGGTGTAAATCAGTAGTGTTTCATGGGAACGGCGGATTCCGGTAAACAGCTGATCAACAATGTAAGCAACAAAATATTATTAATGATACTTCGATGTTACATTGAAAATTCCTTAACAATTAAACTAAGCAATAAAGTAATAACCACGAAAAAATTATTGCACCACACAAACAACAGTGTTAGAACCGTTCCTTTCTTCATTGTTGATCAGCTGTTTACCGGCGGCGGCGGCATCCGCAGTTCCCATGAAACATAGCTGATTTACACCATTGCTATAACTCATGCTGGAGGCATCCTCATATTAGCATTCAGGGTTGCTTGTTTACATTTTTATAATAAAATAATTATTATGATAAATAAATGTGACATATTTGGTATTTTTAGTTATAAAAAAGTAGCCTACATACTTGTATTACAAATAACCAACTTGTGTAAAATATCTCAAAAACGGTATGAAGTAAAAGTTTTTAGTTCAAATATTCAGAATCGACGTAGCCTAACATTTTCAGTCAAGTTTTAACTAAAAAGTTTTTTTTTTTGTATTTTAACAAATAACAAAGTTATAGGCAAAGGGAGTTTTGAGCAAAAAACAGTATTTTTTCGAGCACAGCGAACGAACCAGTAGAAATATCTGGGATTTTTACACATCATTTTGTTCAGCTTATAATTCCGCGCTACTTTGCTAATTTGACCTTTCCTATAACTTTTATAGTTTGCGAGATGCCAAAGGTGAGCATAAAAAATTAACACCTGTATATTTGCCAATTTTATTAACTTTAACGTTATCTTACTTCCTTATTTTATACAAATCAAAATTTAAAAACCCTTGCAATGAGTTTATTTTACAGCCTTTCAATCATTTATTGTTAACACACGAAGTATTTGTCTATAAATATAGTAGATGAGCAAGCTCTCAAAGAAGGATTTGGTTTATTGTGGCCAGTACCTACAAACGTTCTTACTTATAATGTATGTTTTGTTGCTTTAATGGAAAGAAAAATAATAGTGTTATACTATTTATTAAACTACTCAATTTTATAGTTAGTGGATTGAAAAATAAATAAGTTTAAGTTGTTAAATTGTTAAAAGTTACTTAATTATGTTAGATAACTAATGGAAGGAAATATCAATTTAAAAAAGTACATTTTATTCATGTTTTAGCCTACACAATTTGCCTAGGGCTCCACTCACAACAACTGGAGCCAGCCATTTAGCCAGCCACCATGATTTAAGAATAATCAACGATCAACGACTTATTTAATACGCTAAGCCTTTTTTGTTAAGAGAACTCCGCTTACAATTTCCAACCAATTTTCATGTTTTTAGTGTCGCTGGATAGGGCTTCGGATGGAGTTGTTTTTGCAAAAAATTGGTGAAAATCGGACTTTAAATAAAGATGCTATTTATAATTTAAATTTGAAATGTTTCAATTAGAAAAACATTGGGTTTGAGCATTGAAAACATTCTGATAATGTATAGCTGAAAATAAATGTAGTTTCTTGGTTTAGGTTACCGCACTGATAATCACAATATTGGATTAGACGGGAGCAATTGAGTTAGGACTAAAAGTAACTAAAAAATACATTTTTAGCAAAAACATATAAGATACTGTAGTTTAGATAAAACTGTTAGACTTCGAGCAACAAGTATAATCTTATATTTATTTAATATGATTAGGCTTTTTTTCTTAAGAGAGCTCCTCTTACAATTCTCCACCGATTTTAAAGTTTTTGGTGTCGTCTGTAGTTGTTTCTGCAAAAAATTGATGAGAATCGGACTTATAAATAGGAACGCTATCCACAAATTAAATTTGAATTTTTTCCATTTGGATAACAGTTGGATTGGCTTGAGCATTATAAGTTAATGTACCGCTGCAAATACGTGTAGTTTTTTGTGATTAGGCCTACTGATGTATTTGTCGATTTAGAGCAACCAGTATGCATACATTAGGTCCGTTGAGAATTCAGGTCGCCTTATATCTAGACCACAAACCAGAGTTGTACTTAACTGTAGTTATCTTTTACTTATGCTGTCCTGGTGTATAAAATACGTCCTGCATGGTCTTGCAGTCTAGAGAGCGTTTATGATGACTTGTTTTCCGCACCAACCTTCCCAGAGTAAAGCGAAGTTCTGCTCCATTTCTTATAAGCAGATCATTGTGGTAGGCTCCGGTACGTGTATCCTTGCACCGTGCGGCCTCGCGCCCACGCCTATATAGCGGCCCGCGGTCCCCGGTGGTGTCTTAGTGCCAGTTGCCAGTAAGATGCCGGCCGCCGTGGAGTTCACGCCTGTAGGCGGCGAGTGCGAGCAACTCCTGGACCGCCACTTCCTGACCGTGTTCAGGCACGGCTACCTGCGCTGCCAGGGGACCGTCCTGCCCGTCTACTACCGTCAGTTCGCCGAGGACATCCTCAACCTAGATACCCGTGACGATGACATTTGGGTGTGCAGCTTTCCCAAGACCGGTATGTGTATGAAGATTAATCTGTATTATTGTTATACTGACCCTTTTCGACAAAGCACCATCCCATTCCATCTGCAAGGGACAACGCTGGAGAATGAGCTAGCCTTAATCAACGGGTTTGAAACAGCGACACATTGTAAGGTGAGTATGACTGAAGGGATGAGAGTGATGATTGTGTTTCTGTCATTATGGCATAGTTTTAAGTAATGTATAATTTGTCCATAAAATGGCAACTATCAATTGCAATTATATTTAATAAAGTAAAACTCTTTGATTTTAAATCAAATGCTAAATACAAGCGCAGTAAAATATACTAGGTTCATGTTACCAGGTTGATATTGGTTAAGGTTAAGATGGTAAACAGTATTTTCACCATGGATCACATTTTACCTCAAATAATCCAAACTCTGACTTAAAAAAATAAATAAATAAAAATTATGCTCATGCTTGATATTTTATTTGAATGTAAATACAATATCATCTTACAATAGTTTTTGTTGCCATAGGAAAATCTTTGTAACAAAAAGATGATTTCGTATTTTTTTCTTTGGTCATAGAATTTGCAAAGAAATTTTTATTCTGTTCACTTTGGCATGTACCTTTGGCATTTTGGTAAACAAATGGAGGATATTACATAGACCACTTTAATGCAAGCATAGGCCTTGCAAACACTATCATACTGGAGTGCTGTGAACTGCACAATTATGTAAGTCATCGAGATGGATCTAGGTATGAAGATTTACTTTACCAAGCCCCGTTTACGAACTTGAACTTTGAACATCCGAACATCTATGCAAAAGGAGTGAGAGACAGATTTGAACGTTACTTCATTCAAGAAGGAAAATTACCATAGCATGATACAATGGTTTTAACAGGAAATCTATCAACTAGATCGGTGACAAATTTTCTTGGTAAAATTAATATTTGTTAAATAAACTACAACACATTTTCTTTTGTCTTTGTATTTAGTTTATTTTGTGGGGTTGTGGTTGGTTCTTAATATGTACTATGTTTTATCTGTAAATTATCAACACTTAAGGAAATGATATTGTTTAATGACAAAACTGACCGAACTTTGAAAGGTCTTATTCAGAAAAAAATATCAACGAGTTCTAGCCAAGCAGATTTCTTGACCCTGTTTTTGTACTCTAAACTCTCCTTATTCCATATTGCAGGGCGATTTTTACACCTCCTCAATAAATAACTCGATGTCAAAAGAAGCCAAATTCCCCTCCATGATGCTGCAATAATATTATTAATACAACTGGTATGATCCACCAATATTGAAACACCTGAAAATCGCGCGTATGACAGAGTCATGTGTACATTTAGATATAGACCATGGCAACTTGAGGCGCGCGATATTGGCGCGCTTCACGAAGTCATCTCGAGGCGCGCGCTGAAACAACCGTCCGTTTCCAAACGCGCGTTGCATGTGTACACATCCATTTGTTCTCATTATTTCAGCAACGCGTGTTGGAACGCGTGATGTCAAACGCGCGATGCAACGCTATCATGTGTACATGCCCTAAGTATAAATTTTCTTAGAACCGTCTGTGCATTTAGCAAGGGCTGCAATCTTTGTGGTGACGTTTAGATATAGCGATACTGCCGTAATATATTTAGTTTTAATGATGGTGCCTCAGTGTAATTAAAATGTTTAGACAGCAGTTTTCCTGATTTCTATCTAGTTACAAAACTTATTTACAAATATCGAAACATTATAGTGATTATCATAAATGTAAAATTTTGTTTTGTAATTAATTGAATACAAATATGTTTTAATTTCCCTAAACAAATTGAGGAGGTTGAATAATTTATTCAAAAATCAAACAATAATATTTTAGTCTATTGAAAATTATAAATTAAGGAATATGAGTGGTAATACAAAAATATTATTCAACATTTTGTGCAAAAATTATGTTTAAGCCTATTTTAATTGGGATTATACTTTTTAAAATTTCATTTACCTGTTTATAAGTTCCATAAAAATAACGAATTTCAAGAGGTAATTTTGTTCAAGTCTAATACAGCGTGGATGTAAGATAGGCCTAAGTGTAGATTTTTTAGACTAGTATGAAAACATAATTGTGTTAAGCCGCGTCCGCACTGGCCGAACATGTTTGCCGAACAAAGTTCTTCCGAACTTTTGTTTGTTCGTTGCTAACCTTTTAGAATGTAAATCATATGGCTGGTAATTAATTGTTCGTTGGGGAAGTTTGTTGATTTTTTGTGTTCGCCGAGCAAGTTCGCGACGAATGTTCGGCCAGTGCGGACGCGGCTTTATAGTGCATGTTTTTTTAACGGAGATGTCAAATTAATAAGCACTCTGGACAAAGGAAACCGGCATTACTACGCCATGCATTAGGAGCACAATGACCACGCTTTGGGCCTGGTTTCAAGGCTTTGTTGCCCACGAAAACGATTTCACTTCTACTTTACCTAATCTTACTTACTTCAGCCGAATATTACCTGGATACGATACCAACAACACAGCATTGCTACGTGGAATTTTAAATGAGTCATTATTTCCAATAAAATTATAATTTTGATATTTTCAAATTTCAACTAAACACCCCTAACACACCGACACGCCGCTTAAGGCGAGAAAATGTGACCGCTCGTAAAAAGTGGTGTTAAAATAGACAAATATTTTCTGAATCCATTGATTTCAGAATCGGAGAGTTTTCCTTTTCAACTTAATAAAATTGCAATTTCGCCCATTCAGTGCAGCGATCGTTGAACAGGCCGTGACTTGCGAGTCTCATATTTTATTATGAGACATTGACTGCTTATCAGTGACTAGGCTAGAAACTTCACTTTCCACAAAGTAACAATTACGGCTCCATAATTTAATAAATCCTCTTTTGTACAGTAGCAACTCAAAAACATGTTTACAAGTTGTTTGTTTTGGCCCAAAGCAGAATTGCACGTGCCGCGGCTAATGGTTTTGGCATAACGAGATTTAGTTAGTGAAAACAAAGAGTGGAATCGAATATACTGTACAACAATATGAAAAGATGTAAACAATTTACAATTATCTTCAGCTTCAGCCGTTAAAACTTTTTCAGTGGATGGAATTATAGTTAAAAGTGTTATTTGAAGCTCTTAAAACTACAAATGAAAACCCCCAAAATGAACCTAAAGTTACTACCAATACAAAGCAGTTGAACTACAAACCTGCGTTTTCTCCATATTCAACGCCGATGTAATGGACCGATGCCGATGTTTGAATATGAACTCTAACGGTAATTTGATACTTTTTATATTTTGTACATTCTCATCTAACAAATGTTCCATTATTAAGACAAAATATCTATAGGAGTCAGATGATACGGTACTTAGATGAAAATATTATTATACAGATCTAGATCTAATTAAAGATCGACCCTCTAGAACTGTCAACTTTATTTTAGAGGTAAACACCATTTTCAATTTTAGATTTAGAGTTATGTTGACTCACTTAATCAACACGTTTGTCCAAAGTAGACGCACCTGTTTAAGAAGTTATTGAACTTCCACCCATTCTCACTAAATATAAACACAAAGGGAAAGCAGGGCGAAGATACCAGTGAAATGGACTGCACTTCGGCATAACATCATTTATAGATTTGCTCCAAAGATATTTCAAGGACAACGTCAGTTTTAAAGATACAATGTTGTTTTTATCAAATTTCCGATTTTCTCTCACTGTTTTACATGCATTTATTGCTTTTATAGTTTACAAATGTTTTCAGAAGCAAAGTGTAGACAGTTTTGAATATTAGTTCACTTTAAAACTAACATAACGGCATAGTTGAATAAATAAAGCTCTCCCTAAAATTGCTGAGTGTGCTGTGTAGGCCTACTGAAAAAAAACCTATAAGTTTGCCTGTTAAAACACCTCGGTACTGGAAATAATCTATAATATTACTAATAGGCAAGCATGTTTCTTTTCCTAATCTATTCAGCTTGTGTTTATTGTAGGAAACATCCACGCATACCGTCCTGTAGATGAGCAGAGTCAAATAATTCACATCGGCCTTAAAGGTTACGCCCTGCAAGCTTTCAAATAAGTTTCAATGTTAATTTTTCAATGATTCCTAATTGATTGAATAATTGAACAGCTGTTGCAATAAAAATACTAACATATCAAGAAGAACAGATGTTTTAGTCATACATTTTTTTTTCAAATTGGGTCTAGATCGATCAATAGAAATTTTCGTTGAATTTCTACCATTAGGCGCGATCTCTAGTCTATATTATATTAATAGACAAGCATGTTTCTTTTCCTCCTTTTTTCTCAGCTCGTATGCATTGTAGGAGAGAAATCAGCGAATACTGTTAGAAAGGTAGCGTTCTGCAGATGAGCCTAATCACATAATAATCGGTCCCCAGGGCTTTCAAAGTTTCAGAAGCTTGACAGCTGTGTTGTAATAACAAATGGTAGCAAAGCAAAATAACGGGAAAAATGTTCGAGTTTCAAAATATTTTTGAACTAATTTGTTTCAGACCATTTGAAATAACTATCTATATGGTCTTGCCATCTCAATGTGGGCGATCAGTTTAGATTATTTAATGAAATAACATTGACATATAACATTCATAATTAGGCCTATTTTAAAAACGTTTAAAGTGAATATGAGCTTCTACATTACCTTGCTTGAACAGGTGCAAAGATAAAATCTACGTCATTTGATTTGTTTGATTTGATTTGATTTGTTTGTCAATTCCGCGACTGTTATATATACACACTTCAACATTCGTTATTAAGCAGTTAAAATGTAAATCGTATGTAAAAATCTATCTTTTAAAAAATTTTGAAGACAAGTAAAAAATAAATGCATGCATTTTATTAATATCGTGCAATCTCCCAAACTCAACTAATATCATTATAACGTTCGAGTTACGATAAAATATTACTTTGACAATATTTTTTTCCTAGAATGGATAAGGAATACGTTCATCATTAGGCTAACATAATGTGAGTTCATTTACAACATGAACTCACAATATGCTGAGTGCACTTAAATATTTTACTAACCCTCTACCTCCCAATTTGTTTGAAAAACATGTTGATGTCAGTCCAGTATTATGTCTTTGGTGTGAAACTGGAATCTATAATACAGTCCAAATTGTAGCGTATATATATGGGTGGGTATATATAACATATAAAACATGACAACTCTTTAATGAGTCTTTTTCCTATCCCAGTCTGGGGTTAATAACAAGTTGGCAGTCACTCCACTCCGTTTTCAACCAAATAGAAGACACTAAAATACTTTTGAAGTATCCTTTAGTATCACCCTTATCCCCCCCCCCCCCCCACAGTGATGACATCTTTTTACAGCTCCTATGCAAGCAATCTTTGCGTTCGATGTTCCAGAACAAACGAGCGTAGCGGTCGATTTTACGCTCAGGTCGGTTTTTGCAATGGTCCATGCCGATTGGCTTTGATCACTTCTGTCCCGCGTCAAGGCCCTATGCGACCGGCCGATACGGGCGCACTCACATCCACGCACACGAACTCGGTGGTTCAGTGGAGACTGTATGATCAAGGTCGTAGCCCAGTAGTCAATCAAGCACGTC
Organism: Neoaliturus tenellus; assembly: GCA_030545055.2. Taxonomy (NCBI): domain Eukaryota; kingdom Metazoa; phylum Arthropoda; class Insecta; order Hemiptera; family Cicadellidae; genus Neoaliturus; species Neoaliturus tenellus. Next base: position 101,942,027 of record CM061531.1, read on the forward strand.
TGGGGGACACTTCCGCCTCCCCACCCAACCCGGGCCGGGACGAATATACCACAGATAATAATGTACTTTGTTTGAACTTTTTCCGTTTTCTTACCTATACAATTTTTGTTGGTGTAACCTATTGGGTTTTATTCTACTTTACCGTTATTCATACTCTTGATTTTTCTTGTGTATCATGAAACACAGTCCATGTTTTTGGTACTCAAACTAAACATTTTGGCATGACAAAATAAGATTCTCCAGTCTCTTACAAAAGCTATGTTTTTTATCCAATTGAAAACACACCCAGACCGCACATTTATTTGTAATAACATTTTTATTTTATTTTGTTTTCTTTGCTGCAAGCTGCAAACTTTTTGACAGCAAGTTAATTAACAATATTTCATAATATGCACGATTAATTAATTGATGACATATAATTAACCCTGCAATATAATTCATTTTGTTGAGTAGGCCTATAAATAACCATTCATTCCAGCCTCTTATTATTCACCTCACAATAGCCGAGACTGTGCCAATGACCTCTATATTGCAACTGCAGCCTTATGTTCTCTGTGTTACATCATACATTATCGAGGGCAATATGCTGGTAACCTCTCTGTCGTAACTGGTTGTAAAAACCAAACAGTTGCAAAGAAATTTATTTTTAATATTCTTTTGGAAGGAACTGTCATCAGCTCATTACAAATACGAGTAATTTATTGAGTTTCCCAGCCACTATAGGATATTGAAAAGCAAACATGTATAATTCAACATGAAATTTACTGATGATAGCTTGTTGATAATTATGTGAATGTGAGAGAGAAAATAGTTTGTTGGAATCAACCAGCAAGCACAGAACAGAATCAGAGGGGCCACTCGTATCCAACATTACAGGTGGTGAAACCATGTTCCGCCACTCCTTTTGTGGGCAACTCACGCTAAATATGAAACAAACAGCTGATTACTATTATTATTTTTAGTTGGCTTGAGTAAACAACTGAACGCTGCAAACAACTGAACTCAAAGCTGATGGTGGCGCTCAGGACTAGTGTGAATCACTCCATTTGTGGGCCTATAACCCCCGCCACGTAACATGACGAATGAATTTTCACTACTATTCAGTTAAAATGATTGGATAATCAGCTGTTCTATAAAAAATTGCATGTAACGTAAGCTCAATGTTTTGGAAAAGTACCCCCTCTCCTCCCCTCGCCCTACCCAGCTGTTTTTGGCCATTCGTCAACTTATGTGGCGAGACTTATAGCCAATGTTTTCATGGCTTCACCAGTGGGCTCGGCTGGCCTCTTTGTGCTCGCTGGAATCAACTAACTACCTACTAAATTCTAAATGCTAAATTCAATTTTTGCGTATTCATTTGCCTTATGTGCAAAAACTCTCTATTATTTAGATAGTTTATAATAATATTAGCTAATACTCGGCATGCTTTGCAATGCCAACATGAAATATTTTTTGCCCTTAAGGTGAGCTCGTTTGCTACGCTCGCTCTCAGCAAGTTTATAATATCCTTTAGTTCCCTATTACCTTTTCAATCCTTTAAATGAGAATTTCCATAAATACTTTAAATGAGTACAGCTGTTTATAGAATTAATTATAAAGAAATATTTTTGCTATAACGTTGTGCTCATAAACAACTCAGATCATAAACTAAAAAAACCTGACATATGGGTACGTTTTTTGACGGTCCTTGGACTAAGCCCTGATTGTTATACAACAACTAATGTCTTACAAACCTTCTTCATGAAATTTTCCATACATATACCAAATGTTTCATGGGAAATGGTCCAGTGGTTTTTCAGTCCATCGATCACAAATATATAATTATATTATATACCAACATCTTCTTTTATAAATATAGATAAACTGATCTTTTTAAAGTTCTTTCTACCATGATTTTGATTATATTACCTTTTTAACTCACGTTTCTATTTCATAAGTTTTAGTTCGGGGTTTTATCTTAAGATTTTATTTTCTTTGCCCCAGGAACTACATGGACCCAAGAGATGGTATGGTGCATTGCCAACGATTTGGATTTTGAAGGGGCTAAAGTGAAATTACCACAGAGGTTTCCTTTCCTGGAGTAAGTTAAATCTTTGTTATATAGAAACTTTTTTACAGGAGAACAATTATGTTGTTAAGAATTAATTTAAGCTGTTTAAAAAACAACCTTAAGAATGTAAAAAATATTCGTTTAATTTTTTTTGTACAACAATGATGTATTGTATTCAGGGTGAGTTTTAAATGTCCTCCTTTAATTTGAACTCTCCTCTAATTTGATGAATATAGCAACTCGTACTTGTGTTGAAGTCGCACTGCTTACACTCAGTATGAATCTGTTGAAATCTCTACTTTTTATTATTTTAGAAAAGAAGTAGAGAGGTACATTTTGAAATCACCCAGGTTTTATAGAGTTTGTAGTTATTAAAAAAATCATCAACTTTTTCAATTCAAAAATAAAAAAAAAAATACTTGGCAACTTTATTTTTCATGATTTAATAGTTAAAATATTTATCTCATTAAAAAGCAGACTAGCATTGCAGAAAACCATATCACCGATATCTACTTGATCCCACAGACACACAATCCTGTTCAACTACGAGAAGCTGCTGGTGAAGTATCCAGACTTTGAGGTGCCGAGGTTTGTGCAGGATGCGACGGGCTATATCTCGGACCTGCCCACGACGAGTCCTCGGTTCATCAAGTCCCACATGCCCTTCCACCTGCTGCCCCTGCAGCTGCAGAGACGCCAGACCAACGCAAAGGTGAGGCACTCTGAACACTTTCTGCGTTACTGAAAATGTTCAACCTGGTGAAGCTCTTCTCAAGGTTAAATTGCAATTTCAGTTTCAAACCGTCATGAGCATTTGAAAAAATCGACTATGAATAATATCATTTTTGAAGATTCAAAACTTGACACACCTTAAGCATGCCGAGTGCTATACTAATATTAATATAATATTAATATAACATATAATATTGATGAGCCTGCTGAATTTTATGTAAATTCCCATAATATTGTGAAACATTGCCAGTATAATCTGATCCTGTAATAAATCTACAAAAGGCATTACATCCTTCTAACCTAGTTCAAAATTCATATTTCCATAGTTTTTTTAGGAGTGTTACCACGTTTAATAGTGGACATACTAATGTTTTAAAAGCACTAAGCATTAGATTATTTGGAAAGGTTTATCCTAAACCAAATTGCCCATACATAGTTTGTTATTTGTAGCACACTAAAACCTGAATTACTATTGAAAGAGTGGTTCAAGGAGTTAAAATAATGCAACCTTATTGGCTCTTTTGAATTTAATAGACTAATATAATAATAATAATCATTTTAGTGGAGATAGATTAGAAATGAAGTGAAAGTTCTCCTGGCCTGAAAGGCCTGCACTTTTAGGGCATTTTCCTATAGGGGGAGCCTTTACTGTAGTAATCACGCTAAGACCTAAGCCCGGGACCATGACACTTTTTTGTTTTGAGATCCCTAGAAGAAAAACACACCATTCATTCAAATTGATTTAGGCCTATATGTAACTTATACTAACTGATTTACCCATAGTAGGGGAGAGTGGGGTAAAACCGGATAGCTTAGCTTTAGTGACATATGTAGATATACCATATTTTCATCCAGAAAAATTTTAGTAATGGCTCAGTTAATCACATGTTTATTCGATTTCTAGTTGCTTCTTTAAAACAATTAATAAGTCTTATAATTGTTTCTTATGATTTTTTTTTTTTTTTTTTTTGTAAAAAAGTGCAACCACCCGGTTTTACCCCACTAGTAGGGTAAAACTGGGTATACATGTTAAGTATATAGAAAATATAAAAAAGTCCAATTTTTAATAAGATTTTATTACTAAATACACCCATTTAAGTAAAATGGTACGAAAGAACAAATCTATCTATATATTAATAGGCAAGCATGTTTCGTTTCCTCCTTTTTTCTCAGCTTCTCTGCATCGTAGGAGAAATCTGCGCATATCGTTAGATAGGTATAGTCCTGTAGATGAGCAGAATCGCATTCTAATTCACGTCGGAATCCAGGGCTACGCCCCACAGGCTTTCAAAGTTCCAATGTTAATCTTATGGGGGAAGGAGAATTGATTGAATCATTAGACAGCTGTTGTAAAAACAACTACTAGAAAAGCAGAAAGAACAGATGTTTTAGTTAAAAAATGTTTTTAAGCTTCATGGATCCAGATCAACTGAAATTTTGATCGAATTTCGATCAGGAGGCGATCTCTAGTACTTATTTAATACGCTAAGGGTTTTTTTGTCTTGAGAACTCCTCCTACAATTTTCAACCGATTTTCAAGTTTTTGGTGTCGTTGGATAGGGCTTGGTCTGTAGTTGTTTCCCCCAAAAATTGATGAGAATCGGACTGAAAATAAAGGCGCTATTCACCATTGAAATTTAAAAATTTCCCATTTAAATAACATTGGGACTGAAAAAGCATTTGAAACATCTGTTAATAATCAGCTGTAAATACGTGTAGTTATTGGCGATTGAAGATATTCACATTATTGGATTGGTCGGATGTCATTGATTTAGAACTAAAGTAACATTTGTACTGTATTGAAATAAATTGCTCGATTTCGAGCAACACGTATACTAGTATTTAATTAATGTATGAGCGAACAATCAGATTTCAAATATTCATAACATTAACATAGGTACCACCCGATTTTACCCCACGCGTCATACCCGGTTTCACCCCATTGGTAGTATAAAAAAAAACATAACATTTATAGAGTATTTAAAACTAATTAAAGATTTGCTTTTATCAGTTAAGGTCAAGGGCATAGACTACACAATAGTGTTGTCACCTTGACTGAAACTCATGTAGTTTTTCCGTAGTAAGCGATCAAAGTGTCCATGACATTGGGAAGCAATATAACAAAACCACAGAAATGCTCTTCACAGACACAGTTCTTCTCAGAGACTAATGGTGCGATGTATGCCACCTCCCCTCTCCAACTACATGTTAGTTTCGGTATCCACTGCTAGGTACCAGCACTTACTGGGTGAAAACTCGACTACCCGGTTTGCACCCTGGTACCCGGTTTTACCCACCTCTCCCCTATATTTGATCATTTAAAGAAAGTTATTAATAAAAATAATTAGTGTCTGTTGTGTACTTAACCTTTTTTGGTATTTACTAGACCATTTTAAAAATCATGTCAACGAATTTACATTTTTCCATCCAGATCATATACATTGCCCGCAACGTGAAGGATACCTGCCTATCCTACTACCACCACTGTCGTCTGTTGGAGGGCTACAAGGGTAGCTTTGACGAGTTTGCTACACTCTTTATCAACGATTCTTGTAAGTAATTATTTGACCAAACAAAATAAGACTGAGACCTAGTTTGTTCTGAACCTTACAAAACTAAAAGAGGTACAGAGCATGTTTAACTATTTTTACACTCTCCCTCCACAACTCCTATGGCCATCCGTTTTTAGAGCATTTTAAAATCTTCCTTAGTAAGATAACATAATTCTTTTTAAAGAATTCTTAATTTATGAAAATGGACAAGTTTAATTTCAAAGATTTTTTAGTTTACTCCTAACTTAATTTTTTCTATATGTTATTTAATTTTACTCCATACTATTCTAAAAAGAGCTTATTCTCTTTCAGTATGCTTCGCCCCATTTTGGAAGAACGTCTTGAGCTACTGGGAAATAAGAAATAATCCAAATGTGTTGTTCTTGAAGTTTGAAGAACTTAAGAAGGTATCTGCATAAAAATGTTTGTTGAACAAATATTTATTCCAGTAAGTTTTAGTTTATTGTTCACTCTTGAGTTTGTTCAGTAGTATGTTATTTTGTTGAGTTCTCTCTATTAATACCTTTACTGAAATGGCGACCTAACTCAATAGGTCGCCATTTAGTAATGGCGACCTATTGAAAGCCAAGTATGAATGAGTTTAAAGCCAAGTATGAATGAGAGATGAGTGTAGGATGATTGTGGCTTAATCAGCCTGGTTGGTGGTAGAAATTTTTTAAACCAGTAATTCAATATAAATAAGAAAATGGTGTGTCAGACTATTATTCATGGTGCTCATATCTGTGTTGTTGTCAGGACCTTCCTTCAGTTGTGCGCAGAACTGCAGATTTTCTTGGAAAGGAGCTGACAGATAAGCAAGTGGATCAGCTGTGTGATCATCTCAGCTTTGAGAACATGAAGAACAATCGTGCAGTCAACTATGAAGAAGTCATTGAGATCAACAAGAAGTACAAACTGGTGGAAGCAGAGGGTAGCTTCATGCGAAGTGGCCAGGTCAGCTGACTTGTATTTCTTGAATTAGCACTACACTAATGGAAACATTGACCTTCTCCCAAGTCTTTAGTAAACAAGTTTCTTTTGGTTTCTAGTCAGCACATTGATTTCTATAAAAAGTTTCTATACAGCATTTTGGACTAGCTATACAAAATCTAATCAGCATGTTCACTTCTCCCATTAAAATCATATCATATCAATTATTCAATTACTGACAATTTGATTATTAATTCCAGGTAGGAGAATGGAAGTCCCTAATGAGCCCTGCATGGATCAAACGTTTTGACGAGTGGACGGAAGAAAATCTCCGAGGCACTGGTCTGACGCTGTGATGACACCATGAGGTCCAAAATAGTTACCAGCACAAGTTAGTGTGTGGGACCATCACTTATTGTCAATGTTATAGGCACTGACTGAAACCCTGCAAGGCATTTGTGATATGTGAATTGAATACCTGCTTCCTGACAGAATAAGACTTTATGGTGAGAGTCTCTATAAGAGTTATCATAAATCATTTATAGACAAATTATATATATACATGCATACATACATACACATACATAAATGTATATATCCTAGACAATGTATAGATACAACTATTTCAATATTAAACTCTCTTCACTAGCAAAACTTCGTTTATAGTTAATATGTGGGCCAATTCTAGATTGGATTACATGGCCTACTGTATTTAGTTTTAATTCTCCTGGTACACTATACACGAAAGACATTAGCAGAGTAAGGCATAAATCCATAATAATGTGAATAACCATCCAAGAAGGATGGCAGACAGTATTGAAACATAAGTACACTATAGTCATCCAGTTACGTCATTATGGCTACACCATCAGGGAGTTATTATGCTTCTCATTCCAAGTGAGATAGTCTTTCGCTCTCGGAGAGTGATATGCATCTTGTGAACGATATACTGAGAGCTAGCTCACCTACACAATCTGAGAGTAACTAATTCTCTCCGAGAGCTGGATGTTGGGAGTTTAGACATGTCGTGTAAACGGAAAATTTGCCTGTAGTTTAAACACTTCCGCGAGAAACTGCTGAGAGTACCAATCTCTCCGAGAGTTAAAAACTCTCACATGTAAACCTAGCTTAATGATAAGAACAAAAAAGACACAAAAATATCTGTTTTCTATTATGAAGCTGAAGTGGAATTAATCTGGACATTTAAACGAAAATTGAAAGATGATAAAATAAAATCACAGTCTTGATTCTATCACAAGGTTTTGTTAATTGAAAAAAAATATTATGCTGTAGATTTTGTATGCTGTAGTGTAGTTTGGATTTTGTGTTTTATTTAATTTTTCAGCATTAAAATAAGATAAAAAGTTTAACAAAGGATTGACTCTAGTGTGACACACACTAATGAGGTTAAACAGAAGACTATAGTTAAAATTTGGAACTTAAAATCAATTTATATAATGAGAAGTCAATTCAAATTAGTTTCATTAGCCAATAATAATATAAAATATTTTAGTACCTAAAGAGTATTACTCTACCAGCAATGTTGTTTATTTTACATACTTATCTGATCTCTGAGTATTAAGCAAGAAATCCAGATTTATGATGGAAAGTGTACTTTATTCTAGTAACAAGTATTTACAAGAAAACATTTTTGTAACAAATTAAAAATACTATTTACAAATGAGGGTTATTGAATAGGTAAGGCATCCAATTGAAGGAGTGTTATGTAGACTCAAAAGACAGTCCAGTTCCCTCCAGCTGCTGCTGAGTCCACTCATCAAATCTCTTCGACATCTCCTCGCTCATGTGATTCCTCCAGTCCCCAACTTGGCCCTTGCGTATGAACTTAATTTCTTCTTTAACCTAAGAAGAAAAAAGATATACATAATAGAGTCAAGGAGACAGGTGGACTTTAATTAGTTGAAATATATTACGGTACAGTATCATATTGACTTTTTGTGTATATAATGTCCCGTTGGATTATAAGTCACTAAATAATCGATTGTCTAGTTTGTGATAGAGTTAGGTGCTGGCCAGCCCAAGTACAATTTTAATCAGTTTTATTCAGTTTTAATAATTTTATCACTATGACAACTTGTAGTTTTAGTGACAGAGACAACTTTTTATTTAATCATTTGACAAAACACAATGTATACATTGGACTGTGTGGTAGTTGCATACTATGGACCTGATGAAGTTCTAAGGAACGAAACATGTCGTCTTTTGACAACAAGTGATTGGACAAGGTAATTTTATTTCCTTATCACTAAATAAGTCATTACCAGAATTTTGTTCAACATCTAAACTTAACTGTTCATGAAAAACTGTATTTTTATAATTCAGTTCCTAAAAGACATTTGACAGTTTTTACCATAAATTTCCAGGCTATGGTTCTCAACACTACAAGAATTAAAGTGAAAATAAATTAAATATAATTGAAGACCCGATGGTATTTTTTAAAATCATAAATTGTGTGGTTAATGCATTTTTGATTATTAAACACTTGTTATAATCAATGTGACTTGTCCATAATTCAAAGACTTTAGTCACAAAAACAATTGATATTGAACTACCCATGGTGATTATTTAAGCCCAATGACTGTTGTGTAATTAATTCATTGACTCATTAATTTAAGTCATTAAATGAATTAATTCACTAACATTTACCTCATGGCCTGGTCCATGCATTTGCTCCAAAATAGGTTGCAGGTTTACAGATGGGTTCTCCTTCATCTTCTTGAAGCTAGCATGATCGATCAAGCTTGATATTTGTTCTTCAGTAAGTTCCTTGCCAAGGAATTCTGCAATCTTTGCTACTGCTGCACGGTGATCCTGAGAAAATTTTTTTTATGGGGGTTATAACAAATAAAAATAATAAAATAGGAAAAATACATGTTTTAAGTAAACAATCCTCCACTTTTAAATATGGTAATAGAAATTATTTATTAGCAAAATTTTATAATTTAGCTGTAACAGGCTAACATTTAGGGGTAATTACGTTAGACTTTAGAAGAAAATAAATTATATATATTACTTTTAATAAGATAATGGACTTACCTTCTTCATTTCTTCATACTTAAGGAATAAAACATTCGGCTCATTTCGCAGTTTCCAGAATCCAAGCACATGATCTATGTATGGACCTACCGGGGCTGTAAACATGTGAACCATTTTGAATATCGAAAACCAGTTTTTTATAGGTGTATGGTACGGTATGTGTTTGTTAGGCAAGTATGCTTCGATGACAAAAATTCAAATTCCGTATTAAATAATCTGGTGTTGAATTTGTACAATAAGCATACTTCAAAAGATAAAGATTTATTCTGTAAAACTGGACTACCAATATAAATAAAACTAATAAAATAATTGGATGGGTAAATTGTTAGACTGCAGTCTATAAATAATAGAGCAAATTAATCTGAACTGTTTGAAACTTATGTGCAATAGTGCATTTACATAAATCAAATAATATACAGTCAATAACAGTCCTTAATTAAAACCAATTCCTGAATATTAAAAAATAAAAAATAAATAATATAGCCTACTGTAAATTTACTAAACTTCTACAAGTTTTATATATATTATGAAAGCTTCCCAAATAGGCGGTCTAACAACAAAGCTTCTTTACAACGTGGAAAGTTCTATGATAATTTAATTACCTTTTCCTTCTAAAAAGAGTTCACAGAAGTCATCAAAACTGCAGTCTTGCAAGTTGTGCAGGAGCAGGCAGTAGTGGTAATAGGAAACACACACATCCTTTGGGTTCCGAGCAACGTACACAATCTAAAATAATGCAAAGTTCAAATATATTTTCAGTACTCTATTCTATATATATATATATATATATATATATATATATATATATATATATATATATATATATATATATATATATATATATATATATATATATATAGTATATATATAGTATATATATTACAGAGTGTAAATGACTGCCTGTTTCCCTTGCCACACCTTCAGTTTCAGTATGGTTGTAGTTTTAAACATGTTACTGCTAATTTTATATTCAAATAAAGATGTGTAAGTGTCAACAGACTTTGATTATAGTTCATTATTTTTTTATTTTTTTTTTAGTTCATAAAAAACTATGAGGTTGTTTAAACATTTTCATGTCACTACATCAATATCACCTGTTTTTGACCCTCACTTTTAACAATGAATATCTTGATTTTGAGGTCTATGTCCGAATATTTTCGGCGCTATAACTTCCCACCGGAAGCCAATGAAAACTGGTCAAACGCTGGTCTTAGCCAGTAGCAAACTAGCTACACAGCGTATACATAACCTAATGAGTAGGGACATCCTGAGGGAAAAGTTGAAATACCAGCCTCAAAACAGAGATATCATCACCTCAATTTATTTTAGTGAAGGTGATTGATAGAATGAAAATAGCTTGGTTGTAAAATCATCTTAGTCCGGCAGCATTTTATGATACAGGGATATTAAATTTGGAAAACCAATACAACACATACGAAGGCTTCAATTTAGATAGGAGGCCACCTTAGATTTTCAATGTAAGGGGTTTTATGAGGTTTTCCCATTTTTTACCATTGCATTTTTTACACAATAACACAATTGTTTGTTGAAAATCTTAAAGAAATAAAAAATATATATATATATACAATTTAGTATCTACCACTAAATTATCTTGAGTGGTTGCAGAGAAAATTAAAAAATAAAATCTGATTTGATCCAGTGGGATACATTGATAAATGTTTTATTTGATAGTATTAGTGCACAAACACACAGAAAGTGCCGTGAAGAATTACATATGTTAAATGAGTCACGTCGCGTCGTCGCTCTCTGTGTGTTTGTGCACTTATTCATATAGTGATTACAATACCGATGCATCACTATACACTATATTACTCTCATCCATCATTCCTAATTGGACTAATAATATACAACTGTCACAACTTTAAATCTAATCAACTAATTGCTACTTAAACTAATTAATCAGCCTCCCAAAATATTTATTCCCAATTTCAAAAACTCCTCTGCAGGACTTCCAAGAAAACTCTTAGTGCACGGCCACACGAGCGTTTTTTCAAGCGGTATGTACTAGCTTATTTTCACGCTCCTTCAATTTATAGTTTTAAGTTTTATTTTAATTATATAAACTTCGGCGGGAAAACACACTACCTGTGGCATACCCCATTACATTTAATGCTGCTCATATTTCTGGCGGATTATCATGCTGCGTTTGTGCGTGAAAAAAAACGCCCGTATGGCCGTGGCCTTAGAAACAAATCACACATTATTTGTTGAGATTGATCACTCAATAATGTTGCTTTTCGCATGAATCAGCTGATCAGTGTTGCTGTATTGTCATTGTCTGACCTTGGGCTTGATCTCAGTCAGCTGTTGAGGCAGTAACTGCAGTGGGAGATGTGATCGGATGCACCGAGGCGAGGGGATACTCTCCACCAGCCTAACGGAGTCGGGGATCACACTGGTCACCTCTCCGTTGTCATGGCCGAACAGTGCACTCAACCTGCGAAAAGACAGGGATACAACAAATAGTATGCATGCATATAACTAGGCTATTACCAGCAGGGGTGGACTGACTGACACCATGAAAAGGGCGGTGGAATGGGTACAATAGGGGCGCCCTACGTATATATAGCGTTCATATTATTATGTATATAATAAAAGAACAAAGAATATTTTTATACTGTACATGTTTTGACTATCATGTCATTTTCTAGCAATTAAAATTGTAACCTTACAATATTAAAAAGGTTATATTTTATTGCTTGAAATTGACAATATAGTTTAAACATATTTGGAACTGTATCCGAGAAATGTTTGATTTTGTTCGTCATTTCAGTGACGTAGACTTATTCAGCTTTGAAGACATCGGCAAACTTGGCCTAAAGTGCAGCTTACTTAGCCTCCATGCTTGGAAATAGTCAAGATCCTTGGTTTGCAGCTAATCTGGAAGTGGAGTGGTGTGCTAAAAAATCATCAGGAAAGTCATTGCAACGAGGATTGTCTGGAAAATGCACAGTTTCTGCAAAATAGGCTACAATTAGCATCGTTCCGAACCTTTGCATTGATATACTTTAAAACTGCTTATCAATGAGTGGGTTGTTATTGGTTTGATTACGTTAAATCTAACTAGTGTACTCGTTGCTCAGAATCGAGCAAATCGAGCAAATACTTTCATTCATTAAAGAGTGAAATTTTCATTCTTTATAAGTACTTTTGGTAAACATTTTTGGAAGGACTACATACACTTTGTCATCTTTACAAAGATCACCTTGGTCTTTCGCGTATTAAAGTGCTTAATAATTATAATGGATTAAACAGGCCAAAGTCCGCAGTCAAGCTGCCTTTACAAATTATCCACATAATAAGAACTGAACTCTGGCTGAGCTCCCATGCTTCGCCCATTAATTTAATATAGATCTAATAATTTCAATTTTAACATTGTGTGAACTCGTTGGCCTTAATCACTTTGCTCCAAATCCCGAAGTGACAATATAAGTTTAAAAAAGTAAAAACCATAACATCATAATATATTTGTGAGAATAATTTATTTATACAGTATAACCATTATAATAGAAATGAGATAGGCAACGTGATCTGCAACAAGCACCCATGTCACCTCTTTCAGTAGAGTTCACCACTTACACTACGGATTATAATAACTATTCATTTGTCTTGTTTGGCCAATCATACATAATGAATCAATTATACGTAGAACAAACAGTGGTGTTTCTAACAGGTTTTCTTGCCAGTAGTGACCAAGTCCTTTTGGTCAAATGCTTTAATTTAAGACCACTCAGATAATTATACAATTTGTGAAATGTTTATAATTTTTCTCTAAATATCTTTCCTATAGAATATTTTTTCCTCATGCAGACGTAATCAGTAATGCAGTTCGTTAACCTGGTACACTCTTTGGTTCAACATAACCTCTTTCGTGTAACAGGTGAATACGTTTGGCTGATGTCCAATGTTTACACTTCACAGCTATTAACTTTAAAATAAAACAATTCCAATACCCATATTAATCAAATGGGAAAACGGAGAACTTTGAGGGCACATAGCGCCCTTTCGTTTAAATAAACATTTACCAATTTACTTAAGAAACAACTTCATGCCTAGCTCTTTCCAATAATACCAAAATGAATAAAATCTGTTGAAATCTGTGGAAAGAGTTCCTTGTACAAATAGCCATGTCACATATTAAATATGTATATAGATCATTCAAGAGAAGTAATTAAAGCCCCCAGCCACCACCACCTTCCGCCGATAACCTACTCGTACCACGTCGCAATCGTCTCAGGAGTCTCAGGGTGACAGCTGTTGAGCTGTTTCGCCGCACAGGTTAGCCAACTATGTTGAGTAAATGCTACCACGAAAGAGTTCCCATAAATAACTACAATTCAAGAGTTCCCATTTGGAGCAACTTATCAAATTTAAACTTTCAATTTATATGAAGATAAACGAAGGATGTTTTAAAGTCATAAAATATAAACATGTTGATAGTTTGAGAAAGAATATTAAAAAAATTCATAAATGTTGTGCTCTCGAAAAATATTTTAAAATTCCTTATAATCAATAATTAAAAAAAAAATCCTCCGAGGGGCGCCGGGGCGCCTTGATGGGGAGGGCGCACCGGGAAATTTCCCGGTGTCCCGGCGGCTCAGTCCACCCCTGATTACCAGCTGTTTTTGGAAAGTCATTTGAGTACAAAGAAGATTTTACAGCCCTAGAGTGGAAAGTTAGCTGATCTATTGAAAGTCGCTGTGTTTCCAACTCATTCTCAAGTGTGTAAAAGACGTTATCAAAATTATTGTATTAAAATAGTCCGATGTAAATTGTAACAGATGGATCCACCCTTACCCCCCCCCCCCCCAACACCAATGTATAGGAAAAATATATTAAATTAAATCCCATGGCATTTTAATGGAAAGATCTACATATCTTTAATACATTAACTTACTCACTTATACAACAAAATATTTTGTCGACTAAACAATAACAGCCATTGGCAATTCACTTAAAACACAGGTTTGCTGCGACGGGTGACACCATCGCAGCAAACATTGCCTCACATTCCTCACCCCCCCCCCCCCCCCCAACACCAACCCAATAAGTAAAAACATCTCATGTAAAAAAAAATTAGTTATTTAGTTTTGTCCCTGAAACTCCAAAGAAAATGAAGTGCTGATGCCAGGATTACGCTACTTTTCTACCTCTCAAATGTCAAAATGTGCAATTTCTTGACATAAAACCAAAGCAATAACAAACATCTTCAAAATTATTCCAGCTATAAGTTTCCATTCAACCAACCAACATAATTATTCGCTACAAATTAAATCACAGAGGTGCTATATGTGTTTCAAGGGCGATGTTCTGACTTTCCCATAAGGATGTCCCTACTTATCATAAGGTTTACGTTAATAATCAGATGCACGTTTTAACAGCTTGACCTCCTCCTCAAGCCCTCTCGCCCTACAATATTGCCATTTGTGATTTATGATTACCGTATATATAAAAGAAAGTCATGTTAGTGACACCATACACTTATATCTCGAAAACCGCTGAACTGATTTGGCTGAAAATTGGTGGGAAGGTGCCTTGGAACCAGGAAGAACATTTAGGATACTTTTTATCCATTTTCCTCCATAGGGATCTGCCCCACACATCTTCAAAGTTATCATGTTATTCTTATAAAAGCAACATTTTTGTATTGGAACATATCCTATACTCTAATATGAGTAAGGTATATTTATTTGTATGTTTTTACAGTTTTAGCAAATTTCCCTATAGGGAATACGCTATTACCGTAGTAGCCATGGTAAGACCTAAGCGCGGGACCACTTTACTTTTTCATTTTGAGGTCCCCAGAAGCCAAAAACACCATTCGTTCATTTTCCCATATATATATATATATATATATATATATATATATGTGTGTGTGTGTGTGTGTCCGTGGTCCTGATAACTTTTGAAGGGGACCTCCGATTTTGATGAAATGTGGTATGAAGGTGTAAGACCAGGTCTATTTTCATGAGTTTGCGAACCAGCATTGTCGGGTTATGGGAACGGGGTTTTATGGGGTTTTTAATGGGTTTTTGGCATTTTTGGACCTAAAATTTCAAAATTCATCAATTCTATCCAAAACCATTTAAAAGAGCTTAAAAAACCAACAATTTAGTATTTTGAATCTTTAAAATAGCTTAACTGGTTATAGAGAAAATTCAAATCAAGTTTCCCATGTTATTCTTATGGGTAAATCTTTAAAAAAGTTATATATCGCTTATTTATCAACATATCTTAATAAAAATTTTTATGAACCTTCACTAGGTGGTGAGTAATTAAGATTTGATCAAAAACCCACATGGCAGCAAATCTACATGCTAAATCCCATGGTATTCTCATGGAAAATAAGTGTATAATGGGAGCAAGAGAGATGGAGATAGTAAGGTATCTGTTCTTAATCAGCTGATCAGCTGTCTTCTGCATATTTGTCAAATTTGAAATGTTTATGTTTTGTTATTTGTAAACAAATTATTCATTTTGCATGGAAGCTTTGGACGTGCACTTTTATTACTGTTAAAAAAAGTCATTTATTGCAATATAAATATTAATATATAAATTATTAAATAAAAATAATTTACTCAGAAATATAATGCCATTAAATATATTATATTTCTTTGTAAAGATTATTAATTATATAAGATAGCCAAAAAGTTTTTTGATGTTGAAACAATAATTCTTTGGAAATTCGCTGAGTACGCAGGTCTGCTGCGACGGGGGTATTTTACAGTTGTGATCTGTTACAGTTTTTGTAACAGATCACAAAAACTGCTCGAACAATTTTCTCCAAACTTTTCAAATACCGTACCTTAGTTCTGGGATAAAAACTATATAAATACAAGACTCTAAGCCAGGAAATATCCTTCGTAATAATCATTAATTGAAATTAATTATTTTTTAACATTGGTCTTATGAACTTTTTTTTTTTTTTTTTTTATTTCGGCTTTGGCAGTGCACCATAAAAGCCCACTTCAAAAATACAAAATTTTTGTACAGAAAACTATAACACTAACAACACAAGTAACAAAGTTCAACAATAAATTTGAGGTCCAAATGGCTTGAAGTTTACACGTTTACATCACACTAAATAATTTTCTTCAACTAAAAATTTTGATAATGAAAACCAAACTAAAGGATTGTCGTCTTTTAATAAATTTATAATTCTAATATCTTGAGGATTTCGAAAACCGAGATTTTGAAGAGTTGCCAATAGATTCGTTCTTGATTTGGTTAAGAGTGGACATTCAAAAATTATGTGATCCAAACTTCCTTCTGGAGCAGAAAGTCACATGAAGGGTCTGATTTTAGATTAATTTTGAACAGATGAGTGGGAAAATTTCCGTGACCAATTCGTAACCTATTGATAACAATGATTTCTTTTCTTCTGTCTGATTTAAATGACTGGAACCAAGGTTTTCCTCTGATAGATGGTGAAATGAAATGAAGTCTTGAACCTTTTATGGTAGCTTGCGAATCCCAGTAGTTTTGCCAATCTTCATGTATTTTCATCTTGACTTGGGTTTGTAAATCACTAGGTGAGGGCAATTTGTTATAACTTAAAATTATGCCATTAGCAATAGCTTTCTTAGCCATGTAATCCACAATTTTGTTCCCAATTATTCCACTATGGGATGGAATCCATGCAAATCTAATGTCAAAATTACCCGTTTTCAGCTTCAACCAAATTTTTCGAATGTCCAGGATTATAGGTGATGTTTTACTAGAAATGTTTAACGAAACCAGTGATTGTAGAGTGCTTTTGGAATCTGATAAAATAAGTGCTTTTCTTATATTGTTGTGTTTAATGTAATTTAGCTATTGAAGAATAGCAAATGCTTCGGCTTGGAAAATTGAAGTGCAATGTGGTAGTTTGAACAAACCAACAATTTTGTGTTTATGATCTAAGAAAGCAGAACCCACTGTATCATTGGCGGACCGTTTTGAACCATCAGTATATATTAAAGAAAAGTCGGACCACACTGAATTCATTGTGTTGAAAGATTTGTTGAATTTGTTGACAAGAAATTTGCTTGGTAACAAAATAGTCAAAAATATCAATAAGAGGAGGTAAACAATGGATAGCTTCAAAGGATTGATCAAATATAGGAGGAATTATTGTCTTGAATAAGTTTGAGTAACACAGCTTATTTTCTACAAAAACTGAAAGAATAATTGGAATACTTTCATGTGGAAAATTAGGAGAGAAATCAATCAGGTTATTAAAATAAATTAATCTAAGTACTAATTTATGAGCAGCAAAAATTAGCCTGTTCAGTAGGAACGTTGAACACAACCATCTTCTCCTTATGTTAAGGGGCATGATTCTTGTTTCTGCTTCCATTGCTGCTATAGGTGAAGATCTCATCGCTCCTAATATTATACGCAGAGCTTCGTTTTGAATCTTGTCAACCTTGGTTAATTTTTTAGAATTAGAATCGCCATATATAAAGCTGCCATAGTCAATGCGTGCCCCACCAAGCCCCTTAATAAACCACTTATGAACTTAAAAATCAAAACAAACGAATAATGAAAACAACAGAATGAACTGTCAAAGTGCAGACCACGTGTTACAGTATAAATACCCCGTCGCAGCAAACCTGCGTTTTAAGTGAATTGCCAATGGCTGTTATTGTTTAGTCAAAAAAATATTTTGTTGTATAAGTGAGTAAGTTAATGTATTAAAGATATGTAGATCTTTCCATTAAAATACCATAGGATTTAATATAAAGGTTTGCTGCCATTGGGAATTTTTGACAAAATATTAGTTAGGCCTACTCATTAACTAATGAATGTATATAATTATTTGGTTCTATTATATACATTGAACTCATCCTGCAAAGTTGTGATTTATTGCTATGTTTACCATGTGTAATACAGGGAGCAATTCATTTATGGACAAATTCGAGAACAGTGCTTCAACTTTCATCGGACTCTTTTCTTTGCAATCTACTATAGATGGCTAATGAAAGGCTAACTAATGCCTAATGCGCCATGCAGTTTTGCTGTCCGCATAGAATGGGGCCAAGGGAAGATACCCCTTCCGCTATAAGCTGCTATTTAGCAACAAAATTAAGTAGACAAATATTTTTGAGTAATAATGGGAGAAGCTATGAGATCAGGGGTAAATGGTTCAAAAGTGGCTTTAAAATATGGTATACAATTAATTTAATGTTTATGTTTTAATCCTTAGTAGTGAAAGTTTGGTACACCGCTGTTCAATTAATTTCAAAATTAATTATTTTTTGAATTGTTTCCTGCACCCTATTTCTAAAAAATTCTTCCATTTACATTGCATGGTTACAATAACTTATTTCTCTCAATATTTTGAACTACTGTATCTAATTCTGAAATCGATAACTTTTTGTAATTTTACAAGGAGACGGCAAGATTCCGTTGAAATCAGCCTTATAGCTATCTAAGCAGGACCATCGAGAGCCAGGTTGGGCCCAAGTTTGCACTCATCCTGGGCCCACGGGGGGTGTGAGGGTTATGTAATACCTCCGAGTGAAGAGGATGGTCCAGAGATCCTCCCCGGAAATCTTTGAAAAATATAGAACTTAAATTCACATTTTTAGGCATCCCAGAGGGGTTACCAATTTCAAAATAACCCCAAAAAATCACACAAATTGAGCCTGTTTATGGCCAGTCAGATTTAGGAAATAGTATTTCCAGATTAAGAAGTACCGCTATCGGTAAACACACATGGTAAACACACATGTTTTTCCGGCCGTCTGCATAATTTGCTACTTACTACACTAGGATTCAGTCAATGCAAACACAGAAAGAAATCGGTTTTTCATAAGTAAGTTTTGTCATCTGCATTATTTTAGAAAATCTATATTTTTACTGAGTAATTCTATTCCTAAGAAGTTGTTACTAATATTTCTAAAGAGCCTAAAACTTCAAAAAAAATTTTAAATTCCCCTTCTGTCCCAGGGCCTTTTTGAGCCCGGCCCCGAGTTTCAAACCCTCTCTGACATACCCTCTCGGTGGCCCTTTATATAAGACGAAAAAATTAACTCACTCAATGATGGGGCTGCGAAGGTTGATAAGGGTTGACTTTGCTGCCTCAAAATCCAAATTGTTTACGATGCACCAAACCATCTCCAGAGTCCAAGTACTTCCTGCAATGAAATGTTAAGGTACCGTATTCTTTTAGCACATTTCCTCTTAAAGAGAGGAAGCTACTAAAGTAGTGGCCACATTTAAGACACAAAGCATAGGGCCATGTCCTATAGAATGGGACCACGCTTAAAACTCCATGCTCATGATCCAATCGCCCTTTTTTAACTTAACGAGAAGAATGCACATTCTTGCACATGAATGCACATTCATGTGATAGCAGCATTCTTCTCATTAAGTTAAAAAAGTGTAATCGGATCATGAGCATGGAGTTTTAAGCGTCAAAAATGGGGTTTGACATTTTTTACTCTTAATTTTTAAAATCAAACATTTTAATTGTAAATACTTTAAAAGAAATTTTTTTTTAATTTCATATTTAAAAGGATTTTCAATTATTATTTTAATTTGTAAAGAAAATGAAAATAGACTTCCCTCTTATAGTAATAAACAAACCCCTAAAGGTTTATCTCAGTAATTAATTTGCATACCTTGATTACAATAAGTACTGTAAGTGCAATAAGTACAATAAGTAGCTTGATAGTCAATAGGTACTCTTCTGGTACCTTTACAAATATTTTTTTCTACAATGAACATAATTCACAAACAGAAAACTGGAAAATGGAGAATCTCAGAACTTTTGTTTAACAGACTCTAATAAAATAACTTTTGTAAGTTTTCAGTATTTAAGATACACCCCATCTACCAGTGATCAAGAAAATAGTGTCACCTGTGCGAGGGTAGGCCACCATCCAGATGTCATCTGGTTTGACGGAGAAGTCGCGTATGCGCTGCCCCAGGTCCCGGAACTTAGGGGGCAACAGGACCCGGCCGGGGTGGACCTCTATGAGGGAGTCCTTCACACCGAACATGGCATCCATGCGCGACGCGAGCTTCTCCTCTAACATCTCGTATTTGATGGACATCCTGCGGGGCATGACATTGTTATCACCATGGTAATAAGTCTTTAAACTTGTCTACTGATTTAGGGGTGATGATAAACTCACATGTTTCACTCTTACAGCAATGTTTGTATACAGATTGAAACAATGATGACATGTACAGTAATGGTTGAAAAAAAAATACTAACCTGAGATTCAACCTTCAATTAATTATAAATTGATTCTCATATTTATATTTAAAGAACTACAAAGTACTTAATACCAATAAGTACTTTTTTAGTTTCATTACTAATTTGCATTATTAAAAGACAGCAAAATTAGATATTTAACAGACACGCCAGGAGTTCAATCAGGAGCTATTGATTGAGTTGCTTTAATCAATAAAGCTTTACCAAGAGTTTGTCAATAAAACTTTGTTTATAAAGACTCTAAGTTCTAGTTAAAACATTATGGTTAAATATCACAACTGTAAGAACATTGCTTTCTGATTCTCTAATGATTCTCTCATTGTTATCATTTGAGTTATCTCAGTTTGTTATCTCAGTCTCATCATTTGAGTTATCTTGAATCAAATCGATTGTTGGACAAACAACAATATGGTTTAAGACCAGGAAAGTCCACATTAACTGCTGGTATAGATTTAATTGAGAAGATTATCAACTTGATTGACAGAAATGAAAAAGTAATTAGAATTTTCCTTTACCGTACTTCTCTAAGGCATTTGATACTGTGTCACATGAGAAATTGTTTGATATTCTTCTTGGATTAATATAAAAAAGAAAGAGCTTATCTTGGCTTAGGTTTAGTTCTTATCTGAAAGGCCGGCAACAATGTGTCCAAATTTAAAAAAAACCTCAGCTATCCAAACTGTAAATACACTTACACTCAAAATTTAACAAAACAATTCAAAATGTGGCCCCCCAGGGATCTATTTTAGGGTCCCTTTTATTTCTCTGCTACATGAGAGGGTTCTCAGAAGTCGTCCATAGAGGTGGCTCGATGTGCCTTCATGCTGATGATACTAATATTATTGTAACAGGTAATTCACAAGAAGAAATTTAATTAAAATCTTTCTTAAATTTTCTGTCAGTCAATGAAATCTTAAATAGCAAAAATCTCCTAATAAATTTTAATAAATCCAACTTTTTATCATTTCCCACAAAACAAACAAGATTAAAATTAGAACCAAATGTTTACCTCAATATGGTTTAAACTTAAGTCAAGTAGAGCACACAAAATTTCTTGGGTTGATATTGGACCAAAACTTAAACTGGGATAGGGGAGAGCGGGGTAATACCGTACAGCGGGGCAATACCGTACACCGTATTTTCAGACAAGCTGAAGGATGCAGTGAGCGCTAGGACGTGCTGCTGTCTTGCAGAAGAAATGCGAAACCGATAGAGACAATCGGGGAGCGTCCATCTTGACAAACGCATGTGTGACCAAAACTTTTATTATTTAGTCAACTTCCCTTCTAATTTTAGTGACTTACTTAAGCTGATGTAAGTGAAACTTGCTATTACTTACTGTATTCAAACTAGTGGTTTTGAATAGCTCATATCTTGCGCTATTTTTTAATACCAAACACAAACCCTAAAGTGTTCTTATTTTAGGTCATGGTTGGAAATGCTACGTCATGTCGTTTTGGGGCAATACCGTACTTCTTGCATGGGGCAATGCCGTGCAGGGTGCAAGGTGTTTATTACAAATAAAAAATGTATTACGTGGTATTTTAATTATAATGTAAACTTATATTTTCTTTTTTATATTAATTCAATATTAAAAAACAAAAAATTTATATAAAATTTTCTTTTTTTTACATTATTTTTAATTTAGATATTAAAAATGTATTATGTATTGTTTGGATTATAGTGTAAGCTTATGTTTTCTTCTTTTCTTTCTGAATTCAATACTTAAAAAATATATAAATTGCATTTTCCTTTTTTACACTATTTTTAACTTGTGTACGGTATTGCCCCGGCACTTGGGGCAATACCGCACAGTGTAAAGGTTTTGTAAAATGGGTTTAGCACTCAAAGTTAGTTAGAAATTCTGCATATGAAATAGATAGTTTGTGGCAAATCAAATTGTCTTCAAAATGAGATGTTTGCCACCTTCACTGAAGTTTCCATATTAAAGATAAAAAAGAATATAGCTTAAGTGCACGGTATTACCCCGCTCTCCCCTAAGCATGTAGATCATGTAATAGGTAAATTGGCAACAAGTTTGTATGCTTTGTGACAGATGTGCAACCCAGTCAGCACACAATGTGAAAATCACGTTATTTTCACGTGAAAAAAAGGTGAAAATGTAAAAGTGAAAAATAATACTAATTTTGGGTGAGTCGGTGGCGTAGTGGTTAGCGCGCCGGACTTCGGGACCATGGCAGCGATGTCGTGGGTTCGAATCCGCGTTCTGCCAGTGACTTTTATCAGTACCTTTCACCTTGTACTGTAGCGGCTCACCCCCTTACTTTGTCTAATACGTTCCACGCACAGATCAATAGTCTATGTGGACGGGGCAATGTAAGCCAAAAAGAGGTCCGCCAACCTCTTTTCTTAAAAAAAAAAAAAATACGTTTTTTTCACGTGAAAATAACGTAAAAATGTGAAAGTAAAAAAAACGTGAAATTTAAAACGTGACTTTCACCAAAATTTTTTTACATTTTTTTTACTTTATGTTTTATATTCACTAAATCACTTTTTTAAGACAGGGACTTCACACAGTAGGTATTTTAACCTAAATATGAATGAGAGATGAGTGTAGGATGGTTGTGGCACGATCTTGCCCAGTCAGCACAAAATGTGAAAATCACGTTTTTTTCACGTGTAAAATGTAAAAATTATATAAAAGTAAACAGAAGAATATTTTTTTCACGTCAAAATTACGTGAAAAATGTGAATGTGAAAAAAAGGCGAAACAAAGAATATTTTTTCACGTCAAAATTACGTGAAAAATGTAAACGTGAAAAAAAAGGTGAAAAGAAGAATATTTTTTCACGTCAAAATTATTACCTTAAAAATGTAAAATGTCAAAAACTGATGAAAATATAATATCATTTTAACGTGAAAATTATGTGAAAAATGTCAAATGAGAAAAAGGCGAATAATAGAATATTTCTCATGTACAAATTATGTGGCAAAATTTAAATCTAAAAAATGGGTAAACGAGAGAGTAAGTATTTTTGCATTATTTTAAAATCTATGTAAAAATGTATACCGTATTTAAAAAAAAAAATAAATTAAAAAATTTATTTTCAAATTTTATTTTACTTTTCAGTTATTGGTAATTTTATTTGACTGTCAAAGTATCAGATTTATTAATGTAGAGATATTGTCAAATTATAGCTTTCCAAATAACAATTTAAATTTCAATTTGTGGTATCAACAATTTATAATTATATTTTTTAGCCTTTACGTTATTGCAACAGGATGTAATTTCATGCGCTGGTTATATAAATTTTAATAACACTTTAAATATTTAATACGCAATAGTAAATATAGTTATACTGTAAAAGATTAAAAAAATTATTATTATTAACAAACACAGAGTTATTTCAAATTGGGCCAGAGTTTTAATTTTGACTTGCTCAAGTACAAGGAAAGTTGAGTATTAAATGTATAAATAGTAATTTAAATCTGCATATGGTACAGTAAAAGTGGCTGAGAGGGTTAAGGCGCTAGGACAATGACAGAAAGGTTGTGGGTTCAAATCCAGATGAGGGTGAGCAATTTCTTATCGACTTTATTTACATTTTTTAAATGCATTGGTTAGAAAAAAAGCATTCATTGACAAATTTTGTTGAAAAATATTGTTAAATGTTCAGTAAAACATAAGTTAAAAAGGGAAAAATTAAGTGAAATAAAAACGTCATTTTCACGTATTTTTTTCACGTTTTTTCACGTGAAATTCAGTGCAATTTTTACGTTATTTTTACGTGAAAATAACGTGATTTTCTCCTTTTTTCACGTGAAATTTACGTGAAAATGTAAAAAAAGAAATGTTATTTTCACGTGAACATAACGTTTTTGTGCTATCTGGGAATATTGAGACATTAAAGACCATTTATTTTGCTTTGATAAATTCCCACATGTCTTATGGAATAGCTATTATGTGGGAACAACAAATAAAAAAAAATTAGATAAAATTCAACAAAAAAAGCACTCTGAGTAATTTTTTAAATTAAAAATCAGCAATCAGTGAAGCCATATTTTTCTAAATTAGGTATAATGACTGTGTATGAGTTGTATATCTTTGAAACAATATTATATGCCAAAAAAAACCCATAACCAATGATACAAGAAATAACAGGCGAGTAGAACAATATAAAGTTTTTTTTGAGATGAAAACTAGTTTCATTGGTACAATGTTTTATTTAGTTTGCCCAAGAATATATTTATTGAAAATAACTTTAATGTATTTAAGAAAAACCTTAAGGAGTATCTACTCACATTATCTCTTTATTCCCTTGAGGAATTATGTAATTTAACAAATGTTACATGATAAAGTATTTGTTAAAAGTTATAAAACTAACTGCAACATTATTGTGAAAGTAAATTTATTTAGTGATAAGGCTCCTCGTATGTACAATGTAAGAAATTTATACGCTATTCAATGTATTGTAAATACCGGTTTATGAATAAAGAGAATTTTATTTGATTTGATTATCATCATTCTCATTATGATTATCTTACTTTTACTTTAGTGTATGAAATGACAAAGGCCTTTGACCTTATCAGCCACAATAGGCTTCTAGTAAAGCCCAGGCTACAGGCCCGGCGACAAGATTCTCGGGCCCCTGTGCAATTATGAAGTCCGGGCCCCTAGACTCAGGCAACCAACCTACTTACCTTAAAAATTCACTTCCCTTCAACACAACAAAACCACTTATTGGATATATGTTAACATTGCAAGCAATATTTTAAACCCACATTTAGTATTCTGCTGTTACCTAATTTACTTAGTTGTTATTAAATTATTTACTTTTCCTCCCAAATAAATATGCCAAAGTCATGATTTTTATTTTTTGTATTTATTATATTGGTGAATAAATATTAGTAAAAAATAAAAAAATGGAGGTTTATAGCAATTAATTTTCTTACTACAAAAGCAGTGTAGATTTTATATATATAAAAAAAAAAAACTCAATGAAAATAGTATAAAATCGATAGAGAATTATTAGGCTTATGTTCATTTAACATCACACATCATCATAATACAACTTGTCTAGCCGTGGCGAGGTTTTGGTCTAACCTTTTTCCTTGCAAAGTCATCAATTTTTGTTTCTATTTTAGCACATCACGGCGGGCGAACGAACAGGTGTGTGCAGCAGTCAAGGTCATTGCGTATTAATATAAAGAGCGGAATTAAAATAATCTGAAAATAAAAATCACAACTGAGAAGCCCGTTTTTATGAGGCCTTAGAATTCTTCATGTCAAAATTTAAATGATAAAAATGCAGTTGTCAGTCGGCGGACCAAAAAATCCAAAAAAAAAACCATTAGGCTTACAAGTCGGCAGAAATATTTTTTTAAATAGTTTTCTGAAGAAAAAAAAAAAACAAAAAATATTTGCTCACTTAGGCCTACCTTTAAATTTTATAAATTTAGAGTTTTAATCTTAAGTCTTTATTAATTTTCTTACAACAACACAGAATCCTATACTATAATACGAGCAATGTCTGATGGATATGTGTTCCATGATCTCGAAATCTAGCGGTTAGATTTGGCTTAAACTTTGCATTTAAGAGTGTTTTGGCCCAAAAATAAGTTTAAAAAAGGCCTCAATCCCAGAAAAAAATCTAATTTTGACTAAATTTAAGTTTAAAAATCGTAATTTTTAACATTGGTCTAATGGGTTGCTATTTTGGAAACAAAATAACAACGAAAGGTGTACAAAATTTTGTAACAAAAATAAAGAAACATTTATGAAGCAGACTTTTTAAAACAGCTGTTAACTGTAAAGAGGTATAGTTGGTTTTTGGGAAAAATTTAATAGCTCTATTACCGTGGCACTATATTAAAACTGAATTAAAACCAATGAGCCAGGCTCGGGTAGCCTGGTACTTGTACAAAACCAATCCAATTAGAACATAAAAACATCTACAACACCCAAATGCGAGCTTGAAAGAAATATAAGCTCAGTATCGTGTTGGTGTTATTTGGTGCTCAGGTCGCAACCTGATCTGATGTTGGCCCTATTTAAAGGCTGGGTGGGAACGGGGCCTAGGAGAACTACGTTAGTTATGTGGGCCCCGAGTCATGCCGCGCCTGCGCGGGGCCCGTGAGTGCGTGTGCGACCAGCGCCAGGCAGGCACAACGGTTCTTGTTCCAGGGAATTTCTCACAGTAGCGCCACCACCCTCAGTGTTTACAATTATTTGTTTGTTTAGAATGAAGCTAAACTAATTATTCTATGCTCATTTACATTAAGCTCGTAAATAAAAAGAGCAGCCGTAAATCATTCAAAATTAATCTGTCATGTTTAATTTGTACACTTTCGGATGTTTTAAATCTACAAAATGTTTTTCGTCGGCCCGGGCCCCCTGTGAGCCCGGGCCCCTATGCATTTGCCCCCTCTGCCCCCCCTTGTCGCCGGCCCTGCCAGGCTACGGGGGTGGCTGGGAAGCCATTCATGTGGATCACATCCTACCTCAGGGACCGAAGAATGATTATATGTTTGAAACATAAGAAAAATATGAAATAACGTAAATGTTCCTCAAATCGGATCTTCTTTAGCCAGCAAAAGCCCATACTATCGTAGCATTAAAATTTACAACAAGTTGTCTCAAAGCATAGTTCATGAACAAAACGTGAAGAAATCCAAAGCCAAATTAAAGTAATTTTTATGTGAAGCTGCCTTCTTCAATCTAGAATATTTTTTTCTGGAGTTTAAATGGCAGAAGAAATAAATGACAACCACGTTGCCCAGTGTGATGCCAGTGGGGTAAGTTAACCAGTAGTAAATTTTAACTAGTAGCAAAAATTACACAATATGCAGATTCCAACTACTTTAATTTTACATTAACTTGTACTATTAGTAAAAATGAAATGTTATACAAAACAAGTAATAAAATAAAAATAATCAAAATCTACAAAAAAATTAATACCTTTGCAGTTTAGTTTGTCTTTTACAACAGTTTAAATTTTCCAAATATAAAGTTCAGACACAGATTACTACCATTTATTTATAGTTTTTATTTATGTATATTAAAATTGGTGTAATTTATTTATGCATTAACAATGTTGTTATTCGTCTGCTATTTAAGATAGTAAACACCATTTCCGATATATTATGAGTTAGAGCAAATGTTTATTTGAATAAATATCAGTAAACTTGCCTCTTGAAAAGTATACAATAGAGAGTCGATTATCCCAACTAAGTGGAGGATAGTCAAATGGTGTACTTGTAAAATGGAATTGAAAAAATAATAATTTTATGGTATTCTGGAACATGAGATTTTGCCAGTACACCAATTAATAAAAATCAGTAATTGCGATTTGAACTAAAAGAGACAATATATAACACAACAAACATTACCTGTCAGTGGTCCTATCTGCCGTGTGTAACTGTGTTGGTTGACCGGCCAAAGGAGCCAGACTGGGTCCTGGTTACGCAGCATCCGTAACTTTCTTCACTTTCACTTTCTCCAATCAGGAAGTAGGAGGAGAGTCAAGGTTACTCCCTCCTCTGGTGAAAGTGGTCCTGACCATTCTAAAGAAATTTTACTCAATAAGTCTTTACTAACAGTGAAATACTGTTGCGTGTAACTGGCCAACGATTTTTATGCAATTAATTATTATGTCGTGGTTGAATTAACATTTATTAAATACCTAATATTTTTATATTTCCTTAAATTTTTTTAACCATTTTAAATTCTTAAATTGTTTGTTAAATTCAACAGAATGTTTGCCAATGATTTGAACTTACTTCAATTTAATTTTAACCTTGGTTGACCTCTGGCCCAAACATTTTGGTAAGTATGAGTGTAAGTGAAAATTTAGAAGATTTACAATTATTCGAAGTTATTGTAAACAATACCTTTTTTATGCACAACATTGATTTCTACAGTTGGGTATACTAGATTTTATTGGAACAAACTATTAATTTAGTCTAGTGATATGGTACAAACCAAGAAATCTAGAATGAGAAGGAGGTAGGTGACATCAACAAAAACAATAACAAAATCAATGACGCCAAAGGTGCACCACTTAAAATATTTATAGCAAACTACACATGTGTCAAGATAAACAACATGACATCAGAGGTGCAGGACCGCTTCAAATAGCTGTTGGCGTCACCTACCTTGTTTTGTTCTAGATACATTGGTACAAACTTCAAATAGTTATTATGAATTTTAATTTACGACCATCTTAATTATGAATTTTAAAAAAATAACCATTTAAAAATTATAATCATTATTTAACTTTTATGAATTTTAATTTTGGTGGCAAAATCAAAGTTGGTTGGGTTGGGTATAAAAGATTGTACAAATTATGTTTTGAGCAACTGGGGCCACAAAAACATCAAGATCAAGTCAACTCCTGCAATAGCTACCTTTAATTCTTCATAAGGGATTTTCACTAAAATTAACACGATATTCCTTTAAAGTTTTATTACAAAAACAAGTAAAAGAACAATAGAGTACATTTTCGATATACTTTCTTCATTCTATGAATCTTGATACATAGCTATGTACAAGCAAAATAAATTATAAACAAGTACAGCAACAATAAAACCATAGAGAAGACATAAGAGAATATTTTTTATTAAGGTAAAACACTACTTTTGCTGTCATTTTTTCTATATAAACATAATAGGATATTGTATATTTTCAAGTTTATCATAATAGTATTATACATATTTGTGGTCCATCTTAATTAAGCCTTATTCATTTCTTTTGATAAAAAAGACATTTATTTTTTAATTTTTTTAAATGCTTGTATAACATAATGTGAAAAATAAAAAAATTCTAAAAACTGGTTAATATTTTAAACATAAGATTCTTCATATTGGCAGTGAATATCAACAATAACTGTTGAGGCCTAATTTATTGATAAAATGCATTTCAAAATACAAAGCAACATAATCACAATCACAAAAACGAAATATTATATACAATTCAAAATTTATTTGGGCAACTTATTGATCTACAGACATATTTAAAATGTAATTTGTTGAAGAGATATTTTGAGAAAAATATTACACAGTAATAGGTATTTTTTTTGTTTTTATTTAAAAAAAAAAATCTCTCTTGTAACTGACTTAAAAAACCTCTTATCAAGATCATTAAAAATAAAAATCAAAGTAAAGAAACAGTAAATTATGGAGGGGAAGGGTTACAGTTCATCTTTTATCTGGTAGCATTATAGGTATTACAATCATGTCCAAAAGTGACTCAAAGTAGATTGCAGTTCCATGCTTCGAAGGTTTCATGTCTAACGTTCTAATGTTCAGTTGAAGATGAGGTCCTTGTAGTTGGAAAGTAGATAGTAGGTAGATACTCGACAGCTGGTAGTGGTTCGTACCACTGTCGTTCGATCGGCTCTCTCAAAGTTTGCCTTCACTATTTCATAGTACCTACCATCACTGTAACAAACCAAATAACCCTTAAAAGTAATGATTTTATTCGGTTTTTATATTAAATCTGGTTTGTCACTTCCCCCTAGTGAAAATAAAACATAAAAAAATATGATTTTAACAAAAGATTACATACAACTCTAGGATTAGTTATTTTTACATTTTTATCCAGGAGTTCTATTGGGCTTTCCCTTTTACCTGCGACCCCTAACCGATCTTTTACAAGGCAAAGGTTGCTTTAGAATTATCAGCTTTGTTTACAAAATTGTTATTAGCTAATCATTTTGCAGGTTTTACAACTTTATTAAAAACGCTTTTATATTCTTTTACATACAGAATGAAATTAATGGTTATTGCTAAATTTTGCTTCAGCATTCAACTGCCTTTTCCTTAAAGCTGAAGATTTAATTCCCAAAGTTATCAGATTTTGTTTATAACTATATTTCTTTTTTGTAAAAATTTTCAAAGAAAATGCTTTATTGAAACTTAAAGTTAATTCTTGAAAAAAATTACTATACTTATAATTTTCAGTCCTCCCTTGAACAGCAGGCCCGGATTATCCACTAGGCCAACCTAGGCCATGGCCTAGGGCGTCAGCCGAGAGAGGGGGCGTTAACCGGGCCTTTTTTATACTACGTTTCAGTCAAAAAATTATGTAACTGCAAATATAATTTAACTAGGGGGCCTGTGCAGCGCAATGCGCTGCATTTCTTAGGGTACCAGGTGATCAAACTTTGCTCCATGGTAATACTTTGAAAAAAAATTTCACTATAGTGAAAATCAGATAGAACATTATTGGTGTTTCATCGATCGATCTTCATTACCAATCCTTCAACTTCCCAACATGATAGTGTTGAGATGTGGTGCTCGTTCTTTTAGATCTAAATTGGCTAAGATTACGTAGTTGTTCTTTTGCCGATATGTCTTAGGGCCTTTGTTTAAACCCTCCTATAAAATTTAGAATAAATTCACAGATGTTGGATCCACATAGATCATCAAACATAAAACTTAAATGACAATAGAATAAAAATCAACATTTCATTACTCCCCGGTCCTGTTATGCAGCACTCACTGCGGCTGTTTTTGTAGTACTACTATGAGGTAGTCAATGACATAGTGAATGAGTTCACATTACTATTTATGCCTAAATCCTATTTAACTTAACTGTCTATGGCATTACAAAATTTAAATAAAGAAATCACAAAAATTAAGAGAATCTACATCTTTGTTGGTATGGTCCATTTTGTTTTCAGTGGCATTTTTATTTTGGTTAAAATTTCTCTTTATAAAAACAATTTTTGTAATAAGCTTGTTTTCTATACTGGAGGTAAAAAACTTTTTAATGTTGTCTTTTACACAGGTTTTTTAAATATGTGTAGCGTTCTGCAAGTAAATAAAAAGGTTATTACACTTACAATTAACTATCCCTTTTCCTTATAGTTTACAGCAGTTTGAAAACCCATGCACACGAATTTAGTGTTCTATTTTAATCTTTGTTGCCTTTCATTACTGTTTCAATACCAGTCCGGACAACCAACAAGACCCATGTAAAAAATTTCAAATTCCAAAATTGCTTTCGTGAACAAAAATGAATTTTCTAGGGTTAAGTTACAAAATTTATTTTTGTGCCCAAATACGCGTAGATAAAACTTTCAAGCAAAAACTACCTGCTACATTTATTTTGAGAAAAGGTTAAAACCTCAGATTAGACCCTCCTCGTATTAAAGAATGAAATTGTGTTGATATTTCAGTACCAGTTCAATTTGCTTCTATTCAGCTTTTAACATATGTGTTTGTTTGTTTAACTATCAACACCTGTTTTATTTAGCAATTCAATATAAATTGTTCCCCATGTTAATCTTATGGACAAAAAATGAACTTTGAAGGCTTCCCGTGGGCTTCAGAATTAAAATATCAAAAATCTAAAACCTTATTGCAAAACTACGAACTGAGACCATTCTTTTGACACCTCAAACTTTAAAATTGGTCCAGAAATAAGGGAGGAGAAGTGTTAACAAAAAAAAGGGCATCACGTATTATATATATCGATTTTGAGGTTTTCGCATTTTTTTTTATTAAATTCTTTATTAAAAAGAGTAAATAGAATATTTGGCAAAATCGAAAGAAGAAAGAATTATTCAAGCATACTAGAGGACCCCCTAATTTGCCGGGACCCGAGGGGCTCTGGCCCCTCGACGTCCCAATGTGCCATAAAGAGTGTCCCTGATTAGCGGTCAAGAGCATAACCCCCGACTGGCTGTAAACATCGCCCTGTAATCGACGGTAAATATTACCCTTGATCAGGGTTAAATCATGCCTCCAACCGCCGGTAAAGAGCGCCCCTGATCGACTGTAAAGAGCGATCCTGATCGACTGTAAATAGCGCCCCCAATACGCATAAATAGCGCTTGTGATCAGCGGTAAAGAGCGCCCCCGACTAGCAGTAAATATTCCCCTAATTGACGGTAAATAGCACCCGTTTGCCTTGACCGTCGCCTTGTAATTTTTCCTTGACCTTGTTCCTTTGCCCTAAATTTAAATTTATTTTTGTATTATAATTATACAGGGTGTTTCAGAACTCCCTGCCAACATTTTAGGCCATTATTCCTGTACCAAAAACAAATATGAAAATCATAGTAATAAAGCCCAAATGCCGCCAGTTACCCACGCAGCCCCCCCCCCTTTTGTTTTTTACTCATATTAATTTTTATTTCCACGACGGATGGTTGTATTAAATTCAGTTTTGGCATGAATCTTTATCACACCAATGGCCATTTCAAAGAAAAATAATTATTATTTTCCGATGTGTATTTTTAAAATGTCGGCCATTTTAAGTTTGTAAGCTCAAATATCTCAAAACGGTAAGTTTTTCAAAATTTTTACTAGAGAATAAAAAGGTGACAAGTCAAATTATGTAACTAAGGATACCAAGTTTGTAAGGATATGACAACAAATAACGGAATTATTGCAATTTCTCTCTTAAAATAACCTAAATTTGCATTAATTTTAATGCAAAATCATTGTTTTTCAGCAGAAAAATCACAATAACCTCGTTATTTGTTTCAAATACGTCCTCGTATTAAAGTGACGAAAATGCTAATCATCATTTTTGTTAAATAGTTCTGTGCTTTTATACTACAGCCAAAGTAATTAGAATTATTAAAATAAGTCGACATATCGGATTTTTTGGGGTTTTTTTCGGTGGGGGGGGGGGGGGGGGCGTAGTGGTGACCTTTGGCCTAGGGCGTCAAAAAGTGTTAATCCGGGCCTGTTGAACAGATATTCTTAAAATACTTTGAGAAAAGTTTAAATTTGAACTTTGATTGAAAATGCTTTTACCCCAAGTTAATTTAATTTAATTTAAAATTGTTATTAGCTAATCGTTTTGCAGGTTTTACAACTTTATTAAAAACTCTTTTATATTCTTTTACATACAGAACGAAATTAATGGTTATTGCTAAATTTTGCTTCAGCATTCAACTGCCTTTTCCTTAAAGCTGAAGATTTAATTCCCAAAGTTATCAGATTTTGTTTATAACTATGTTTCTTTTTTGTAAAAATTTTCAAAGAAAATGCTTTATTGAAACTTAAAGTTAATTCTTGAAAAAAATTATTATACTTATAATTTTCAGTCCTCCCTTGAACAGATATTCTTAAAATACTTTGAGAAAAGTTTAAATTTGAACTTCGATTGAAAATGCTTTTACCTCAAGTTAATTTAATTTAATTTAAAATTGTTATTAGCTAATCGTTTTGCAGGTTTTACAACTTTATTAAAAACTCTTTTATATTCTTTTACATACAGAATGAAATTAATGGTTATTGCTAAATTTTGCTTCAGCATTCAACTGCCTTTTCCTTAAAGCCGAAGATTTAATTCCCAAAGTGATCCAATTTTGTTTATAACTATGATTCTTTTTTGTAAAAATTTTCAAAGAAAATGCTTTATTGAAACTTAAAGTTAATACTTGAAAAAAAATTACTATACTTATCATTTTCAGTCTTCCCTTGAACAGATTTTCTTAAAATACTTTGAGAAAAGTTTAAATTTGAACCTCGATTGAAAATGCTTTTACCCCAAGTTAATTTATTGTTGTTTTTTGAACAGTCGGACAAACTTATTGAAACAGTTATGATCAAAAAATCCAAAGTCGTCATTAATTGTCTCAGCTACACAAAAAAAAGGGTACTGGCTATATTGTCTATCCAAGATTTTGAATCTACAGCAATTCTTGTAGGTGTTTTAAAATTCAACTTAAACCCATTACTTTCCAAATTTGTCAACAAAAGTCAAAGAATGATATTCATGTTTTAAAATATCAAAGTTAAAGTCAGCATAAACTAAAATTTTCATACTTTTCTTGGCTCATTTTTTAGCTTATCATTGAAATTAAAATTTATCATTTAACATTCTACAGCAAAACATGGCCATTCACCTAGGGTCCTACTCTATGTAATTTCACCTAATTAGGGGCAATGACTTCTAAAGCCATTTAGAACTAAGCCTCTATAATACAAAGGAACAAGCTGGTTCTACTTAAGATAACAAGTTGAACACAATAATAATGTTTTATCAGTATCCAGGTGTAATTTCTTTGAGCTATGGGTGCCCTAATTTAATTAAATTGCATCACACTAAATGATATAAATGTTTTGTTTAGTTTTAGATGTAAAATTTCAAAGCTCAAAAATGACTGGACAAAATAAAATCATTTACATTGTATTTATTTTTAATGGCGCCACTTTACAAAGATATAGAGTACAAACAATTATATAAACCCTCGATCACTTTAACTAACTGTAGTTTTAGTTAAAAAATAATTATTAGCGTAAACCTAATTGGCACTCAACATTGAACCATACATAAGAAAACCTGTTAACCTCATAAGAAAATAGACTCCTGTTTCAACAAATGTGTGATCTAAATCTCCCCACAATATTAACTTATTTAATTTATGTATTAATATTTACTAGTATACTGGTGCTCGAAATCGAGCAATTTATTTTAATACGATACAAATGTTACTTTTAGCTCTAAATCAATCACATCCGACCAATCCAATATTGTGAATATCTTTAATCACCGAAACTACATGTATTTACAGCTGATTATTAACAGATGTTTAAAATGCTTTATTCAATCCCAATGTTATTTAAATGGGAAATTTTGAGATTTCAATGGGAGGTAGCGTCTTTATTTTCAGAACGATTCTAATCAGTTTTTGGCAGAAACAACTACAGACCAAGCCCTATACAACGACACCAAAAACTTGAAAATCGGTTGAAAATTGTAGGAGGAGTTCTCAAGACAAAAAAACCCTTAGCGTATTGAATAAGTATAGATTTTGCACTAAATTATTTTCTTTTAACAGTTATAAAAGTGCATATCCAAAGCTGACATGCAAAATGAATGATTTGTTTACAAATCTCAAAACATAAATATTCCAAATCAGACTAATGCAGAAGACAGCTGATCAGCTGACTAAGAACTGACACCTTAACACGTTGAGTGCGGAAAATCCATATATGGGGTCATAAAAAATGCAAAAAATTTTTGTTTGTTTAATCACTAGGTAATTGCTTGTATGTTGCTAAAAAGTCGTCAGAAGTTGTCTATTCATCTATTTTCTGTCAAATCTTATGACTTCATTTCCGGTACGTAAATTAACGTAGTCCGCCGGTGGTGCCGGCGATCGCCACTTTTAACTGTGTAAACTCTCGTCGGAGCCGTTTTCATAATCATAATACAAATTCTCTAACAATTCTTCGTCATTATCCTGCTTCATTGAGCAAGTAACGCCAAAATCAACAATAGAAAACACTGTGAACCCAATCACTTCGTACACTGCGCGCCCAGGGGGACCGACGAATGATCACCCGCAAACCAAGCACATGGACTGCACCAATAAGCGGAGAGCAATATAACCTCTCCCGGCAGAGGCTAAAGCCTTAACTAAACAAATAAACCAATGTTACACAATCCGGAAGTGGTAGGTAATATTACGCAGGCCGCTGCACGCGAAACTGCCCTCCCCACTCCTTAAGAAATGGCGGACCGGGAAACGAACTACACCGAAGTGAACACATGGACTGGCACAACAGGCGGTGAGCACATCAACCTCTCCCGGCAATGGCTAAGCTCATACTGAACCATTATGTTTCGGGCAGGAGCGCTACGTAAATTAACGTAGGCCGCCGCCCTCGCCAGTGTGGAACTACGTTAATTAACGTACCCCGCACTCAACGTGTTAATATCTCCATCTCTCTTTCTCCCTTTATACACTTATTTTCCATGATAATACCGTGGGATTCAGCTTAACCGTCATTAATGGTATTAAATTACCCATCTATTGCTATTTTGTTTATTTTTATAACATGCATAGTTTGTATGAAATATCAAAAACTTATCTAAAGATACAGTGGAAAAACAACTTTAACTATTATATTGCATTTGCTCATGAATTTACAATATAAAATTTATACAAACTACACACCCCGGCTGAACATAGAATCGGTAAACAGCAGGTAGTACCTAATATTCTGATAGCCATGTGGGCTGAATTGTAGACACCTTGGCCAGTTTGTCGTTCAAGAGGAGCTGGTTCGTTATGTTGCCAAAACTGATTAAGGTGGTGCCAACTCAAAAAGAGTTAAGTAATGTTGTAACAAAAGAAATGTCATTGGTACAGATAACACAGAACATCTTGGCCTCTGGCACACTTTACTATTGGATTCAAACTGGTAACCATAAAAATCAGACTGCAACTTCTATACTCTAACATTCTAAGACACAGT
Source organism: Neoaliturus tenellus (assembly GCA_030545055.2). Lineage (NCBI taxonomy): Eukaryota > Metazoa > Arthropoda > Insecta > Hemiptera > Cicadellidae > Neoaliturus > Neoaliturus tenellus. The sequence goes on from CM061531.1 coordinate 101,978,760, forward strand.
ACAGTCTGTCACTCTACTCTAATTGTTTCAGCTGTAAACGGCCATCACAGGCCAAAATATTCCATGTATCCGTAGGTTTAATTAAAATAAACTGCATATTATAAGGACATTAAAAGAATATATTTAAATATTTTTAAAGAAAATGTATTTGTCTAAAAAAAATAAAAAATAAAATCAGAAAATATGTTTGTTTTACTTTAAAAATTGGCAAGCTCAACCAATAACTGATTTAAAATGTTCAAGTTTAATCTTCTTAAATCATTTTCTGACCTTTCCAAATTTTGAGTTGAGAAATGAGTAAAAAACTTATTACTTTTTCAAATAGAAACATTAAGATATTTTCCTTAGAGTGATTATGATGAAAGTTGGGTTAGAAGTCACTTTTAAGAAATATTTGCTAAAGATTAAGGACTTTTACATCTGAACTGAACACCATTAAATTTACCTGAGCACAAGACAGCGGAGTTTAAGGCATTTGACTCGAAGGATGTCAATAGCCTTTTGGCTTTTATCGGAGAATCGGAGGTTCTCGGGGTCCCACTTTAGCTCGATCCGCTCCAGGTTGGGGCAGTTGTTGGCGATTCCGTCCATCAGCTGGTCTACATGGATGTTGACCCCGAGGCGCTCCGAGGTGCCCATGATGATGATTCTGCGACACAAAAACCGCAACATGACCCTCCGATCAATGCCTCCAAGTAAAATAACAAGGAAAGTGGTTCATTAAATATTAAAAATATATAATAGAATGTAGCAGTATAACAAATTTTATTTAAAAATATTTTAAAAATCAAAACTAGACATTTTTTTTTTTTACTTTAGATTGGCATACCTAACTATATTATGTTTTAGTAAGTAATTTGATCTTTTACTCATTATCTTTTATGTAATATGTAATGTCAATGAGTACAAAAATACTTCCTCGAAGTAGACCTGCATACTCAGCAAAATTCCAAAGGAATTAGATATTTTGTATTTTACCCATAAACACTATAGGAATGGTGTAAAGTAGGTCTACTGCCTACATACATATATATACATATATATTTATATGAAAATAAACTAATGGTGTTTTTGGCTTCTGTAAAATTTGCTTTGAAATAAATGAATAAAAAATAGACCAAACCACTTTGTGTACATTAGAGTAAATCTGTTATAGACTCGTTTTCCGTGCAGGCACTGCTGATTCACATTTCTTTCGACAGGAAAAAATATCTGAACCTTAGGTACCGAATTTGTTTAATTGTAATCATGCTTTTAAATATTAATTTTGTAAGAAAATTATAGCCTGAATTTGCAGTTCCGGATAATAAATGTGAACTAGGTGGTACAGTGGTTGTTCCACGCACTGTGCATTGTTGAGGATCGGCAGCACTGACTGCCACAGCTGGTCGGTTATGTGGCTCATGCCCGAGAGACTGAGGCCTTGCAGCTGATGGCCGTAGCGGGAGAGGAATCGGTGGAGTGCATCGTCTGTCAGGTTGTCAGAACTGTCGAGGTCCAGGGAGATCAGGTTCTTGGGGTTGCCCAGCTCCATGAATGCTTTCAGCACCTGGAAACACAATGATTAAAAGGGTTCGGTGTTGGTTTCATAACTTCATTTCCATACAACTTTATTGGTGGCTGGTACATATTTAAACTTGTATCTCATTATTCGAATGAACTAAGCACATTTAGTAATAAAGAAGGCAGAAGCACAGAAACAGAGATAGATAGTATAATTACATTGAAATAAATGTCTTTGGATAACAAAAACAAACAGAGATGAGTGAGGTGAGTTGCAATGCAATCAGTTGTGAGGCAACATATGGGTTCACTGATGGAGCTTTCAATGGCCATCTAAAACATTAAAATGATTAATTTTTTGAGTTGGGTTTGTAGAATCAGCAGCATTGCCCATTTACATCATTAGTCTGTCTTGGGCATTGCAAGGTCATTACAGTTTTTCAACACATCTGCTTCCATACTCCCCACAGTATTTTATTATTCAATGGAAGCATTTTCCTTCACAATGCAGTGCGCGATGCATGCAGAGTAAATTTTATAAAAATCTATTTTCTTATTTCTATAAGGGTTTCGTCTGTTACGTCCCTTTTTCTCTCGACTTACTGAACCGATTTTTAAGATTGAGGTGTCATTTTAAAGCTTAGGATGTACTACAGTGACGAATCGTAATTAAAAAGGTCACATTGTTTCGGGCTTCGCCCCCCTCGCCTTTGATTTATTTCTAGATGGCGCTTTAAAATGTTGACCAACTTTTATTGCAAGTTCTTTAATGTGAATTATAATTTAACAGCTGATTACCTTCAGATGAATTCTAAAAGAAAGATAGTAAACAAAATAAATCTCTGTCACTTTATAATCAACATTCACGTACTGTAGGTGAGTTTCACTAATACAGAATCATAAAATGCGCAATTTGCGCACGGGCCACCTCGTATTCTATAAAACCTACAAAATAAAATTGATTGATACCTTTGTTACTGAGAAGCCAAGCGTTAGTACCCACCTAACAATCCTACGATTTTAAGAGTAACAAGACCATGGTTTGAACCAAGGCCAACTACACACCAGGCCGGAATGCCCCCACCACTCGTGTTAAAACGTCACACTCCACGTGCGCCAGCTGGTCTGAAATGGTGCGATGTTGATACAATTCCCCTAATAATTACCTGGAAATCCCCTGAAATAAACAAATATTTACCCAACTTGCACTTAAATCCCCAAAAATTGGGTAAATTACCAGCTTTTGGCAACACGGTTGAGCTGTAACACCACTTCTGTGGCGTCATCTCTCTGAGCACTCCACCCTGGTGTGTAGTTAGCCTTATGAACTGTTCATAAAAAAATCCACAGACAAAAACGGCATCGAAGAAAGAAAAACTGATGTATGCTACACTTTCCCTCCTCTGTCTACCATCGTATACTGACCGAGTCGTTAAAGCCGTTGATCTGCCCCGCACTGAGGAAGCGCAGTGACGGGATGCGTGTCAGCATGTCAATCAGACACTCAGTGCTGAGGTCGGTCGCCGTGATGTCCAACTCCTGGATGGACGACTTCTCCCACTCCACTTGCATCACGTACTCGCTCTTCAGGTCTGACAAATCAGGTGAATATGTACAAATGAGTAGTTTGAACTTGAACTTATGAAAAATCAGAGAGAGATAGTGATGTGAGATGTTTATTAAGACTTGAAAATTTGCCAAGGTAAACTTTTCTTTGCATTTCAGCTGATAATTTATTTTATCACATTTAATTTATCAGAGTTTCAATATATTTTTTCATCATACTGCATGCAGAACAGCCATTTTCTGGCATGTAATTAGTCTGCTAAGTTTGTGTTTTATGCAGCCTTTTAAAAATGCACCAAAAAAAGTCTGTTCATTTTTGCCATGCGCTAACCTTATAAGTTTTCGTCAAGTTTCCTAAGTGAAAATCATACTAATCCAAAACGAAAGGCCCATGTAAACAAAAAAAAAAAACTACTTGCAGACTACATTTTTAATGCAAGACTTCATTCATTACACTTAGTGCGAGAATACACAGAGACAACGCGATGCTACACAACACAATTGAATCAAACTCATGTAATTACGTTGAGCAGAACACACTGGCAGCGATGTGACACAACGCAATTCCTCTGAGCACTGTGTGTTTGAGCACTTCCCTATCAACCGTTTTGATGAATATTTAGATTAAAATGGAAGTGAACTGCTAAACGTAAACAGGTAAACAGATAATGAAATTTTAAGTCATTAACTTTTTAGTTAGTTTATTACTTTTATATTTTTGCAGTATGATGAAAAACGTTGTTCATCACTCAGACGGTAAGTGTTTTTTCTGTGCTTAATCACTATTTCCTTACTTGTCTGATTCATTAGCAGGCACTTGAGCCTTCTGCTCCTCTGGAATAACGTCTTCATGGTGGACCCTGTCACTTTATTGCAGTAGTTCACTGCGAGACACTCCAGCTGAAACAAACGTAAAACTGTGTCTTCAAACTGTGTTAAAACCTCTTTACTTTAAATTGTTTAACATTAAAACAAATATAATCTATCTATACATATTTAATACGCGACACGGTTTTTTGTACAAGGAACTCCTCCCACACTTTTCAACAGATTTTAATGATTTTGGTGTCACTGGGTGGAGCTCGGGGTGAAGTTGTTTTTAAAGTAAATTGGTAAATATCCATTGAGAAGGAAGGGCCCTCCAAGACCTTAAAGTTCGTGATTTTCCCATTTGATTAACATTGATAAGAAAATTGATTGATTTTCAAGTTAACAGCTGGAAAATGTAAACACCGGACATCAGCGAAAGTACTATGTACCTGTTAACATGAAAGAGGTTAAACCGCAGAGTATACCTGGTTAACAAACTGCATTAAGTATGGACTTGGAAAATATTTTGATCAAAACTGTGAGCGTTTCACAAATTGTAGAATCAACTTAGTGGTCTAAAGTTAAGGTTTTGGCAAAAGGGACTGGAGAAATATAACGACATGTCAAAAGACTATGAGGAATAAATTATTTATGAATAACGTAAAACGTCATCCAGAAGGAAAGCATGGAGATAGAACATCACAATAACATCCCAATGTCTGTTTTTTATGAATAACGTAAAGCGTCCTCCAGAAGAAAAGCATGGAGATAGAACATCACAATATCATCCAAATGTCTGTTTTTATTTGATTTTAAAACGATAACCAGATGACCCCAATGAGTGAAGATGATCTTTTCATTATTTATAGCCTACTAGGGCCTATCATAATTTTGGTTTAGCTATTGACAAGAAACCCTGCTAGAAGTGCCATCGTTTGTTCAATTATTGATTCGTTAAATTTATGATTGGCTTATCAAGAAAGTTGAATAGTTTTACAATCCATAATGTAAACTGTGCTAAACTGTACTGAAAGAAGTTAAATTGTGACATGGGTGTTGGTTTCTGGACACGTAATCTATCTCATTGCCATTATAATGGCTGTATTAATAAATCATTCTCACTCAAATTATAATAGTTTTCACTTCGAGATTCGGAGGTAAGAGGTTGAGGCCATTATTTTACAAAATGTTAAATTAAAATCAAAATTATTACATGGAATTATTGGGCGAAACAAGGGCAATCAGCTTAAGTCAAATTCGTAGTATAAGTATCAAATTGAATAATTTTTAATGGCAGCTAACTAGGGGCTTCGGCCCGTAAGTCAGTTCAGGTAGGCTTATTAAGCTATGTGAAATACTAAGGTCATCTCTGTAAAAATGGCAAAGTGAATGTAGATCAACAAAAACATGTTTACAAAAAGTTTATATAGGAAATAAAAATTTCTGTGTTGTAGGAAATGAAATAATTTATCAGTATAGAAACTAAATTGCTCGATTTCGAGCAACATGTACACTAGTTACATATTATAAGGATAAGTCTTTTTTGTATAAATTTAAATAAAATGTTATCGTCAAAGATCTATGCCCCTCAGTTTTTTTTACTATCACCAGAGAGAGAAACCAGTAAAATAGGTAGTACCTTTCAGAAAACATTTGTCTTTTATATCACATCTCTTGAATAGCTTGGTATACTAATATTGCAACAATGGAAAAACAGTGCATAGTAACTAAACAGCTGTGATATGTCAGGGGCAGAGATCTTTGATGATACCTCCTATACCTACTACTATGCCAAACGGCAAATATCGGCATTTCCGAGGGGCAAGTTTGGACACACGGGCGGCTTGTGCCCTTGTGTGTTGTTGTTGTGCCGATGCTGAATGCCGCATTCAGATTCCAAACCCACAGGTTGTCAGTCCGGATCAAAGAAAGACGAACGGCTGGATGCTGTTTGGCATAGTGGGAACATAAGCCAAGCGGCAGACCCCGGCACTGGTTAAAGTAAATAAGGTGTGCTACTGTATCCAAGGCCGGGTTTACTCATTTGTGCAAACTACATTACAATAAATGCCAACAACTAACAAATTCAACGATGCCATTTAGCAAAGCCGTTTGGCAATGCCGCTTGGCTCGGCCAATTGTTGCCTTTCAGCATATTGGGGATGCATATAACTTCTGAAAAGTACTAGGGCAGCCAAGATAAAAATAATAAAAAGAAAATTCAACCCAAAAGTGCTAGACAATGATATTTCATTTCTCGATCGTACGGAGAATTGAATGAAATCATCAGTGTTTCAAAATAACAATCGAGACAACCGATATTCCTGTTTAAGCCCACAATATCAATATCGGCAGCGCAACGACATATCGTTGCTTCGCACTGCTTGGATGAAAGGCGACGCACTATATATTGTTGCTTAGCATTTCTAGGGAAAAAGACAATTAAAGATATATGGTTCCACAGCACTGAAAGGGTTAAAATGACTCCTTGTGATATTAATTAATGATCACAATAAAATCTCTGTTATTTTTTAATTTAAATAAGAATTTTTTTTATATTTCCACTAAGATCTTTGACTTCTACCTGAATGCAGTTGGAACTGAAAGCATCTATGTGACTGTCATCAATGAAGTTGATCCCGTACAGGTTGATCACTCGTAAATTAGGAGTAGCTGACTTCAGCTTGTGAACATTTATAACTTCATAAATTTCCTCTTCTTCCTCCTCAACTTTTTCATATGTACCTATAATCAAGAATTTTATAGCTTTATTCAATAAAGATAACAATCTTGCCTCATTTAAAGCTGCTTGGGACAATTAGTAATATAAGATTACATTTTGACAAGTGAGACAAAATATATATAACTAATTGAAATTTAATATAGGAAATGTAATTGACATAATTTTTTACAATAGTCTTGTAATCTTGTAATTTGTAGAATTTTTGTTATTTTTCTACAGTAAAAACTTAGTGAATCAAGGTAGTAAAATTAGTGATACTTTTAAATTTTTACTTGTCATATTTCCTTATGAAGATATTTAAAAATCAGCTAAATTCTAGTTCTAGGAGACCAGCAGGGCGAGCTGATATTCGTAGAAGTATTGTTTTCATTACCTATAAGATGCAAAATTTCTAATCCATTAATGAAGTTGTATATTTTCCTCATGAAACCCTCCATGAATATAACCTCGGAAAGACAGATACATAAATACCGCAGTTTTGTAGGGAAAGCCTGAAACAATAAATCAAATAAATAACATTAATGAGTGCGGAATGATATACCATTCCGAGTCATGGTTGTAAAATTTTAATTAAATGTAGTATAATTGTAAGTATAACAATAAAAATCAGTAATCAAAATCATAGATCAAAATTCTTTAAAATTATTGCCAGTTATAATGGATTCGAAACGAGATTGGAAAGATCATACTCTGTATATCACTGAAAAAATTAGTAAAGGACTTTTATGTTCTTAGAAGGTTAAAGGAAATGTAAATTTAGAAGTTCTACCTGAATGCATATTATGCATATATACACTCCTATTGAACTATGGCACTATTACTAATGAATACGAAAATATAAAGAAGGACGAATATATTATGGACGAAATTGTAAAGAAAGTTTTAGTCAACGTAGTAGCACACTCCACCATGATATAGCGCATGAGACAATAACCTATTAGTTAGTTTACATTCTGACTTTGATTTCACGTGAGTGCTTTCCCCCAAAGGGTAGATCGGTCTATATAGTGCAAGTGAAGCTGGGCTGCAATAATGGCTAAGTGTTGTGGATTTAGCTCTCTAAAGAGAGATTAGTAATTCAATTATAGTCTAGATTTACATAATTCAGGTGCTCTGCACCACAGAATTTATTTTATTATTCATAAACCTTGGTGGCTGGCTAAATGATCCATACAATATATATATATATATATATATATATATATATATATATATATATATATATATATATATAACATTCTTTAAGCATTGTAACCCATATAGCACAAGTACGTCAATTTGATGTAAAATTGATGTAAAAGATGTCAATGTCATTGATATTGTTGATGTCATATTGACTTCTAATGTGATAAAAAAAACGTCATTTTGATGTCAATGTGAAGTAAAAATGTCCCGATTTTTTATGTCAAATTGATGTCAGTAAATTGATGAACTATGACGTCAATTTTACATCACATTGATGTCAAACTGACATCATATTAACAAACTAACCTTGTCAAAATTGATTCAAAATATCCCCAATAGAAAAACAAAAGCAATTAAATGGTAATTTTTAACAGATAAACAACTATAGAAGCGGCAAAAAGTTTTTGCCGCTGGCAGGATTTAAACCCATGACCTTTGAGTTCTCAAGCCGCGATCCTACCTACTACGCTACGCCGCTCTCTGCTTCACTCATTATTTGTTACACTACTTGGCCAGTTGATACTCAAGTTTCTTTGCGTTGATCAAATCAAACGCATTTCCCGTGGCCTATATATTTTTATGTCTTCCCAAATAGGTCTTAAACTAGAGTTCCCTTACATGTTTGTTTCATGTGTAAATGTTTAACAAATTGCAGTTATCTCAATTGATGTAAAACTTTTGACTGTGTGATCAAATACTTTACATAATTTTTACATCAAAATGATGTCAAGATTTTAACGAGTTCAATTGTATTAAACAAATAATGATGTTCTCTTGTTGTAAAAGACTTAAAGATATGTTTTTTCTTTATTTATTACACTAACTTTTAAATTTAAAAATGCAAAACTTTTACATCATTTTGACGTCAATACTTGATCTAATATTTTACTTTGACATCATTTTGATGACTTTGATCACTTTTTGATGTCAAATTGACAACGTGTGCAATGTGGGAACATTCTTTAAGCATTCTTTTTTGTGACAATTTTAATGTACTTAAGCAATGTGTGTTTACTTTTCAATGCAATGTATCTGGGTTGCTGAGTTTATAGGGCAGTCAAGTTTTGGGTGGCAGCACTGTACCACAGTTTATTGTTAAGTTAGGTTGGCAGACCTGCATCTCGCTGAAGTCGTGTAGCTGCATGGCAGTGGAGAAGTCAAGAAGCATGTGCGTCAGGTTGGGACACTTGTTGGCGAGCTCATGCAGAACTGTGTGAGTGATGAGCTCAATCGGCAGCTCAATGTAGCGCAGTGATGGACCAAACCGGATACTGCAAACCAGTCACCTAATTAGGGTTGAACTGTTGAACTTAGAACTGGATATCAAATGAAACCAATCAGCTGATCAGTGGGTTAAGCTTAAACAGAACCATATACTGCAACCGATAAACTGATTAGTGGGTTGAACTATATATCTATCTATATATTTAATGGGCAAGCTTATTTTGTTTCCACCTAAATTCTCAGCTCTTGTGTATAATAGGAGAAATTCGAGCATACCATTAGAAAGGTATGCTCCTGTTCTACCATTAGAAAGGTAGAAAGGTCATGTAGATGATCAGAATCCCATTCTAATTCACATATTGGACTCCAGAGCTACGCCCCACAGGCTTTCAAAGGTCCAATGTTAGGGCCAGCGCACACAGCAACAGACGGACGTATGCAGACGGACGTATGCAGACGGACGGGTTCAGACAGACAGACGTCTGTGTGCACTGCAACATTTAATTACCTGGGGAGAGATTTTTGCTCCATCCGTTTGCATACGTCTGTTGCTGTGTGTGTTGGCCTTTAATCTTATGAAGGAAGTATGATTGATTGAATCATTAGACAGCTGTTGGAGAAACAACTGCTAGAAAAACAGGAAGAACAAATGTTTCAGTACCTAAAAGGTTTTTAAGGTTCTTGGGTCCAGATCAACTGAAAATTTGGTCAAATTTTGATCAGGAGGCGATGTCTAGTGTAGGATTAATAAGGAATCAGAATTGGATTCTGCACAAATCAGGTGGTTTAGTGGGTTCAACTCAGCGAGCAAAGAATAGAAATAGAAAGGCCAGCGGAGCGCAGCGTTGAAGCCATGTGGACAGCTGCAAGGCCCACACAAGGAATGGGGGGAACAATGATTCACACTAGGAAATGATTCACAAAACCGAAATAAAAATAAGCTATCTGTCTCATTTAGCTCCAGTTGCCCACAAAAGTAATGGCTTCACCACATGTAATGTTAGTTGGATACGAGTTGCCCCTCAATTTCTATTCTGTGCTTGCTGGTTCAACTATACAAAGGAAGAAAGAGTAAACAAAACAGGGCCATATTTCTAAAGAGGCTGAAAAGGCTTGAGCCTATAGAGGCAAAATTTTAGGGGTGGCACTCTGTCAATTTACTAAAAATTGTAAATATTTTACAACTTTAATAACAGACACTTCTTTAAAAAAGTGCCAGGCGGCAGAAAATTGATAACTCTTTAACTCCTCTATAACTCCTTATTGGTTTCCCTAATTCTTTAAATGCAAATTGTCACCTATAAATTTGATTTAATATGTAGATATTGTACTTATTTTAATTTTAAGCTGGGAAACCCACTATTAAGGGAGTGTTTTCATAAAAAAAGTATACAAGCCCCCTAATTGGGTTCCTCAAAACTAAATTATTGCTCCAAAGTAAAAATAAAATAGTGTCAATTAATTGCAAGTAGGCCTATTATAAAAGTATGAATCAACATAAATTACAACAAAGATTAGGTATATTGTGATCAATGGTAAAAAAATTCTATATGTTGTGATAAGAGTAACTAGAGATCGCTTCCTGATCGAAATTCGATCAAAATTTCAGTTGATCTGGACCCAAGAAGTTAAAAAAATATTTTAAAACTAAAACATCTGTTCTTCCTAATTTTCTAGCAGTTGTTTTTACAACAGCTGTCTAATGACTCATTCAATTCTCCATTCTCCATAAGATTAACATTGGAACTTTGAAAGCCTGTGGGGCGTAGCCCTGGAGTCCGATGTGAATTAGCATGTGATTCTGCTCATCTACAGGACTATACCTTTCTAAAGGTATGCTCGGATTTCTCCTATGATGTACACGAGCTGAGAAAAAAGGAGGAAATGAAACATGCTTGCGTATTAATATATAGATTAGGAAGTATAACAGTGAGTCAGAGGACTGACCCCCTTTCATACCCCAAAATTAATTATAATACTTTGGAATTATGCCAAAAATATAAAATTTAATTAATTACCTTTAAAATCTAAATAAAATTGATGTAATGAAATATCATAAAAGTCGGATTTTGACGGTTAATAGATGGGGAGACAATACATACTATGATAATATAGCTTTCTATAGTGAAAAATTTACCTGATGAGCGCGAGTAGTGATTCAAGTGAGCCGACGTGCAGCCCCGAGATCTCAGGTCGTAGGGAGACATTCTTCCAGAGACGAGTGTCATACGCAATCATGCGCCACTTCTTGCACACTCGTGCCAGACGACAGATCTCTCGGTGACTCAGGTACGAGAAGATATGAAGAAGCACTTTGTCTGGCAGCTTCTCTATAGTCTTAAACAAGTTTTGGAAAAGTTATTTACAGGTTAAAGCTCAGTTAATTGTTTATTTGTGAACCTTATTCAGATTCAACATTTGCAAATTAAAGTGAATAAATACTGATAGTCTTCCTGTTATATATTTACTGAGTTTTAAATCATAAATATGTTCTATAGACACCAACAAAACATTAAACAGCCTTAATATCCATTAATATGCATTAATAGCCATTAATGCTCCTAGGGTTTCTTGTTGGTGGTCAATGAGTTTTGAATGGATGCCATACATTGAAGAAGTATATACATACAGGGTGATTCACCAGAATGTTCAAAACTTCAAGAGCTGATTTTACACATGAAAATAATAAAAAAAGGACAGTTAAATATAAAAAATATGCCCTTAAATGCTTCATTTAGCCGCTAGCCGCCATTTTGTTTTTTAGACTTAATAATTTTTATTTCCGTAATCGATTGATGTATTTACTTCATTTTTGGTATTGACCTTTATTACAACAATTAGAGTTTTCAGAAAAAGTAGTTTTTTGCTATGTGTATTTTCAAAATGGCTGCCATTTTAGATTTTTAAACTTTTAAAGTTACTAAAAAATGGCAAATTTTATCAAAAGTTTACAAATGACAAAAAAGTTGACAAATTGAACAGGGCCGATTTTGAAAATGGGCCCGGTGGGCCCGGGATCAGGGGCGCAAGGGCCAAGGGGCACAAGAGCCCAAGGGCTTTCTTAGGTTTGTTGGGAGCGCGACAAAGAAAATATTTTACAATTTATCAAGCAGATTTTGACGTTGACGCCATAACCACGGGGCTTCGTACTCCTAACACTAATAATGTCAATGATAAATGTTTTGCCATCAGTACAGGTTGCAGTATACAGTGCGTACTGTACTGTGTAGCACACAAGTGCGGAAAGGCGACGTGGCAGGAACACCAGTCCTCCCGAACGGCGTGCCAACGACTAATCCCCACCAAGGGTCCATCTCCCCCTGCGGTCCCGCCCCGCCCTCTTCCCCCCACCACAGCCCCTACGTGCGCGAGCACAGTTTACTTTTACAATAAGCAACCGCATTATTAGTGGTCAAAAATTAACACAATAAAAATAGTTATGTCATTGTTTCATTTTGTTGTTATGTTGCAAATACGCGTCTCAAATCGTCAAATGCCTATGACATTGGGTTTATTTATTTGGTGATTCATATCCTCTGGAGAGGGGGGGCGGAAGGGGGGCGCAAACATCTCTCGAGCCCATAGCGCGTCACATACAAACCGCGGGCCTGAAATTGAACTATGTAAACAATGTTACCAAATTTGTAATGATCTGACAACAAATAGACAACATCCTAATGAATCACCCTCTGTATAGAATTTCCATAAAAAATATTTTTATAAACCATTAAATCAAAAAACCAACTGTTATAGATCTCTCGGTAGAGTATGTTAATTAAGTATTTCCTGTTGCAACTAAACATCTCAAATCTGATACTTTTTTTTAAATTTTCACTCAGGTAACATTAAATGATTCATTCTATGCAGTTTGCAATAAAATCATTTTACAAAACACTACCTATATATCTGAAAAAGATCTGTCTATGAAAAATATTCTTTGAAGCTTATGCTTCCCTAGATAATGCTGAGAATAGATGAAAGATGAACTCATTCTATTTACATTCCGCTGTTGCCAAGTTTAATTATATTCTCTGCATTCCAATACTGACGTGAAAAATGTTCAAAGAGTAAAACTTAAATTAGATAGAATTTTATAATAGGAACCTATAAACTTAGTTTAGAGTATTCAAACTCCACAATTTTCATAAATTGAAAATTTTTAAATGAAATAAATGTATAAAATTCAACAAAATTACAATATGAAGAAGAGAAACTCCAAAATGTATTGATTTTTTTATCTTGTTGAATTTTTTAAATTTAATGATACATATAAACCTACAAAGAAAGAAGCGTGTACCTGCATAAACTATCAAACTGTTGTGTATTTTTAGGTAACTTTTTCTGTCAATAGAGAGTTTTTGCACATACGCTAAATGAATACGGTAAACGTTAAAGGCTAAACGCTATTTCATTTATTTATACTGCTTGAAGCTATGAAAAACTTGTTGAAAAGTGATCAGCGGTAAATTTTATACATTATTTATCCGGTTCCACCACCGTAAACTGTGAATTATTAATAAATTTATTAATATAAAAATAACATTTCGCGTTTACCGTAATATACCATAATGTTAAAGTTACCGTATGTTGCAAAAACTCTCTATTAAGTTTTAAAACAATCTCTTTCATTTATTTATTTTTTTACAAGAAACAAAAATACCAATTATTTCAACTTACCGTTCCAGCAAAAGGACTTTTTTTAACACCAGTTGGATCATCAAAATAAAGTTGGGAAGATTCTATGGCTATTTGCCCCCAAACCTACATTGTCATGGTCAGGCAACCAATGTCAGTATTTCGATTTTAAACAGATCCTAATACAAGTTATATCCTACAGCATTTGGATGTGGTTAAGAGTGTAACATGAGGTAAAAATATTATCTTTTTATCTGGGATTTCAGTAATTTAATAATTTTATAATGTATAATTTTGTTATAGCATGTTTAACTCATAATGTTTTTCATTTATGATTAAAACTGAAGGGTAAAAAAGGACTATGGAGTACTAATGTGAGCCTCAATAAAGAAGCATTTTCATTTCAATTAATTAATAAGTTTTGTTTCTGTAACTTAACACATGTCAAGTATGGTATATTTTTCGTCACTGGTCTGGAAAGTGGCTATTACCGGTGCAAGATCGAGTTTCAAGTGGGAGGCTATAGCACTTTCGGACGAGTTACGAACAGCACTTTAGTACTTTTTATCATACCACCTTTAATAAATATACATTTTAGATAAAAGTTAATCCATTTTGAACTATATTCTGCCTCTTACGTAGTTTTTTGTTATTCTTTTATTTGAATTGATTTCGGCTGTTTAGTATTACTAAAAATTGATGTCTACAAAGGTTTGTTATTGTTTCATATGTTTCAACAAGCAAAACAATCAGTTGTATGAAAATTGTACAATGGAATAAGTTACACTTTAAGGCCACGGCCACACGAGCGTTTTTTTCAAGCACAAACGCAGCATAAAAATACGCCAGAAATATGAGCAGCATTAAATGTAATGGGGCATGCCACACGTAGCGTGTTTTCCCGCCGTGGCTTTTATAATTAAAATTGAACTATAAGTTGGCGCAGCGTGAAAATAAGCTGGTATTTACCTCGTGAAAAAACGCTCGTGTCGCCATGCACTAATTAAAATCCATGTTGTAAAGCCCCGGAGCCGTAATCTAACTAAATAAGGAATCAAATCAAATCAAAATCCATTTATTTCGTAAAAATACAGAAACAAATACAAAAATACAGTTTAAAAATATTATTAAAATAGTCCCGCATGGGTCGAAAACGGATTTGACCAAAGGATTTACATTTGGTCAACTTTACATGGTGTAACTTTGTGTTGCAGCCGTTACGGCATTACAATGCCATCCTTGGTCACTACTAAATTCTTCTGAGGCAAACTCATCATAGTTAAAAAAAAACACATAACACAACACACAAAAAAACAAATTCATTGAAAACGCGCACAGGCCTGTCGCACACACGTTGCGCAGTACCAGTCGTCATTGCCCAGAAAAGCTGACTGGGGTTTATCCTGCGTCGTTGGTCCTGGCGTGGTGGAACTATCAGTTGGACTTTGTCCTCCTGGATGTGACTCCATGATCTGTTTTAAAATGTTCGTGGTACTGCGCAATGTGTGTGGAACAGGCCTGTGCGCATTCTTAAATGTCAATTTGTTTGTTTCGTGTGTCGTATTATGTGTGTCGTATTATGTGTGTGTGGTTTTTTTTTACACATGACGAGGCTGCTTTAGCTGAATTTAATAATGTCTGAGTAATGCCAAAACGACCGTAACACAAAGTTACACCATTTGGAGGCGATTTGACGAAAGGTAAATCTTTATTTAGTTACTTTAAGTAGAGCTCGTGATGTAAAATCTTGGAAGTTTTTTTCTGCATTGGTCCCAAAAACCACTATTTTCGGGCTTAGACCCAAAAACTATTATTTACCAGACCATTTATCTAAACAATGGGTAATCGACTAGCTTCGATTGCAGCTATGACTGTTCCGTAAAACAACGTTTATCGCAAGGGTATGATGAAAATTTCGTTTTAGCATTCTTATGTGTATAGGGGCAGAAAATTATATTTTACACTTGTTTGAAAAACTGTATCATATAATATTAATGTTAAATGGTTTCTTCCACTTGGACCTGATAATAGAGATAAATTAGTGCAATAGGAATGATGTGTTAGCAGTGACTTAAACAAGTTATTGAGTTATCATAAAATAAGAAAGTGACCAAATTGTGTTGTTATCACATTAAAAAAAGTATAATTTAATTATATTAGTATAATTATTTTTAGCAATTTTCTCTTATCTGGATAGAAATTTACCAAATATTTTAACATGTATGAAACAACCTAAAAAAGTGATGATACTGGAGACATAAAATTTTAGATGGACTCGGATGAAAAAAATGTTCTGCAATAATTGCACAATACGATAAGTGTATAAAAAGCAGTATAAAATAATGAATATTTTCTTTTTCAGTTGGAAATTATGGTTTATTTAACAATAATAACAACCTATCCCTACTTACACAAGGTAATCGGTTATTCCCTATTTACATAATTTTTTTCATTATTTTCCTACCAAAATTAGTATTTTTTTTATGTTACAGGAAATGTAATTTTCATTACTGAATGTTATTTATTGTGTTAAGGACTAAAACAAAATACTGACATCGGCTCCCAATTCCATAACTACCACTACTGTTCAACAACACTAACAAAAACAACACAAAACAACACAGACACAACAACAACAAGTCAGCTAAGACCGGCCGCACTCTTGACCGGTTGAGTTTCCAACAATTCGGGAACTGGCAGAAGGGTAGACAGTCTTGAAATAGCAACTAGCAACTTACACCTCTGGCTAGGCACGCACACAACCACACACTGTACATTGTTGCTGTCTGTGTTAAAAGCTTATCTTGGCAGTGCAGTTGAGTACTTTAAGTATAAAAAAATTAAATGGTTTTCTATAGAAAAACTGTACTGCATAATATCAATGCATTCAGTAAGAACAATTGTAAAAATGACAATTTGTTTGTATTTTTTAAAATATATTGACTATTTACAATACAGTTTTTGCTATCCTTTGAAAATTTAATTTGAAACTCCTTATTTCAAAAGAAAGTATATTTAAATTTACTTTCTTGTCACAAAACAATCTATTTCAATAATAAACTGTGATAATTTTCAACCTTCTTTGTTTTTTATAAAAGCATTTCAACTTGATAAATTAGTTTTTGTAATGATCTACTAAGTGTGTAGACTTCCTCTGAGCCAAAATTCAGGTTTATTGCCTATGACGTGACAACAATAAAAATATTTTCGTAACACCCAACAATAAACCCTTTTAATCAAACCGAAATAAATTATGATAAAACAATTATTTAGGTTTATTTACTCAGGTTCAATGATGTGATCCTCATCATTTTTTCTATAGAGGAAATCGTTAATTAAACTTATAGTTCACCTTATTTGTAATTTATAATGTGTTTACTTAGTCCGCATAATATCTGAAATAATTATAATTTTATTAAAATAATTATTGATAATGGAAGACAAATTTTAACTCTCAGATTTCATAATTTCATTTGTGAGAAAATATTAATATCCGATTGTTATAATTGTAGAAAAGAGAGTCGCCTGGGACCAAATCGAGAGACACTAATCTCTACCTTCATCATTTTGGACCTCTGCCCTTCCCTCTCCAAACGACCTCAACAGAATTCTACTTTTGAAAAAACGTCTTATTTCCTCTCCTCTGGTTGCATTGGACTTGTATTCATTTTCCCTATTCAACTGGAAGCAATCTCTCTTCATCCAGGTAACTTCCAAAAATGTCTTAGACTGACAAATTTGTTTGTAAATTCAAGATTGTTCTTCTCCAAATATATTAAACCTATTTACCTCTAGAGTATATCATTTCTTCAACAAAAGATACAAAAAAATTGGCCTGCTTTTAAACACTTTTTAACAAAAAACAAATAATAAACTCAATTACAAATTGGTTTGTTTATTGGGTTAGTAAAACGCACAATTTATAAACCTTGTAAAATATACTGAATTTCTGAATAAATAATTGAAATCACTTTGAAAGAAGTGAAACCATATCAATTGTAAATAATTTTTTTTGAGCATGTTTGAAATCAAATTAGCTTTTAACTAAATAAACAATTTGGGTTATTTTCCTCAAACTGAGTAAAAGAATTTTTTGCCCAACAAAATTCCTCAACATTTTTTTTATCATTCTGCACTAAATCAACCTGTTTTTTGTTCTCTCAATAGTACCAAAACCAATTCTTTTTTGTCCTAGGACTGAAAAATCATCTGGAGAATTTTTTAGGTCCTAGTACTGAAAAGTCAGCTGTTTGATAAGTATATTTATATTCATTCATTATGTTGGGGAGCAGAATTTTGAAATTTGTATGATAAAGAGCATTGTTTGAAAATAACAGAAATGTAAACACTGCATAGTACTTATGTAAATATAACCTTAAAAATACAAATTGTTAGTTAATATTTTTAACGATTAAAAGTCTAATTTCGCAGTATGATAAAAAACGTTGTTCATCACTCGGAGCAAAAGTGTCTTTTTGATGCTTAATCGTTTTTAAAAAGTCGGCTGCGCCTCGTTTTTAAAACACGATTGCGCACCAAAAAGACTCACTTTTGCTCCTAATGATGAAAACTACTATTATTACAATGTGCCCATTTGGTAGGGAGTGTAACATATAAAAGCAAGTGAGTGTGCATACATTTTTTGTCTTTGATGGACTATATCCAGCTGATATTTAGTTGTTAACTCCATTTGAAAGCATTACAATGATTTGACTAGGCACAAATTTTCGATTTAGTTTTGAATATAAATCATGTTGCGCATGACTGGATTTACATAATATGTATCCTTATTATAGACCTATACATTATTATTTATTATAATATAATAATATGTATAAATATTAATATACATGTAAATAACAAAATAAAATTTGTGGTCTCTATATAATTTTTTTCTTAAATAACTCTAGTTTGTGATGATCAAAAGTACCTACACAAAATACTTTGTGTTGAAGGGACGATTTCTGGCTTCCAGGGGAATTTATTTTTGTTAAATATTGGGTTTCCACAAAGTAATGTTAAGGGTTTTAAAGCAAAATATTTTAATGTAACATCTTGTGTACAATTAAAAAAGGACTAGAAATTTTCAGTTACGGTATTTTTACTTTATACAAAAATTTTATTTGGGCTTCGTTCTTGGCTCTTGACACACATCAATGAAAAAATCAACCTACCTCCATGATAACATTGTGTGGCAAACAGACTAAAGTTGTATGGAATCCCATTTTTACGAGGGCCTGTTATAAGTTCTAAATAAAAAGTCTGGAGACAGATAAATTAAGAATAACAACCCAGTTTTATACCTTTTTAGCGAATTTCCCTATAGGGAATACGCTATTACGGTAGTAGCCATGGTAAGACCTAAGCCCGGGACCACTTTACTTTCTCATTTTGAGGTCCCCAGAAGCCAAAAACACCGTTCGTTCATTTTCACATATATGTATATATATATATTAGTTTCTTTGTATGTTAGGGCTACTATTAATAAAATAAACATTTCAAACAAGTACCCTTTTTTAAAGATTTTTTTTTTTACATATATCTAAATATATAAAAGGCAAAGCCCTCACTCACTCACTGACTCACTCATCACTAATTCTCCAACTTCCCGACTAGCTAGAGTGCTGAAATTTGGTATACTCATTCTTTAGGCTCAAAATAGGAAAGTCTGAATATTTTCATATTAATATTCACAAAGGGCTACGCCCTAGACGTCCTCAAAGTTACCATGTTATTCTTATGTAAGCAACATTTTTGTATTCTAACATATGATAATGGAAATTGAATTATGTTTGTTTACGTCTGCCACATGATGATTCATTCAAGGAAATGCTTATAGGCATATAAGTAATCAGGTGTGAGATATAATGTTTGACATTTCCAAGATTATAGTTATGTACTATTACTTTTAGTCTGGTGTACTTTGGTTGTATTAAGTGCAGTTTACTTTATTTCATATTTTATTACTATATACTTTTTTACTGTTTATATGTACTAACAAACTGTTTTGCAATTATAGTTTTTGAAGCACTTGAGGACTCCGCCACACTGGATTTCAAAATTACTATAGGGCATTCGCGGGGTTGAAATTTTTGACATGGACGTTCCTCTTTGCTCATGGGTGCTCACTAAGAAGCTGTTTTACCATTATAGTTTCGAGAAATTGTTTAGGGCTCTACCTCAAAGAAGCTGACAATTACTGTATAGCCTACGAGTTGAAATTTGACAAGGACGATTCTCTTAGCTCATAGCGCTTAGAAATCATTTCTAATCTAAGAAACGTTTTGCAAATATAGTTTTGAAGCCCTTTAGGTCTACACCCCACTGGACTTTCAAATTACTCTAGGGCCCACGGGGTTGAAATGTGATGGAAGATTCCCTTTGCTCATGGGTACTCACTAAGAAAAGGGTTTTAAAGCACTTTAGGGCTCTACCCCACTGGATTTCAGAATTACATTAGTGCCTTCACGGGGTTGAAATTTGACATGGACATTCCTCTTTGCTCATGGGTGCTTACTAAGTAACGGTTTTGCAAATATAGTTTTCGAAGTTCTTTAGGGCTCTGCCCAACAGGACTTCAAAAACATTTTAGGGCCTCCGGGGTTGAAATTTGACATGGACGTTCCCCTTAGCTCATAGGTAGGTTACTCACTAAGAAAAAGTTTTTCAAATATATATTTTGCTCCATGTATACGGAGCGCGGTTTATAGGGCTCCGTCCCACAAGTCTTGAAAATTACTCTGGGCCCGCGGGCTCTTTGCTCATAGTTGCTCACTAAGAAACCATTTAGCAAATTTACTTTAGGGCTCCACCCCACAGAACATCAAAATTACCATACATGCTAAAGGATTAAAATCTAACGTGGATGCTCCGTTTTGCAAATAGGCTCACTTAAAAACGATCTTGCAAATATAGTTTTCGAAGTTCTTTAGGGCTCCGCCTCATAGGACTTCAAAATTATTCCAGGGGCTTCCCCCCACAAATCCTCAAAATTACCATAAATCCTACAGTGTTGAAATTTAACGTTTATGTTCCGTTTTGCTAATAGGTGTTTACTAAGAAACAGTTTTAGAAATATAGTTTTTTATGTTCTTTAGGGCTCCGCCCTACATGATTTTAAAATGACTGTAGGGCCTATGGGGTTGAAATTTGACATGGTTGTTCTTTTTTGCTCAATTGTTCTCATTAAGAAAATGTTTTGCGAAATCCCTTCAGAGCTCAACACACAGTAATTTGTTGTTTCAATGTCACTCTTAAGGAAAAAAGATTTGGTTTCTCTTTTAATGATTTTATTACCTAAAAAATAATTTCAATCACGGGCGAAGCCGTGACGGGAAACAGCTAGTCTACTATATATTTGTCAAATACCACTGACTCACGTATCAACGCACAGCCTACTAGACCTAGAACCTTGAAATTTTGTATGGACGTTCCTTTTAGGGTGTAGGCATCCACTAAGAAACAGTTTTTGAAAATTCCCAATGGGCGCCGCCCTACAGAGGGTCAAAGTTCGTGTGGAGTTCGAGTAGGGAGAATAATTTGTTTTGATTTTTTGTTTACATTATCGCAGATGATAACTAGGTAAGATGAAAGCAGTTGTCTGCTATTTAATTTCGTCAACAGCTGTTAGCATATATTTTATTTACTTTTAGAGTAAAAAATAAGTTTTAAGGTTATGTTGGATCGTAAACATGATTCGGAAAGTTTTTGAACTAATTTGAAGCTTATCTACGGTCATGGCGGACGTAGAATTTCTCGAAATAAACGGCATTTTCGTCCCTCATAGGGTTGTTATTATACCTAGTAATGGCGCATGCCTTTTTTCTGCCTTATCACATGCGATGACAGGATCCATCGCACAGTCCTCAAATATACGATCTGAAATCGTTAATCATGCCTCTGCTAACTGGGAAAGGTTACACATGTACTCAATGACACGTGAATGTGAGCCTTACCAGAGCAGGGATGATTAAGTGTCTGTAATGTCGATGCCGTTTAAAGTCGTCATACCTATGGCCCAAGGTTCATAAAACACTATCTTTGAAAGTCAATATGCGTGTACACCTGCATGGTGACTTGATGGCAGAGGAGTTTTCCCAGCTACTTTTAAGCATTGGCGATGGCAGGATCGCAGAGACTGGTGGCAAAATAATTCTTCCAGAAAAACTTTGTAACGTCGTTGATAATCCAGCTGCTTTGTTTGAAAGGAGATACCCCAACATCGGTGAACGTTCACATCAAGCCACCTCTTGGCTTCGAGAAAGAGCGATTCTCACTCCTACAAACGACACAGCTAATGCTATCAACAATAATGCCTTGCTGGATAAGCTGCTATCTGTTCAAGTAACTTACGAATCAGTTGACTCTGTCGTAGAAGTAGACGATGCTGTGCACTATCCCATTGAGTTTTTGCACACTTTAAACCCACCAGGTTTACCTCCTCATGTCCTTCACCTGAAGGTTGGCACACCCATTATGTTGCTTTGGAACCTTAACCCACCAAAACTGTGTAATGGAACCAGGCTGCAGGTGAAATCCATGTACAAGTTTGTGATCGAAGCTACCATATTCACAGGCGTAGGCCAAGGCGAAACTGTATTCATACCCCGCATTCCTCTCATTCCATCAGACCACCCAATCCAGTTTAAACGTCTGCAATTCCCTGTGAGGGTCTGTTATGCCATGACAATAAACAAGGCTCAGGGGCAGAGTTTGAAAGTAGCTGGTATGGAGTGATTGTTTTGCTCATGGCCAACTGTACGTAGCATGTTCCAGGGTGAGTTCTCCTGGTAGCTTGGTCATTTTGCAACCAGAGGGAAGAACCAAAAATGTGGTGTACAGAGAGGTTCTTAGCACTTGAGAGTTTTTTCCATTGTTGTATAAATATATTTTGTTGTATATATTTTGTTGTTCTGTATTTATTTTGTTTGTTGGCAGAGGCGAGGAGAACCGCCTTAAAAAACTCTCCGGTGTGATTTTGTTCTTTTGTTAGTATTAAGGCCGCAGAGGCAAGGGGGCCTGCGAAATCAAACTCCCCATTGTATGTATATATTATAAATATGGTTCCGAGCGTTTCCTAGCCTCCCCGTTGGCGGAACTGGATATTTCCATCTCTTCACTATAAAGGTGCTATGTAATAATGAAGGATTTTTCGTGGCGAAGCACGGGTACAGAGCTAGATTTTTTTTTTTTTAGCGAATTTCCCTATAGGGAATACGCTATTACGGTAGTAGCCATGGTAAGACCTAAGCCCGGGACCATGTTACTTTTTCATTTTGAGGTCCCCAGAAGCCAAAAACACCGTTCGTTCATTTTCATATATATGTATATATATATCTATATATCTATATATCTATATATCTATATATCTATGTGTCCGTGGTACTGATAACTTTTGAAGGGGACCTCCGATTTTGATAAAATTTGGCATGAAGGTGTAAGACCAGGTCTATTTTCATGAGTTCGCGAACCAGCATGATCGGGTTATGGGAACGGGGTTTTATGGGGTTTCAAAGGGGTCAAAAATGGGTTTTCGGCATTTTTGGACCTTAATTTTTAAAATTCAACAATTTTAACTAAAACCATTTAAAAGAGCTTAAAAAAACAAACAATTTCGTATTTTTAATTTTTTACTTGGCTTTACAGGTTACGGAGAAAAGCCAAAAATAGGTTTTCCATGTTAATCTTATGGGAAATCAATAAAACCCAGTATCTCGCACATTTATTGGAATAACTTGATAAAATTTGGTATGTACATTCACTTGGGAGGGTTTAACTGATATTTTCTTACAACACCCATATGGCGGCAAACCTAGGTACTCACCCCTATGGGGTTTATGGGGAAAATGAAAAGAACACCATAACTTGATAATATTTGGTATGTACATTCACTAAGTATAGTTTAACTGATATTTGCTTACAACACCCATATGGCGGCAAACCTACATACTCTCCCCCATGGGGTTTATGGGGAAAATTAAAAAGTGCCGAATATTGATACAGTTTGATATTTACCTTATGTGGCTACAGTAGACTCCCTCTTAATCGGCCACCTTTTAACCGGTCTCCGCTTTAACCGGCCTACCCTGACACAAAATAACATCTTTTTAACCGGCCATTTTTTATCTCAACATCGCTTTAACCGGCCGCGTTTCGCCGGAAACAAAGTTTTCTTATCTAATGTATCCAATTCAACTTTATTTCATATTGACGTTTTCAAACCAATTAAACTATAACGTCCTGGACGGAAGTGACTGCCACCGGAAGTCAATGCATTAGGACCTACTATCCAGTAGACCACAATAAAGAAACTAATTATTATAAGTGTAGGTTTGTTGTGGATTTCATGGGTGGTGGATATTAGCTATAAATCATATACAATAATGTATTTAAGGTTGTTTTTCAAGTAATAATTATATTTAGGTCATATAAAACTGTGGGATGGCGTTCTTAAATGAACATCGGTTTAACCGGCCAGTTCATTATCCGGTCGCGGCCTGGTCCCGAGGTGGCCGGTTAAGATTGAGTCTACTGTATTACAATTCCTAACAAAACTAACATTTTCTAACAACATACCATATCACCAAACCTACATACTCATTTATATGGTGTTAATCGGGAAAATACAAAATCTCAAGATTCTTTGGAAATTCGCTGAGTACGCAGGTCTGCTGCGACGGGGGTATTTTTTACATATATATATATGTATATGTGTCCGTGGTACTGATAACTTTTGAAGCGGACCTCCGATTTTGATGAAATTTGGTATGAAGGTGTAAGACCAGGTCTATTTTCATGAGTTCGCGAACCAGCATTGTCGGGTTATGGGAATGGGGTTTTATGGGGTTTCAAAGGGGTAAAAAATGGGCTTTTGGGATTTTTGAACCTCAATTTTCAAAATTCAAGAATTTTAACTAAAACCATTTAAAAGAACTTAAAAAACCCAACAATTTAGTATTTTGAATCATTAAAATATCTTAACTGGTTATGGAGAAAATTTAAATCAAGTTACCCATGTTATTCTTATGGGTTAATCTTTAAAAAGTTATATATCGCTTGTTTATAAACATATCTTAATAAAATTTTTTATGAACCTGTCCTATTTGATGAGTAATGAAAATTTGATCAAAAACCCGCATGGCAGCAAACCTACATGCCAAATCCCATGGTATTCTCATGGAAAATAAGTGTATAATGGGAGCAAGAGAGATGGAGATAATAAGGTGTCTGTTCCTAATAATCAGCTGATCAGCTTTCTTCTGCATTTGTCAAATGTGGAATGTTTATGTTTTGGGATTTGTAAACAAATAATTCTTTTTGCATGGAAGCTTTGGATATGCACTTTTATTACTGTAAAAAAATATTTATTGCAATATAAATATTATTATATAAATTATTAAATAAAAATAATTAACTAAAAAAAATGCCATTAAATATAACATATTTCCTTCTAAAGATTATTAATTAATTATTTGGAAATTCGCTCAGTACGCAGGTCTGCTGCGACGCGGGTATTTATTTATTTATTTATTTTATTATTATTATTATTTTTTTTTTGAGGTTGAGTAAAAAACATGGTGTTGTACTCTGGAATCTCTGGGAATATCTGAGATATGGACCTTTGACAGAGAGTGCAGGTTATTGTGTCTATTACCATACTATAGAAGTATTAATACAGGAGTGCTGAGACATTACTTTTTGTATTGGCCTGTGCTAAGTCAAGAATGGACCACGCATCAACCTATAAAATTTCCTTTCTATTCATATAAATGAACAGTTTAGATTAGATGCAACCACTATATAATAAAATACTTTGCCTTAAAATCTCTACAAACTTTGTAGACACTGGGTAAGGCAGGGCGCGCACTACTTCGGAATCGGCTCGGCCGGAATCGGCGCGGTGAGTAAATTTGCTTTGCGTGTAATGTAATGGAGACCCGTGCACTACATCGGAACGGCACGGCACGGATCGGCATTTGCCGATCCATTAACCCTAGGAGTGGCGAACGGTAATGATTACCGTTTTCAACATATGCTTGTAAAATGGCAACGGTAATGATTACCGTTTTTGTAGCAGTTTTTTCCGTTGCGTTGTATGCACTGAAAACGTCGGTAAAATGAGATAAATCTTATACCAATGGAAAGAGGAGATTCTGAAGTTTCATTTTATTATAAAGGCGAACCTTATAACGAAAGTATAACGATGTAATCATTAGTTACATTTGAATGAAAATTACGCGCGAACTCGCGGCAGCTCCAGATTCTCGCAAAATCACAAAACATGAGTAACTTAAAAAAATCGTAGCTCAGGTAATTTTTGTTTCTGGCAAAAACGAGTGGTACCACTGCAACAAGGATGAAATAAGCTGTCATTCCGTATGAAGTATAATGTTATAATACTTTCCAACAGCTGATAGGAAGTTTATGAAATCAGTAAATATTTACGTAATTACTGAATTGGCGAAACGGTAACGATTACCGTTGACTAAAACGTGAATAATATAACGTAAAACGCAAAAATAAACATTGTGTTATATATGCTCTTGAAGAGGAAGAAAAGCAGAATTCAGTGGTGCGCTGTTGGTCACACTGACTTCTCTAACAGCTTGAAGGAAAATCGATGAAATCGATCGTTTCCGTTGCATGTTGCATCTCGTGTTTTTATTCCGTGTGCCGGTCCAATAGTAAGTTTTTATCGATTGTTTTTAGCTAAATCATAATTATATTACAGTGTAATAGTGCGTTACAGTGTAGTTTAGTGTATTAGGTGTAATATTTATGCAATAGAAATTTGAAAATTTTTTTTCAAATTTTGAAATTTGAAAAAAGCGTTTTTCAAAAAATCAATTTTTTTATTTTGATGGTTGTAAAAAAAAAGTTTTTTCTACAAATCTTATTATATATTCTTTTTCAGAATATTATTGGCTTCAAAAAAACATTGGACTTATTCTATTTATTTATTATTGGAGGGTATTTTAGTAACAATCAAAGAGTAAATGTACAAATTGGCGTTTTGCACTTTTTTCGAATTTTTGCTTGTAAACTTATAAAAAAAATATTTTTTGTTACATTATCATATTTCTACGTAGGGAAATAAATTGTCTACAAATTGTATAATTTGAATTTTGCAATAAAAATTTATTTTACCTGTGACAAGATTTTGCTTTTGAAATTTGATTTTTATTTTTTATTTTTCATTTTTTTGTATTTTTTCGCTTATTGCAAAAAAATGACCTTTCCAAAAGTCATTTTTTCTATCGTTTTTGGATTCTCCTGTCTATTACAAACAAAATGAATATAAGGTTCAATAGTTTTACTCTAAATGCTGATTTTATGCGAATTTTTGAAAAAACCCTTGCAAATTTGCCAAAATTAGTGTGCCACTCCACAAGCACAATGCTAAAATTGGCCGCGCCACTCCTAGGGTTAAGTTACATGCAAAGCAAATTTCCGATTCCGGCCGAGCCGAGCCGATTCCAAAGTAGTGCGCGCCCTGCCTAAGTGTTAGGGTACTGAGAGAGGGTACAAAATTGTTGTCCCTTCAGTTTCAATTGTAAAAATATTTATGTTAATTGCATGACATGGACATTTTGACTCTTTTTGGGGGTAAAAAAAAACTCAAATTTGTTCAAAATAAACACAAACAGTTGTGTTATATTTTCCTGATTTTAAAATTTGTTCTCTAACTTCATAGTTCTGTATATGATTGTATTCACTAACAGAAAATTAGTAGTAATAATTTTAAAAATGAAATAAAGTTTGTACTATTACATTATAGTAGATTTCAAAGATAAAGAGACTGGAGTTACTTTTATAAAGTACTATAAACAAAAATAACAATATATATTGTTATTTTTACTTTTTTATTTAAAATGGACAGTAGTGGTACACTTTACTGAAATATCAAATTTTTATTTATGTCTACAATTAAAACAACTCTGTCAAATGATGTACATTTAAGGATTTTTTAAAAAACTTTTGATACTGTATTTTACTCCCGCCTTATGGAAATTTGTTGTTGTAAGAGTTTCAAGTTCAGTTGAAGCTCTCTTAACTGACCCCTATAGGACCGGACTATAGTCGGTTAACAAAAAAGGTGGGTTAAACCAAATAATACCAGAAATATGTGTTAAAATCCATAAAACAAGTAAAAATGAAAAATTGTTGCAACACAATCATTTGTTCCTAACACAATGAATTAATTAATAAAGTAAACAGACGGTTGTGGTATAAAAAACTGTTAAGTAACAAAATTACATTATTGTAGCACAAAATATTGAGCAACTGACTGAATTTGACTTGCCACAGAAAGATATGATCGACCTGTTTGACACATGAGTAATTTATATATATATATCTTTATTCAATATAGAACAACACTTCCCTACATTTAGGGTTGCCATTAAAACAAAGAATACTATACAATTTTCTTAAAGTTTGCAAAGCTTGAAAAATTTAGATATTTTAGAACTTAATGTATCCTAAACACTAAACATTTGAATATAGATGGTGTCTCACAATTTTGATTGAATCTTTTAAAACACTACTTGAAATTTGGGAAATAATTTTGGTTGAGAGTCCGAATTGTTTGCAAAAGGTCACAAATGATTTTGGTATAGTTCCTC
Source organism: Neoaliturus tenellus (assembly GCA_030545055.2). Classification (NCBI taxonomy): domain Eukaryota; kingdom Metazoa; phylum Arthropoda; class Insecta; order Hemiptera; family Cicadellidae; genus Neoaliturus; species Neoaliturus tenellus. Next base: position 102,007,050 of record CM061531.1, read on the forward strand.
TATCATGTATCTGCTATCATGGCAGAAATTTGTATATTCCTGGAAAACGATAGGTTAATCCGATAGGCGGTTGATCCGAGGTCGGTTAAGAGACCTTTCACTCTTCCATCTTTATCCACTTTTAGTTGCAGGTCAAAAAGGAATTTACTTAATTTTCTGATCATGTTCCACTTATTTATTTATTAATTCTTTTTTATTTTACTTAATTAATAAACTACATTCTATTATTTCCTGTTGTATTCTACTTAAATGGGTTTTGAACCAATATAAAAGAAATTTGTTGTACAAATAATTATTAAACTGATCGTTAATTTTGTTTTTAATGAAATAGATGATCTTTAAGAGAATGTCTCTCTTAAGCCTAAACTGAACAATGGGCTGGATATGCTATTTCTTATTCTGATTTCTTGTGAAATTCAACATTAAACAAAGCGAGAGTTTTTATCAGTCACTAATCATAATTTTTATCACAAACTCCTGTCATAATAAAAACTATACAACAGGCAATTTTGCTTTGGTCAGTGGTCTACATGCACTATTTATCAAAGTAGAATGAGGTAGCAATTGCCAAAAAAAGTGTCGCTGTTCCAAGACTTTAGGTAATGGACCTACAACTTGCCTTCTTAAAATTTGAAAACATATTTTTCTTAGTTCCTTTTATGTATCATCTAAATTAATAAAATAGACTTATTTTAGTTTGGCTTTCTTTTGTATCTAACTATTTCTATGGTGAAGGAAAATATTAAACTACTTATTGTGAAAATGTGCACCATCGCGGCAGTAATGAGCGCCCCCGACTGGCATTATAGATATAGATCGTCCCAGACCGGCAGCAATGCGCTCCCACGATCAATAGTAAAGGCAGTAGTTCCCAAATTGGCAGTGATTTTTTTCCTAGAGCCTGACCCTGGACCATACCATAGGGTGGTTAAATGTTGTGCAAACTTTGTTGACAGTAATTTTAAATGATAAGTAAACTTCAAAGTGCTTTATTTGATAATAAATTATAATAAACATTACGTTTTAGGTGTTTAAATAGTAATATTTTCTTCTCAATAACAGCTGAATTAATTTTGGGTTTGGGGGGAAGGGGAGGGGGCAGAATATTGAATATTTTCCCAAGTGTGCCATAAAACCTAGAGTTGGCCGTGATTTTATATTTTCTTTCTCTAATTACTATGTTTATCAAATATATAATTTTATACATTTGTATTATTCATCCAATTATAGATGACTTAATTATTTAAACTATTGCATTGTTCATTCACACAAGTCAATCTTAATGCATACAAGTTTACTAAAATCGGTTATAGGACAAAAAAGAATAAACAACTTAAGATGCCACACTCATTAAGGGAGATATTTTATGGGGTATACAGGGTGCTGCAATCATTATAAGAAAGATTTGTGAGAGGGTTAAAGGTGTGTGTAGGGGAGGTTATACCGTTTTGGGCAATCTCCGACTGCCGCGCTCTTCCCTAGTAGTGAGCGCCCCACCTGCCGTCACCTCCACAGATAAGTGTCCCCACGAGTCCATCCTACGGCCACAACAAGCAGCCGTTGAGGGGACGGATTATAAAGGAGACATGATGAGAAAATCCACCAGTAACACAATTATCATACAGCTAACAAACTTTTGTTTACATCTTAGCAGACTTATATTTTGTAAATGAATCAGCCAAAAATATTTCAAAAATCGTGACAGCATCTATGCATTACAAGAAAAACAAAGAAACATTTAGATCGGATGCTGAGCACTCCTTTTTTTGCTCTCTGATGTCCACTCCATATTTTTTTTTTTTTTTTTTAATAATCTATTTCCATCATTATTAATATCATTAGACAGTGTTCCTAAGAAGAACATAAGCTCTAAACATGATTAATAAAATAAAAATTTCCATAGTGAAGTAAATTCAGAGTGCTGAATATTAAGGATGGCTTAACTTTTGTAAAAATGATGTTTCTAGATATTGGTAACAGTATTATATGCCTTTAAATTAAACAAGACACACATTGCTCGAAATTGAGAAATTTAGTTTGGATATTGGTTATTTAAATATCATAAATATTGCTGTTATTATATTGCTTAAATTATATTGGATATTGCTTGCATTGCATTGCTTGTTTTGATATTATATTTACTATTTATACTCTTTTAATGCAGTTCGTTAACCAGTTATCCTCCATAGTTTAACCTAACATCTTTGGTATGAATAAACAGATGCTTTTGCTGGTGTACTGTATGTCAGGGCCGGCTCTACCATATAGGGAAACTAGGCGACTGCCTTGGGTGCCGAGGCCCGAGGAGCGCCATCACGGCGGAGACGAGCGCTCCTGATCTGCTGTTAAGAGTGCCCTCGATTGTCAGTAAAAGGCGCCCCAACAGGCGGAAAACAGCGCCCTGATCCCCAGAAAAGAGCGCCATTAAAAGATTGATAATAGCCCCTTGATCGGTGTGGTAAACCCCCCCCACCAATAGGCATAAACAGCACCCCTGATCTATGTTAAATATCACCCCCTAACATTGTTAAACAGAGCCCCTAATAGACCCAAATATACCTGATCAGAGTTTGATTGCGCCCCCAACAGGCTGTATAAAGCACCCCTGATCAACGGCAAAAAGCGCCCTGAGCGGCGGAAAACATTGCCCTCTAATCAACGGTAAATGTTCCCAGGACAACTTCAAAACTGGTTTATACTAGTTGCGAAGTTGACATTGGGTACATCAAACGAAGTTGTTATAACACTGTGTCATAACAGTTGTCATAACAGTCTTTTGGCTGTCCACTATGACAATTTCCCTTCCTTCAAACCCCATTGATGTTCAAGATAGCGGGGGGTTAATGCGAACTGCATGGTTAATCCCTAGCTGGAATATATGTAGTCGGCAGGGGGTGAGTAGAAATGCTATGGGCATGGAAACCCCTAGCCATGGAACACATGTTCAAGACAGCAGGGGGAGAGGAGTGCGACGGGCATAGAAACCCCTAGCTGGAACATGAGTGGACAGTCTGTCCCGTGCCTCACCCTTTCACTTCCTTCAATATCCCATTTTTCTGGGGGTTTGCGCAAAATGCCCATTAGAGGCAGACGTGCTCAACGGTTCGGCCGGGGTCTCCTTATCCACCAATAACAACAACAACAAACAACAACGGTAAATGGTGCCTTTATAACGGTAAATGTTAAATTACAACCCCGATCAGAAGTGAAAAGCGTTCCCGACCGGTGGTGAAAAGCACCAATGATTGACGGTTAAGAGGTACCCATAAGCGGAAATAGAGCCCCTGATCAGCGGTCAAGAGTGCCCCCGACCGACGGTAAACATTACCTTCTAATCAACGGTAAATAGCAGCCCTGATCAGATTTAAATTGTCCCCGACCGTCAGTAAAAATCACCCTTGATTGACTGTAACGAGTGTTCTGAATAAGCGTAAATAGCCCCTATGATGAGTGGTAAAGAGCGCCCCTGACTGGTGGTAAACATCCCCTCAATTGACAAACGGTAAACAGCCCCCCTTATCAGCGGTAAAGAAAGCCTCGATCGGCAGCTGTAAAGAGCGCCCCGATTGTTAGTTAAAAGTCATTGATCAGAGGTGAAGGGCACTCCCACTTGAGAATGATTTTTTCTTGAAGTCTGGAATGGATATTTGCAACGGATAAAGCGCTATTAATTTTGCAAATTTTTTTACAATAAACTATGACTTTTTTATTTTAAGCGCTTTATCTGATAATAAATTGGTAGTAAAAATACATTTATTTTAAACATGCTGTTCTTTGTAATGTGAAATAACAGCAAAAAGAAACGGCTCGATTTGTTTGCGGGAGGGGGGGGGCGCTTATCGACACTTTTGCCTAGGATGCCAGAAAACCTAGGGCCGGCCCTCCTGTATGTTAACACATTACAGCTGTTATACTCTCAGGGACGTATTTAAGTATTTGCCGCCTCTAGGCAGCGAAGTTTTCCGCCCCCCCCCCCCCCCAAATTGTCGGCTCGCTCCTTGACCTCACTAACCCTAACATGCCATGTCAGCTGATTTTGTAGAAAAGTAATAAGTAATTGCGTTCTGAAAATGCATCAACAAATATAATACATTTTGAGGACTTTTTAAGAACGCATTTGTTGTGCCGTTTTCATTCAAAAAGTGAGTCTCATTGGATACATGCTGGGATACAACATTGTTGTACCCAATCAGAAGTAATAATCGCGCTTTACGGCGCAAAACGGTACATGAAAACGTCAATATACAAGGGCTCTTTACTCTTAACAATTGTTATTGAACATTAAATAGACCTACACTGGATAGACGTGTCAAGATAAAATGTCTTTGAAATAAAACAAATATTTGAATTTACAAAACTTGTTTATTTACAAAAAAGTAAATGAATAGAAACAAAAAAGTAAGTACTTTCACTTAAAATAATAATATGAAATGTGGTTTGATTGGAGTTACTTCACACTTTCCTCCTTGATTTTTATCTCGCAAATGAATCAATAACTGTAGTTAAGTCCATTGAGTTAAGCAGTTCTCCTTCAATATTTGAGACTGCTAAAGGGTGGTACGGAAAACTCAACACAGCCGTGTAGTGAATAAATTATTGACTTTTAGTTTTAACTTTAAGGTGTTCTTGAGTAATTTATACTTAATGGAAATCTACTATATATTTGTCAAATACCATTCACTCACGTATCAGAGAATCTCCAAAACTATAAGGCCTAGAGGGTTAAAACTTGGCATGGACGTTCATCTTTGCTCTAAAACGCTCACTAAGAAACGGTTTTGCAAAATTCCATCAGGGCTCCGCCCCACAGGACTTCAAAATTTTGTTACGATGTTACTCTTATGGGGGATTTTTAATATAAATCAAGGCAACAACGAATCTCCAAAACTATAGAGCATGCAGGATTGAAATTTTGTATAGACGTTCTTTTTTACCCATTGGTGCTCACTAAGAAACGGTTTTACGAAATTCCTGCAGGCTTCCGCCCCACACGACTACAAAATTTCGTTACAATGTTATTCTTATGGAGAACTTAAAATAATAACCTAGGAAACAACGAATCTCCAAAACTATAGGACCTATAGGGTTGAAATTTGGGATGGAAGTTCCTCTTTGCCTATAGGTGCTCACTAAGAAACGGTTTTGCGAAATTCCTTCAGGGCTCCGCCCCACACGACTTCAAAGATTTGATGTAATTACTGTTGAAGATTCAAAGCTATCAGCTGTTAGTGAAATAATAAATTTAAGAGACGACATAGCCATAAGACAATGTTTTTATCTCTTTGTAAACAATTTAGATGCTGTAAAATGTTTATTGGTTAATTTAATCCATTAAAAGGTGATGACGAACCTTGAACTGTTAGAAACTTACAGTGCTCTCGTGATTGTTCCTGTCTTTTGCCTGCATTATCCTTTGCTATGAAAGGGTCTATCGCAGATTGCCGCAGTATACGAGCCAAAATCATCAAACATATAAATGGGACAGGCTGATGCACGTTAATTACATGACAAGAGAGTGTCTGCCTTATCAAAACAGAAGGAAATATGTAGGCCTATCTACGACGTCGAGCTCTTATATCTATTGAATTTCATTTGAGTTAAAAATTACGGCAGAAATCAACAATGACAATTTGAAGTGTTTATTAATAAAACTATTAACTGGCATTCATGGACAAGCAGTGAATATAAAAAGTTTCAAGTTTACAGGTAAAATAACCCAGGGTCAACAACAGAATCTGACAGGTACTTACTACAGGATTTTACAAATATAGTTTTTGAAATCATTTAGGGCTCCACCCCACAGGACTTCAAAATTACCATGATGATTCATCCTTGTGGCCAATTTCAAATGCGAATCAAAGAAACAACGTATCTCAGAAACTTTAGGACTATATAGACTTTGTAGACGGCATTCCTTTATCTCATTGGTGCACACTATGGAACAGTTTTGCAAATTTCCATTAGGGTTCCGCCCCACAGAATATAAAAATTACCATAAATCCTACGAGATTGAAATTAATCGTGGATGTTCCTCTTTGCTAATAGGTACTCCCTCATAAAAAGCTTTGTAAATATAGTTTTTGAAGTTCTTTAAGGCTCTCACTGGACTTAAAAATTACTCTAAAGCCTATACGGAGTTGAAATGTGACATGAACGTTCCTTTTTACTCAAAGGTGCTCATTAAGTAAGGTTTTGCATAATTCCTTCAGGGCTCCGCCCACACTACTTCAATGTTTCAATGGAATTTGAAAAAGATTCAGTTGCTCTTTAAAGAGATTTTATTAGCTAAAAAATAAACTCAATCACGGGCGAAGCTGTGACGGGCAACAGCTAGTATTTTAAATAGCCGAATTGTCATTCTCAAAATTATTTGCTAAACATTTTTTTTAAAGATTAAAACTCCAATTTTTTAATTAGATATTTCCCCAAATTTTGCCGCCCTAGGCGCGCGCATAGTCCGCCTATTCGGAAATATATCCCTGTATACTCTAGGAAATCTTTTTACCGGCTCCAGCACTTTTGCCGCCCTAGGCAAAGGTTATATTTGCTGCCCCCTCCAGCCTGCCCATACCCTCGTTAAAACTTCTACAATAATTTACATTTGACATAATTTACCTTGCTTTGAGTGAGGTAATATAATTTACTCTAAATTCTATTTTCACAGTTACTTCGGCAAGTCAACAATGAAATTGATAAGACTGGCTTGACAGACTGGAGTGGCGCACCGTGTTTGCCGCTGTAAGTAGCATTAAGTGCCGCATTGGCACTGTCTCGCGGGATTGGTCAGTTCTTGTAGGGCAATATCACTTGCAGTTGCAGCCACAAGCCCACAGCGAAATGCACCACAATGCATTTTGTTATAAAAAATTTTCACCTGTGTTTCATTAATTTAAAGAATATTTATTTTGGTAAAGATATTTGTTTAATTTTTCATTTTTTGCCAACCCCTGGGAAAGTATGCTGCCCTGGGCGGTCACCTAGTTCACCTAAGGGTCCTGTACCTTACCCAAATTATTAATCAAATGGGAAAATAAATGACTTTAAGTACTTTAGGACCCTCCCTATTGGATAGATATTTAGAATTTTACTTTAAAAACAACATCACGCAGAGCTTTATCCAATGATAACAAAATAAATCAGAGAAGTCGGTTAAAAACTGCAGAGGAGTTGGTAGTAAAAAAATTATATCACGTATTAAAAAGGTATGGATCAAATAACACTATTAAGTCATTGCATCAACCACAGAATTATATTCTATATTCCTTGAGAGCGACTATCTATTCATACCAAAGAGATTATGTTATCCCATGGAGGATAAACTAGTTAACGAACTACATTCAAAAAGCGTAAACAGTAAAAGCTATTTACGTATGACGATTAATTTTTTTAAATCAATATCCAAACTAAATCGCTATATTTTTAGCAATGCGCACACTAGTATTATATAAGAACTTTATAGGCTTTTAGCTTCTTTAGGATTACACTGCCTTTAGGATTACCTTTTTTATCCACACTGCACAAAATGTATTATTTGCAGAAAATAATGTAAAATCTTTTTTGAATCTAATAATTAGTATCTCTTACATTTTAAATTAATATATACATTCGTTTTAATATTAATTCAGAAATGTATCAAGAAAAACCAGACCCTTTCATAATGATTTTATATTTAAGGCAACTTGAAATCGAAATAAAGTAACAAGGAGATAATGATTCAATAAACACTTTGTTTATCTTTTCAATATAAACTTTTTACTATGGAATTTACATGAATTAAGGATATTATCTCTAAGACTTAGTTTTGTTGTCAACTTTAGAAAAGAATTTTTAGCTAGTAAAGTACAAAAGTACTATTTGATACTAAAAGTTAACATTTAAGTTGATATTTTTAAAGTTTAGACATAATATTTTATTCTTATGTTTATATTTTATAATATAACTATGATGTAATCGATAAATTTTATGAGTCTCAAATGTCATGATTACTATAAAATAATAATCGTGGTCTTGTTGTTCATAATTGATGTGAAAACAACACCACACAAGACTTATTTTAGTCTTTAATTACTCTTAAGGCACTCTTTCAAGGTTTAATTATCACTCTAGAATAGTTTACCCAAAGAAATTTTAAAATTTATCAAACTAATGAATAGCAGCTTGTAGGTGGAAAGAAAATTTATAATTTGATTCAAGAAGTGGTATTGATATTCGTTGAGGTTGTTCATCTATGGTTTCATATTTTTTAAAGTTTAATTTCAGTATTCTGCAACACATTTGTTTCAAAAATAACAAAATTATTAGAATAAATTTATTTTTATACAATAATATATATGATATTTCATCTCATAATCAGGCAGTTTGTTGATTTTAATTTCCTCACTTAAAGAAGCTATTACTTAAACTGTCCCCTAAAATTACCTTGCAGCAAATTATCCAAGTAATGTAAGACACAACTGTACACTAATTTCACCAAACAATAACAAACGATACGAGTCCAAACAAATCCCTTAATTAATTAAGCGGAGGAACACTGGCGCTCCCAGTGACTGATTCAGTACCTAGCCAGGTTTGACAGGTGACTATTGTTAGCTCGATCCAATCGGAAGGCGCCATTTTGTCTGGTTGTAAAGCTTTACCTTTAACGGTTGCCAATAGAGCACACTTTAAAGTTCAATTGCTCCAATTTATTTGTAATTAATTGAGCAACAAATCCTAATTTGTTAAATAAGAAAGTTTAAAGCCTTGTTAGAAGTATCACGAAATATTTAAATTTTCAGACTCTTCATGGCAAAATGGACGAATCCAATTTGCTCGTCTATTTTAGGACAGAGACAGAACTAATATTGGAGCTACATGAATTAATTTTAGATTATTGTGCATCTGCATCACAGAGTAATATCGCACAGCTAATAAATTGTCAATCAATAATTGGCCTTCATAAATATTATTATTTGAATGTCATAATTTTTATAATCATATGAATAGCATAAGCCTATGTCAAAAAAGGTTTTAGCAGCTAGCACTTAGTCTTGAGTTAATTTCCCTATCCCTTTCTCAGTAAATGTCTAAGGTAATTGTAATCGCTCGTAATAAAGTTGTCCAATAAAAATAAATATCTTCAATAAGTTTTCCGTTTATTTTTACTGTTTAATCAAATTAAATACTTTGATGATAATAATAATAAATTACTTTATATTTTTAACTTTGTTTGAATATGAAGGATAAATAATTTGAATGTTTTTATAAGGGATATAAACATTGAACTGAAGAAGAGCACATTATTTAGATACTCTTTTTGATCATTGATCATTGGGAATTAATTATCCTGGCTAAAAGAAAATTATCCACCAAAGCTTTACAATTTATTCAGAGGTGTGCAAAAATATGTAACAGCAATGAAATATTTAATAGAATAAATAGGATTGTAAAAAAATTAACTTTTATGATCTATTTTAAGAGTGTTAAGATACCGAACACTTAAACGTGTTAATAATATGTTAACGGCACACAGGTTTAAAAGCTGATAGTAATGATCAGGTGGTTTGAATATTATCAACCAACTAAAACTGTATACCTACTTTTGCACCCCTCTGTATATCACAGATTGTCACTAGACTGGATCTGAACATCTTCATAAGATAAATATTTTTCCTAGAGTCTATAGTGACAGTGATCTCAGTACAAGATCAAACACATCTTCGTAGGGTCGTTGTGACACAATTTCAACTTTCCAGAATAGCAGTTAAACCGCATCAAGACCAAAATATACCTCATTTTTAACTTGATCCATTTTGGAGAACAAGTAGGTGGAGAGGAAAAAATAGTGGTGGTAGGAAATAGAGTACAATAATTAACTTAATGAGGTTTAAGTTAATAAAAAATGGCTATTTTTAAGGCAATGTTAAAGATAATAGTAATATTATCATCAGAAAAATCTTAAATCACAAATTGATTTCAATAAAACTGGCTGGGTAGCTGAATGGTTATAGTGCTCGCCTTTGAATCCAAAGGTTGCCGGTTCGATCCTTAGAAAAGTAAGTAGCTTTTTAAAGGTTTGATTCCGGACCCAGTTGCCATTTGTCATTGGGCTATTAATTAATGATGTTTTCTAACAACTGGTCGATGTTAGGTAGTAGCAAGACTGGGGTTTGGACCATTCCCCGTCAAAACGTTAAAAAAATGCTATTGGCGTAGATACACTCAAAATAAAAATAAAAGCAAACCAATCATGTTGTTGTTGTTGGTGGATAAGGAGACCCCGGCCGAACCGTTGAGCACGTCTGCCTCAAAATGGGCATTTTGCGCAGGCCCCCGGAAGGATGGGATATTGAAGGAAGAGAAAGGGTGAGGCACGGGACAGACTGTCCACTCATGTTCCAGCTAGGGGTTTCTATGCCCGTCGCACTCCTCTCCCCCTGCTGTCTTGAACATGTGTTCCATGGCTAGGGGTTTCCATGCCCATAGCATTTCTACTCACCCCCTGCCGTCTACATATATTCCAGCTAGGGATTAACCATGCAGTTCGCATTAACCCCTTGCTGTCTTGAACATGAATGGGGTTTGAAGGAAGGGAAATTGTCATAGTGGACAGCCAAAAGACTTACCACAGTGTTATGACAACTTCGTTTGCTGTACCCAACGTCAACTTCGCAACTAGTATAAACCAGTTTTAAAGAAAAAATCATTGTGTCATTGGGCTATTAATTAATGATGTTTTCTAACAACTGGTCGATGTTAGATAGTAGCAAGACTGGGGTTTGGACCATTCCCCGTCAAAACGTTAAAAAATGCTATTGACGTAGATACACTCAAAATAAAAATAAAAGCAAACCAATCATATGTCAAGAGATACAACATGATGTCAAAGGACCTGCTCCAATCATCTTCTCATTATTATCATATTAAACAACTAACACTAAGTAATTTCAATGAATAACAAAAATAAAGAAGGTCACCTCATATGTTAAAAAGTGGCAAACAAATTTTTTGCTGGGAGCGCTGTAAACTGAAATTGGGCACTCCAAAGAGAGAGGGTGCAAGATGAATGTAAACAAAGTGCGTGAGAGAGAGGAAGATATTAAATTTCTTTAATATTGCATCTATCGTTAATAACACCCTTTAAACCAATGCATACCTAGCTTATTTGATATCATTCGAAATCTCTTTTCAAGGAGAATCGTTATTTTAAGTAATTAAATTTGTTTCTCGTTTAGGCTTTGACTTATAGGCTTTCAAACTTCTCATGTTTTTCCTTATGGAGATATTTTATACAAACATATGTTTAGAAAAATAAACTATGCTTTACTTTGATTACCCAGAAACGTTGTTATATATAATTAATTGTATTAAAGGTATCATAGTATCCTACAATTTTCAAATTTGTTTACTTGGGGTTCAAAATGAGCACTAAAGTAGGCGGAGGAAGAAAGTGTTTCTAATTGTAAGAATAGGTTCAGAAATGAAAACTGTCATAGGTTATGTATAATTTTTAGCATGGACGAGACGGAATCTTTGTTGGTGACCATCTGCAAGAAGTCAGAATGTAAACTGACTTAATAGGTTATTTTCTCGTGTGCCCTGTCATTGTGGAGTGCCCTACTACGTTGACCAAAACTTTCTTAACCATTTTGACCATGTGTTCTTCTTTATTTTTTTGTATTCATTGGTAATTATCTATTATTTGTTATCAATATTACTTGTAAAACAAATATGGAAACATAGGACTATTCTATGTTAAAGCGGTCTCGTTCGCAATAGAGGCAGACTATCCACATCGCTCCACTATTAATTGTTACCGTGTTAGGGCGTCTCCGCTTGCTGCCGGAAGGCTCGTAAGGGTCACCCGGCTTACGGATGCTCATCGCAGACTCAACGCTGAGCGAGTTCCAACATGAAACTCGGCGCTCCATCTCCTCCTCTATGTCAGAAACACATATCATATCACATCGCTGCAGTGATGATCTGCTAACTTGACTTATGGACTATTCAGTATAACACAACTTGGTTTAAAATTCTTGTGGTTGTGATGAGTTGATTAAATTTTTAATATCATTATAATTTACCGTATAATTGTACTATTGCCATTGAATAATTTATTATTTATACCATATCTGGTTGAATAACAATCAAAACTAACAAAATTTGGGGAAAATGTTGTATTTTCCCTCTAAACAGGAGTTATAACAGAACATAATTCTAAATAATTGCACAACAATTAAATATTTGGTGAAACGTCAATTTTAAAATAGAACTTTAATTTACTTTACAGGCACATGAAGGTAAGTACAGTGGTTTGCCTAAAATACCTTTGAAACACAATTTTAACATAAATTTTTAGGGGAAAAATATTTAAACTTGATGAGAAAATATTATTATTTAACACTTTCAACAAATCCTTTTAAATTCCAATATAGTTTTTAATATCACATTTAATGGAGAGTTTTACAAAAATATGTATGTGTTAAGCCGCGTCCGCACTGGGCGAACATGTTCGCCGAACAAAGTTCACCCGAACATTTGTTTGTTCGTTGCTAACCTTTTAGAATGTAAATCATATGACCGGTTAACTGTTCGTTAAGAATGTTTGTTGATTTTTGTGTTCGCCGAACAAGTTCGCCACGAATGTTCGCCCAGTGCGGACGCGGCTTTACAGTACTTAAAATTTGTCATGCCTTTTATGAAAAGAAATAAATTTTTTAAGTTAAAGTTTTATATAAACTCATTATTTAAAACTTTAAAATTAATATAATTTTAAATGAGATAGCTTATTATCAAAACAAGCAATTAACCCTTCCCGGGCTATTGACGGATATATCCATTGAACTTCATTTCTAGTCCGGGCTAAAAACAGATATATATCCGTCTTAACAATTTTCTTTTCTAGGATAGAGACGGATGTATCCTTCCAAAAGTACCGTACCAAAAAATGTTGTATAAATTACGATACTAAACATTTTATTAACTTAATTTACGAACGGGTAATTTAGTTTTATCATTGGCAATATTGTGTCCTGTGATTTTTCCAACTGTTTAGCGCCTAAGCAACACGTGTATATAGCACGAAAATGATAGTTTGCTCTGGGACATTTCAGTGAGTGTTTTGTTACATGTTTTTGTAATGAAGTACTATGAGTTTTACTTCCATTCCAAACAACTAATACTAACAACCCAAATTTTTATGAAGATATCATAGAAATGCTAAATGGAATGTATAGTAATGCTATACTATTGTTGTAGTATATGAGGGGGATTTTATATTTGGAAATGAGAATGATTATAATATAGAATATGATTCTGGCGAGGAGAGCGAGGGACCTGACTCACGATCCTATATGTGGTCCTTGCATTTTTAGCCTTTGTTTTTTCTTTGCTGTTTTTAAGAGTATAAGGTCAATATTACTAGGTATGCAATGCAGTTGTCTGCTTGCAATATTGAGCGGAGCGACTATTTTTTAAATCAATAATAGCAAATGTTTTATAGGTAATTCAAGTGAGATCGTTCGCTACGCTCACTTGCCGTCAATTTAGTTCGTTCGCTGTGCTCACTCAACTTTTGGGTCGTCTCATTCGCTGCACACACTCGTCGCCAGATTCAGGTTGTTTGCTGCGCTTACTCGCCACAAGTCTGCAATACTCTAATAATTTTTTATTACGCAGGTTTGCTGCGACGGGGTATTATATGTTTACAAGATATTAAATGGTGCGTCGTCCAAGATTTGCACCTCCTCTCCGTAAACGTGGCATTTCTTTTTTTGTCTTTAATTTTATATTTGCAACTTGCAACTGTACAAAAAATACAACAAGCAAATTTGCAAATAACATAAAAAGAACAATAACATGAGACATAAAACATGAAAGAGTAGGCTCAGAAGTCTTCCTCCTTATTCTAGCTGAAGTTAGGGGTTATTCCAATATTTGGGAATCAAACTAGAAAGTCCCGAAGTCCTAAAAAGAACTAGAAGTCCGTTTTAGCCTTCTTCGACGGATGCCTGGCAATGTTAAGGTGAAAAGGTCTTGTATCAGGGGATTCTCATGTCCATCGAGTTTGAGGAAAAACTTAAAATAGAGTTCTTTTGCTACTTCATGTACAAATTTAAAATTGATATCATTATGCAAAGTCTTGTTGCTTACATAGTAGGGAACCCCAGATATTAAACATAGTATTTTTGACTGAAAATTTTGGATTTTCTTCATATTTGTAAATTTTGCTGTGCCACAAACCTCAACTTGGCATTTCATTCACGTACAAAGGTAAACAAACCACTAAAATAAACAAAACAACAATTTCACATAAAACTACTGTACTCACAAACAGCTGATAGTAACAGTCTGCAGTTAAATTTGATCCTTATAACAGCTGTATAATCAACACACTCTAAACAAACCAAATAAAATATTCCTCCTATTAAAATAACATAGTAACTTTAAAGGGCCGTAGGGCAGAACCCTTATGTCCGATTTGGACCATTTCAGATTTATACCTTCCCATAGATGGTTACTATGACCGAGCAAAATTTCGTGAGGATCACTCCAGCCGTTCAGGAGGAGTACGTGTAAATGAAAAGCCAGAGTGTAGTATAGGAGCTTCGCTCGCTCCGCTCAATGATAGGAAGTAACTAAAACAACAAAATAATAGATGGAAACATATATGTCCTCCACTCACAAAAATACTCAAAATTATCAGCAATTTTCATATTTCTCGACCGTCATCAGTGCGGCAGACGGATATATAGATTCACCAAAATTTTGTTACAGGCTAAAGAAATATCCGTGTTCTCAAATTTTATTTTCCTTGTAACATATAAAAAAAGTATTTCATCACTAAAAACATTTTTTATAACATATGAATTATCCCGAACAAAATAGTAACATGACAGTACAACATTATGTTTTAAACTTTGGTTTTAAAAAAGTACGCCCAAGCCTTCTATTTGAATTAGCCCTGGAAGGGTTAAAGTATAAGTAAACCTGAAGGCTAAAACTGCTAAAAGTAGGCTAATTCAAATTTATACAAAAAAATTTCAAAGTGTTTGAACCCCCAACGTAATACAGTGTTGCGCAACTCTTTTCAAAATAACAAAAATCATTTTATTTTATTTATCAGTCAACTGCAAAAAGGTGGATTACAGTACCGTAGCTCATCCACAGGAGTACATGAGCTGTGAGAGAAATGAACTGGCAGATTACTTTTTGCCTCAGAAGACTACACTTTAATGCTTTCTACGCAGGTTTTATGAATAACAAGCAGAACACCATGTTATTTCCACACTCTAGCACATTGGGAAGCTGACTAATTGGTGAGGGAATGAGAAGGCTTTTCTTATTTTTAATATGTTATTTATTTTTAAAGGTAAAAAAGAATTTTTCACTTAAAAATTCAAAATTATAAACTTAGTAGAGATCACACATTCACATCTAAGTTTTCTACAAGGGGTTTTCATCTAATAGCATCTATTGAGGGACGGACTACCTCTTGCTTCCTCCTGCAGAAGCCCTAACTTCTTCCATGCCAAAGCCATCTGTACCCCGCGTATCACTGCTACCCCTTTTTTTAGGGAAGTAGCAGGAGTACTTGCAGGACTTGGACTTGTTTGAGACTCTTTTCCTGAAATTTGTGTTTATAGTATATTTATTTTGTAAATTTAAGGAAATACCTGCTCTTATGTATTGAAGTTAATGAATCAGCTTAGCAGTCTTATAGACTATTTTTTCTGAATATTGAGGATGACATATGAGACAATAAGAAACAAGTTTGAAGTTTAAGGTGGTGCAAGGGGTTTTTCGTAGTTGAAAATTACACCGTTTTAAGTGTTTAATTCGATTATACAAATATTTTCTAATAATGGAAAAATATTTTTAAAAATTTGACACAATTATTTTATGACTTATTGTCATATAAAGTGGTGGTTTTACGTCACATTGGTGCTTGCCTTTCATAAAAACCACTAGAGTCTAAGAACCCATATTTTGCCAATTTTAATAATTAATTATGTAGATTAAAACAAACTATTACAAAACATTCACAAAATTATTTCAATTTTATATGACGACTTAAATTTATGACCTAAAAGAATATAACCTTTAAATAGGAATAAAATTGGTTTAAATTTCTTTGGCCAAAAATGCACTTTAAAAAAATATAACTATCATACTTTAAAAAATTTTTTTGTAAGCAGGAGGCAAGCCCAAATATAATAATTTTTAGTTTTATTACGCCTAATAGCTGACAGCTGCAACCCGCTCGTCTCCGCGCACTCGCCCGCCACGCACACACGAGCACACGCGCGGGCTACCTGCCCCTCGCCTTTCCTCGCCACCGTTGTGTCGGTCGTAAATACAACCTTCAGAAACTATTTGATAGGGTAGACTCATGGCAAATATCATTTACAGAATTTCGGCCCATTTGCTCATGGTCAGGGTTTTATATGAATTTTTCTACTATCTATATTGGGGAAAAACATTCCAATTTGTCATTGGAAAATATAAGGGCAACTAAAATAGGCTTGTTAGTATCCATTATTAGTACTGGAATTAATATGCTTATTCTGCACGCATTGGGATGTACGGGCTAAAGATGAACCCATAAGTAAATTCTCTAAAAGAAATAAATCAGTAATACACAAACGAAAAGTATATCCAAGACACACAAATAAATTCATACTCCATCAAAAATTTACTCATACAAACCCTTGGGGCTATACAAAGCGACAGTGGTGTACTTTAATACTTCTATTATTAATTTAATCAGTTTTACTATTTGTGGACAATATTTTGTTTTTTGTTACAGTTTTGTTTTGTTAGTGTTCGTACCAATATTTCTACGAAAACGGTCCGCGTATATGTACTATATCTATCTAAAAGCAAGGGAATGTTTCACGCAAGAAAGAAAGCTTCAACAATTGCTTCAACGAGCTCTAAAGTGAAGTATTCTATCACAATGAATCGAAAAATGACTACCTCACAAGTGCATCTTGTCAATCTATGTAAGAGTTTAATTTATTACTATAGAAATTAATATATTTGCAACTGAGCTGTGCTGTGGAAAGATTTGTTAGGTTAGGTTTAACGGAAAAAATCTTTTTATGAAAGAATATTAGTTCTTCATTTAGTGAAAAGTCACTCTTTTGAGTAGTTAATTTCACTCCTTTAAAAATTAAAATCATTCCTTTTAGGCTTGATTTTCACTCAAATTTGGACGAAAACATTCACTCTTTTGGTGGGTGATCAAAGTTTCTCTTTTGAGGTAGTGAATTTTCACTCTGAAAGAGTGGCTCAATTTCAACTCTTTAGAAAAGTGGTGAAATGACTCAACAAGAGTGAAAATATCTCCTTTCCCTTTTACAGTGTAGGTGAAATACTTTCCAGAAGTTAAGCTGTGCATATTCATTCATTGAAACTAAATTAAAAATGTATTTGGCCTTAATGTGTACAATGTGGTACATGCGTAGTGTACGGAAGTATGGCATACGAACCGGCATGTTTTAAAGTTCTTTGTAGGATTAAGCAAAGAAAATATAGGAATTTTATTGAACAATTTTTCAATAATAGTTTAATTTTATTAATACTATTTGATTTCTGCTGGTACTTTTCGTAATATTTTCCAATGAAGCGGCCAATCAATTGTTTATAAATAGAGAGGTCCATGAAGAAGGGAATTATTTATTTTATTTAGAACTTTTATATACATAAGTTTTTAATTATTAAAAAAATTTCAAATGTTTATTTGCAGTTTTTAATTTGATTGATCTGTTTAGCATTTTTATTATAAAAACATGAGTGTCAATTTAAGGCCTTTGAGTCAATTTAGGTTTCAAATTGCCACATACATAATTATTTATATTGAATAAAATGATTTTAAAAAAAATCAAGAATTATTTTATTTTAGTCACCCTTGATGAAAACTACGAAGAATATTATTATGGGTTGGAATAACACTTCGTTTTTAAAGTTTTATGCAACAATTTAATTTGATAAACTAAATGAAATTGTTATTTTATTTTTTATAAATAACTTTTGTGATTATTCAATATATGGAAGACCGAAATTTTTTTTTGGATATAACTGTATTTGGTTCCACTAATATAAGTTTTTTAGTGTTATCTGTATGAGTAATTGTCGGTAGTGTTATACCGCGCGAGCACACCTCCGGTGCGAGGGGTGGCAGATAGGCCGTGCGAATTTTGCTAGCGTTTGAAAAACAATGGCTCGGCTCACGGCAGCCAAGAGACGCCAACCACTGAAATTTGTAAAACTTGAGAAAGGCCCGCTCGACAAAGAGGGGTGAGAGAGAGAGAATAAGAGGGAGCGAGTTGTGAGTCCCTTTACGCTTCAGTGGTCATGGGATGCAGAGGGGTTCGTCACGCACACATTCATTGGAGCACTCGCACGCGCATGGGCAACCACTTTCTCTTTTTTGAGTGACAGTGCTGCATTCTAGCGGCAGAAGTTTGTCCCTACTAGCCCTTGCACAGCCTTAAGCTCCAGTTGAGAGGTAGCCAGCCCCAAATTTATTTGTTAATACAAGATTCAAAGCATCTCTGGCGGAATATTAAGAAAACATAAACATTTTACCAACACAGTTGTACATTTAATCCCTATACCATAACACAAGGAGTGTCTGTGGCGATTTAATATCTCAAAATCTAGCAGGTAGATTTTGCTTAAACTTTTCATTTGAGAGTGTTTAGCTCCAAAAGTTTAGAAACAGCTCAACCCTAGGAAAAATCGTTTTTTGCCTAAAACCATTGACTTTGTACACTACGTGAGTAGACTTCTCATAGCATAGGCGTGTGTGAAGCATATTGACGGTGGTGCGATCTCGTGCGGCGTCCATCGAAGTACACGTAACATATGATAGATAAATCAGTATTACCACTCTTCTCAACTAAGGATGAAACATTTTATAACTGAAAGTTATGTTTATGTTTTGGTAAAAGGTTTTTGCAGCACTGTAAATTCAGCTGAATAATAACAACATCGATGGTAGCGACTCTGGTGCGGCGTCACCGAACTTCCAAATTTTTGCCTCAAACTAAATGCATTGGATGAGAGGTCTATTCACGTTAGTGTATAGTCAATGCTAAAACTAAGTTTTGAAATTGTGGTTTTTTAACATTGGTCTTATATGGGTTGCCATCAAGTCAACGAAATAACAAGGAGAGGTAAACAAAATTTTAAAATCTATTTTTAAGCATTGATTTTGAAACAAATGTCAGCTTTTAAACGGTATTAGAGGGCATAAACTTCAAAGCCTGATTACTATGAAACTATAACACAAATGAACCAAAACGAGCAAGGCTCAGTTAACCTGGTACTTTTATTTAAACATTATGTAGAATACCTTGAATAAATTTCATATTTTAAGCAAATAAAAATTATGTGTTACTGAGAGTTTTTTCACAAGTAGGCAAATGCCTCATCAAATTTGAAATGTCAATATAAAATTTTACATCGTAAATTGAGTTTCATTTCCTTTTTAGACAAAAAATCTATTTTACATATCACAAAAAAATAACTCATGATTACTATCATTGACTATACACTAACGTGAATAGACTTCTCATCCAATTCTTTTGGTTTGATACAGGAATTTGGAAGGTTCACGTACGCCGCGACAGAGGTGTTGCAATAGATGTATTTATTCAGCTGGATTTACAGGGCTGGAAATAAACACAACCATCAGCTATAGTTAAAATGTTTCATCCTTCTTTAAGAAGTGTAATAATACTGATTTACCTATAATATATCACTTGTACTTCCATGTACGGCGTGGAAGATCGCACTACCGTAAATTGGCCTCAGACTCCCCTATGCTATGACAAGTCTATTCACGTTAGTGTACATCAATGATAGGATTTCCCGGTCATAAATAATTTTTAATTACCGAAACACAGTAAATTCTTTTAATTCTTCACTGGTGAGCGTAATTTGTCAATCAACCATTTCTTTACACTTAAACCAACCATCAGTTTGTGACAAATTTGAAACTCATCATAATCAGAATGCTATCCCCAAAAGTTCTTATAGATTGTTATATTTTACGCAATATCAGCTTTATTTAATATTTAAGTTACCTACATTGGTTACATTAATGCTGTGACTAAATAGAAAATTGTCTATGCTCTACAATCATTACTTAGAAGAAACAAAATTATTTAGTTTTTTCTACTCTTCATTACTCTTCCTAAAAGGTATTCCTCATTATCCATTCTGATCAATGACATGAGGATAAAACTCATGCTTTGCTTAGAAAAACTTTGTACATGTTTTGCACTAAAACTATGCTCTGCTTGTCTGCTCATCTTTATGGAAATTTGAGCTTAGAACAAAGTTCACAACTTACTGACAAGGTCCATGCTGATGAGATCCATGATGTGGCTGGGGACTGAATGCGCTCTGACAACTGACATTGGTGGTACGGGTGACGGCTGATGAGCAGCATATGGCTTGTCATAGGTTCTGACAGCGGCCACCCGGTTTGGTGCATAAACTTAATGTTTGAAAAATACTAATGCACATGTTGCTCGACATCGAGCAATTCATTTTTTTTACAATATAAAAGTTACATTTAGTTCTAAATCAATGACATCTGACTAATCCAATATTGTGAATATCAGTGATCACCATAAACACTACCCAGCTAACAGATGTTTAAAATGCTCAAACCAATCTCAATATTATTATTCTAATAATGGGAAAATTTCACAGTTAATTTGTGGATAGCACCCTTATTTTAAGTCCGATTCTCATCAATTTTTGGCAGAAACAACTACAGAAAAAGTCCTATCCAACGACACCATAAACTTGAAAATTGGTTAAGAATTGTAGGAGGAGTTCTCTACACAAAAAACCCTTAGTATTAAATTGTGTAAGATATTTACCTTAAATTGCCTAAGATCTTGAGTTGTTGATGTCTCTCCTATGCACATTTCACCGCAGGTGCTTCAGGGAGATTTCACTTAAATTACATTATAATATTAAAACACTATATATAAAATTTACAGGGTTCTTCTTATTTATTTAAGACTTAGTTCACAACCATCGCAGACTGCGTGGTGCGTGCGACAATGGCGACTTATATAGTGTTTTAGTATTATAATGTAATTTAAGTGAAATCTCCCTGAAGATGCCGCACCTGCAGTGAAATGTGCATAGGAGAGACATCAACAACTCAAGATCTTAGGCAATTTAAGGTAAACTTTTAAAATGTTTAAAAGTTCTTGAAACTGGACACATTTACAAACCTTAGCATATAAATAAGTAAAGATTAATGCCCTACACTTAATATGAGAGATATCTGTAGCAATGTATTTATATTTTATCTCAGAATCTAACAGGCAGATTTTGTTAAAATTTTGTTTTTAAGAGTATTTTGGCCCAAAATTAAGTTTAGAAGTAGCCTCAACCCCAGGAAAAATAGTTTTTAGTCTAAAAAGAGTTTGAAAATTGAAATTTTTAATTTTGTCTTATGGGGTCTGCCATTTTGATAATAAAATAACTAAACAATGGTATTAATAAAATAACAATGAAATGTAAAAAAAATAAATAAAAGAACACTTGAAACGTCTGTTAACTTTGAAAAGGTACATTATACATTAGTTAGTGGTTACATCACCACTTATCACTATCATTAAATCTATTAAATTTCTGTGGTCTAATTTGATGCAATCACAAAAGATTTATTAATCAAGCAACTCTGCAGGTCTTGACTCCCACCTTTTGAAAAACAGTTAGCATATTACAAAAACTTGTATCTTTTATTAAAATTATCTGTCAAAAAAAGTTTCCAAAAATAGCTAGAAAAATATTTATACTAGTAAAGTTCTTATTTATCTTCCTAAGTTAAGATTTTGTAAAAATACTTTTTTAATTCAAATAATTTCTTTTTCCTTGGTACCTACACAGATTTTTTCCTACTTTATTCTTAGAAAATTAGTGGGAAATGGGAGAGAATTTAAAGAATTTATAATTATTTCTCTTGAACCCCAAATAAACTAATAATGCTGTTATAATTTCCTCAATTAATTAAAAGAACGGCTCATAAGATTTTTACATTTGTAAAATATTTAAACATATAAATTGCCACATATATCAAAAATTTGTCCAACTGAAGAGTTAAGGCAGAAGATCCGCAAGTTATACTCTTGTTAGACACTGAATTGGTTAGACAGACGACAGAGAGAAAGACACATTTATGCAGTCTACGAGTTAATCATCAATTCTATGAAGATAATGCTGTGAGATAGAAGATAGAGGCTCCCCTCCAATGTGGCCCCACCTTTTTGGCAGCTAAGAGAAGTTTTTTCAGCAGCTGGCTCGCCCTAGACTTGCTTCCCACTGGATGGTTATTTCTGGACCCGGACTGACCCTACTGCTACAGTGCTGCGTCTCAACACATTTCGACCCCCCCCCCCACATGTGTTAGGCGTGGAAACATTAAAAACAGAGAGTTCTACTCTTTCATTATCTTTATTACAACATAATAAGATAATAGATCCATTAGAATATTGTTTTTTTTCAAAATATATAGTAGGTACTTGAAGACAGTAATTTTGTTACATATTATATTAAGTTTATTATTATCTATATGCAAGCGTGTTTCTTTTTCTCCTTTTTTTCTTGCATGCGTTGTAAGACAAATACTCGCTAACCGTTTGAAAGGTATTATTCCGTAGATGAGCAAGATTGCATTATTATTCACATCAGCCCTCAGGTCTACGCCCTATAGACTTTCAAAGTTTCAATGTTTATCTAATAGATGGGTAATTTATTGAATCATTAGACGGCTGTTGTCTAGTTTCATACACATGCTAGAAAATCAGGAGGAACAGATATTTCAGTTAGTCTATGAAATATTTTTTTACTAATGAGGTCAAGACTTCCAGATCAACTGACATTTTGGTTGAATTTCTACATTTGGTGATATCTAGTATAAATTCAGACAAATTGCGTAAGTAATAACTTTAATTAATTTAATAAAAAGGTATCAAGGCTGTTAGAAAAATAACTATTATACTGACTTGAATTTCACCTCTTAACACATCAATTGTTCAAAAGATGTTGAACAATTAAAAATCAGGCACAAGACAAAACAAAACAAACCTATCCAATAATTACAATAATAATACAGTAATAAATGTATTATTACTGTAATTATGCATTGCAAACAAAGACAATAATAATTACCCCTGTGATTATACTCAGTGAAACAAGGTTGGAAGGTCTTTTAACCCTTTAAAAGTACCCCCATACCCGTCAAAAGACCTTATTTGGGCAACACTCCTAAATTTCATGATGGGCTGGAGTATTAGTGATAGTTTTTATGGGAATGAGGTTAACCAGCTTTCTATTTTGACAAAAACATAATGTATGTCCATAAACATGTACGAAATAAAAAATATATTTAATCATAAAAATATAATTTAAGGTATCAAAATAATCCTCACTTCATCAGTTTGCCGGAGATGTTTCGAAGGCACTACTCCTCATCCTCAGAGGCAAATAAATCATAAAAAAACACAAATTTCAGTGGTTGTTGAACATTTAAAACGTGAAGAAACATCAAACACGAAAGGAAACATTTCGTCGTTCAAATATTTCCAGCAAATTCAAAGTGTTTGAACCTGCATTCAACAGAACGCAATAGGAACTACATTTGCTCTGTCTGTGGCGTCATTAAAGCGAAGGCACTAAACTTGTATGTTCTGAAGTAATTTACCTTTAATTTGAGTTTTTTATGGTTGACTTTCCTTTCCCAATCAAGAGACCATGGAAAATAAACAATTTGAATGCGGTAATGATTTAGTGACGATAAAAAAGCATCATACCAATTGGCAAGACAACTGGAATTGAATGAAAGGAGACATTAAAATCTGTTAAGTTATCTTTATCTTTGGTATTGGTAAATTCCCATAGTATATTTTAAAACCATATCAAAGAATGAACTATTACCTATTGTTATACTGTAACACTGTTCACATTGCTATTGAACATATGGCACAATTTAAGTTTTAATCTTAAGTTGTCAGGGATTTCAAAAATTTTCACCATTTTGGAACTTATAAATCATCACACCTCCAATCGTCATAAAAGTTACCCACCATTTTTGATGGCAGTTAGCTTGTTTAATATAATCACATGTTTGCTGCCATAGGGGTTTTTACAAATATCAGTTACTCATCACTTAATGATTGTATACAGGGTGTTTCCGAACAACCTGGAAATATTTTGTATTTGTGTTCCTTAGGTCAAGACAATAAAAAATTGTCATATAAACATATGTTCTAAAATGCTTCGTTAGGCCCAAGGCCAACTACACACCAGGCCGGAATGCCCCCCACCACTTGTGTTAAAACGTCACACTACTGGTGCGCCAGCTGATCTGGAAGGATGCGATTTTGATGCAATTCCCCGAATAATTACCTGTAAATCACCTAAAATAAACACATATTTACCTAACTTCCACTTAAATCCCCGAAAATTGGATAAATTACCTGCTTTTGGCAACACCGATCATCTGGTACACCACTACTGTGACGTCATCTCTCTGAGCACTCCGGCCTGGTGTGTAGTTGGCCTTGTTAGGCCGCTAGCCGCCATTTTGTTTTTTACACATAGTAATTTTATTTACGTGACGGTTTGTTGTAATGAATTCATTTTTAGCATGAACCTTTATGACACCAATGCCCATTTTCAGAAAAAAAGTTTTTTTGTCCAATGAGTATTTTCAAAATGGCCCCCATTTTAAAATTTTTAACTCAAATATCTCAAAATCGGTAAATGTTATCAAACTAATATAAATAGCAAAAAAGATGAAAAATTAAATTATCTAACCAATGGTACCAAGTTTGTAAGGATATTACAACAAATAACGGAGTTATTGAAATTTTTCTTCTAAAGTAACCTAAATTTGCATGCATTTAAATGTAAAATCAACGGTTTTATGCATAAAAATGGCAATAACTCCGTTATCTGTTGTTTAATCCTTATAATCTTGGTATCATTAGTTAGATAATTTTAGTTTTTAACTTTTAATGTCTCTTGTAAAATTTTTATAAAATTAACCGGTTTTGAGATATTTGAGTTTAAAAATTTAAAATGGCCGCCATTTTGAAAATACACATCGGACAAAAATAATTTTTTTCCTGAAAATGGACATTGGTGTCATAAAGTTTCATGCCAAATATGAACTCAATACAACAAACCTTCAATGAAATAAAAATTATAGGTGTAAAAACAAAATAGCGGCTAGCGGCTTAACAAAGCATTTTAGGACATATGTTTATATGATTTTTTTACTGTCTCGACCTAAGGAACATACAGTATATACAAAATATTTCCAGGTTGTTCGGAAACACCCTGTATACTAAATGTCATTGAAAAATGTTAGAAAATAAGCGATATGCAAGATTTTATTAATTTCCTATACATGGAAAACCTTTTTGGTATTTTCTCCGTAACCAGTGAAGGTATGGGTTAATCATTTAAGTTAATGATTCAATATCTAAACTAGTAATTTAAATTAATCTAATTAAAGGCCCGTTGTCCCAGAAACGACTCTGGCGATAGTCGCTGAGCGATAGTCGCTGAGGGACAGTCGCTACGGCACTGGTAGCGTTGTTTCAAATGGGACCATTGTCCCCGAAGCGACTGTGACTGGCGCGGCTAGCGACTATCGCTAGCGACTATCGCGGGTCCGGTCTGGGGAGGCTCAGTCGCAGTCACGGAGCGATGCTTGTCAATTTTTCACGTGTGTAGTTGTTAATCGTAATTTCTTCGTAGAATACGGAACTGCAATTCGATGAAAAGATTCTAGAAACGGCTTTTATATTAACTAGTGTACTTATTGATCGAAATAGAGCAATTTAATTTGAATTATGACATGTCATTGCTAAAAATATTGCGTTTTGTTCTCCGACCAATTCAATAGTGATTAATTCACCTAAAACCAATATATTTAGAGTTGTGTACAGCAATATACAGATGTTAAATGCTCAACCAAATCCCAATAATCAAATTCTAATAGTAGAATTTCACATTAAAATTTTTGATAGTGCCCTTATTTTTCGATACTCATCAATTTCAGTCGAAAACAACAACAGACAAGCCCTATCTATCCAACGACAATAAAACGTCGGTTGAGATGTAAAAGGAATTCCCTTTACAAAGTAAATAAATAAAAAAAAACCTTAGAGTATTAAATAAGTATAGAGATTCTCTTAAAATAGCCTTCTTGTCTAGTTTAAAAATATGTTATGAGAACCAACTCGGGGTGCAAATAACAATTCCATGGCGTCTTCGTCATCGACTTCCTCAACTGAAAAGTATTTTTTGTTTTACTTCTGCTTCAAACTCATGGTACATTTAAAACTCGCAATTCAGCATTAACAATGCACCAGAATCGCTCTATAAAAATCGCTTCAGGGACAACGACGTGATTAGCGACTATCGCTGAGCTACTATCGCTCAGCGACTATCGCTCCGCTACTATCGCCAGAGTCGCTTCAGGGACAACGGGCCTTAATACTAAATTATTAATTTTTTAAAGCATTTTTGAATAATGTTTTTAAAAATTGGTAAATAAAAAAATTAAAAGTAAAAAACCCTAATAACCCAATTTTAACCCTTTTGAGACCCCATAAAACACTGCTCCCATAGTCCGATCATGCTGGTTTTGGAACTTAACCTGAAGAACGCTACCCTAAACCTTCATTCAAAATTTAGCTGATTAGAAGTTGGCAATAATTAACATTCCGAGCTTTGAGGTGAGATAACCAACTCAATGGATAACAAAAATAGATAACAACAATGAGTAGCGATAAACTTTTTTACATTTTTCTGGGGATTTGGCGGGGGATGGCGAATTTTGTGAGTGTTAAGGGAGTAAATTGCAACAATGTTTCACTGAAAGAAATTGTTGGCGTCCAAGCCTAAATCTCCTTGGGTTCGTGTCTTGGACCACAATTTCTCTCAGGGAGAATATGTTTTAACTGAAGGGGATACACTAATTGTAAAATCGTTGAAAAGAGTTTTTCAATTTTTATTTTATTATTCCATAAAAAAGTCTTATTCAAGAAAAACTATGGATATAATACCAACAGGTGTAATACGGTATACAATATAATCACATATAAGTAGTGCATTGCACATAATTACATCCTATGCGTATGGGTATTTTAAACACATGATTCCTAAAAGTTAAGTTACAGGGTTTTCCACGCTTTCAACTCAAAAATTTACATACCTCAACAAATGCTCAAGATAGGACATTGCAATTTTTTGTGCATGGTAATGGTAAGAGTAATATAAGCTAACTTTCCTTGTAGTTTGACAAAATTATATAAAAAATTTGTTGTAAAAAATATTTTAGGAAAAAATTTTAATAGGAAATTAAATATTTGGATACTGTTTGGATTAAATAGTGAAAATACATAGATTTTTATTGTAGCTAAATAGGTATTTACCTTTCATTTTAAATAAATTTAAAACCATCAATAAGTTAATAACCATAAGTTAATGTCCACGAGTCACGAGAAGAGCCCTGAAAACAATGTATTTAGGCCTATATGGTGACCAGGTATTTTCTTGTGACTCGCGGAAGATTGACATGCAATAACTTATATATTGAGTCGTATCATTGACTATGTACACTAATGTGAATAGACCTCTCATCCAATGCATTTAGTTTGAGGCAAAAAAATTTGGAAGTTCGGTGTATACGGCGCCAGAGTCGCTGCCATCCGTTGTTATTATTCAGCTGAATTTACTGTGCTGCAAAACCACTTTACCAAAACATAAACATAACTTTCACTTATGAAATGTTTCATCCTTGGTTGGGAAGAATGGTAATAGTGATTTATCTATCATATGTTACGTGTACTTCCATGTATGCCGCACGAGATCTGTCAATAGGTTTCACACACGCCTATGCTATGAGAAGTCTACTCACGTTAGTGTGAGGGAGAGGTGGGTATAACCGGGTGGTTGGGTTCAAACCAGGTGGTCGGGTTTCGACCAAGTGCTGGTACCTGGCAATAAATGCCGAAATTAACATGTAGTTGGAGAGAAAAAGTGGCGGACATTGCGCCATTAGTCTCTGGGCAGAACTCTGGCTGTTAAGAGCGTTTCTTTGTTTTTGATATCTCGTTTCCCAATGTTACGGACAGTTTGATCGCCTACTAAGGAAAAACTACATGAGTTTCAGTGAAGGTGACTATACACTATCGTGTAGTCTATGTCTTTATCTTTACACTGATATAAGCAATATCTCAAATTAGTTTTAAGCACTCTGAATATGTTAAGTTTTTGTTAGTTACTACCAGTGGGGTGAAACCGGGTATGTCGCGCGGGGTAAAACCGGATGGTATTTATACATGTTATATGACCTAAATATTTAAAATTTGATTTTTCGCTCATACATTAACTGAATATGTTATCTTTGATACTATTTTTGACTTAATTGTGTGTAATTAGTAATAAAAGTTTAGGCCTATTAAAATTTTTTTTTTATTTCCCATATACTTAGCATGTGTACCCGCGGTATCACCCCACTAGTGGGGTGAATCCGGGTACTTGCACTTTTTTTACAAAAAAATCACGGAAAAAAAACTATAAGACTTATCACGTTTTTAAAAGAAGCAATTCAAAAACAAATAAACACAAGATAAACTGAGACATTATTAAAAATTTTCTGTATAAAAATATGGCATCTACATGTCACTAAAGCTTAGCCACCCGGTTATACCCCACTTTCCCCTACATAGTCAATGGTAGGATTTACAACATCAATTTCAAAAACTACCAAAAATTTCTTTTTGTAGTGCTTAACACAAAAAGAAATTTTGTGTTAAAATAAAAAAATGAAAATAAAATAAAAAAATTTTATCATTGTTTGTTTTTAGCGAATTTCCTTATAGGGAATACGCTATTATGATACATTTTAATAAGCTCTTCTTATTGGAAACTGTTATTAATTTTAAATTAACTTTCTTCAAATATCCAATAAATTAATTTATTAAATATTTATCATATCATAATATATTTTATATATATATTATGATATGATAATATTTTATATATATATATTAATATAATATATATTATATTAATATATTTATCATAATGGCTATTATGATAGTAGCCATGGTAAGACCTAAGCCTGGAACCATGGTCCTTTTAGCGAATTTCCCATAGGGAATAATTAGCGAATTTCCCATAGGGAATAAGCTATTACCGTAGGTCTCATGGTAAGACCTAAGCCCGGGACCATGTTACTTTTTCGTTTTGAGGTGCCTAGAGACCAAAAATAATAGTCATTAGAAATTTTATATATATATATATATATATATATATATATATATATATATATATATATATATATGTATGTATGTATGTATGTATGTATGTGTCCCTAGACACGATAACTCACGTAAAAATGGTCCGATCGACACCAAATTTGGTAGAGATGTGTAATCTTACATTTATTCAGATGAGTTCGTAAATCAGACATATCGACCTACCAGAAGGGGTAGTTTTTGGGGGTTTTGTACCCCAAAAATGGGTTTTTTGCATTTTTCATATGTAATTTTAAAAAATTTTAAATTTTTATTTTAAAATGGATAGCTAATTTTAGTTATCCAAAATGGATAGCCACTGGATTTAGCTAAAAAAAACACACAATTTAGTATTTTTAAGCTTTGCTCTATCTCCATTGGTTACCGAGATATTAAAAAGTCTAAAGACAGTACATTGTATTTTGAGGCTCCAATGTTAATCATATGGAGAATAAGGATGTGTTAATATTTCACTTACTAACCAATATTGTTGGATGAAACTTGGTAATCAGCTTCATTAATTTGGTTGAGATTCAACCATTTATGTTAAAAACCTTGGTTTTTAAACTTATCATGGCAGCAAACCTGCATACTCTTTTCCCATGTTAATCATATGGAAAATAGGCAAACTCCTTTATTTATGGACAGATATAGATGAAACTTAGTGTATGGCTTCATATGGTCGAAATGAATTTTTTTTATGCTAAAAACCTACTTTTAGTGTTAGCCAAGGCAGCATACCTGCATACTCTTTCCCTATATTTATCATAAAGAGACTAGACATTTATTTTCCTATTTAGGAGCACGTGATGAAATTTTGTTTACAGGTTTATCTGGTCAAAATTAATATAACTAATTTGGAAATTCGCTGAGTACGCAGGTCTGCTGCGACGGGTGGTATTTTATTTTGAGGTTCCCAGAAGCCAAAAACACCATTCGTTCATTTTCATATACCGGGTGTCTCACATAAGGTGTCTCAAATCGGTTATAGATCAACAGTTTGTACTACAATCTTGAAATGAAATCATTTCCCACTAAATTAACCCCAAGGAGTAATTTTAAAATATTTTTAACGTTGTATAAATATAGGGTGTTCCAAAAACTGGGGGTCACAGTTTTGAATCTCGGAAATTTCAAATACAAACATATGTCATATTATACATCATTAGAAAGGGTGTATTTAATACAAACATTTTGGTGAAAACAGAATTTGGTTATCTTTATTTGATTCAAAATGGCGTCCATTTTTGTAGCCAAAATAAAAATTTACGGAATACCCTGTAATTCTTTTATTATTTGTCATAAATGACTTCTGATTCAAAATACTCATTTGAAATAAGCTAAGCTTTACAATGATATGTCACAAGACCACATGTATTAAAAAACAAAAATTTCCAAAATTTAATATTTTTCAAATTAAACGAAACTCACAAATTTATATACAAACACATGTCATTTTGTACATCATAGTAAAGCCCTCGTTAAACTGAGCAACTTTATAACTTACACTAATAGCGTATCTCTTTTGGTTTTGTAGTTATAACGTAAAAATGTCATTTTCCCATATAACTTGCAAGTTAATTTAATGGTAAGGCAACAATGAAAGAAGGACTGCCATACTATCATGTTCTGATTAATTAACATGCAAATCATATGGGAAAATGACATTTTTACGTTATTACTACAAAACCAAAAGAGATACGCTATTAGTGTTAATTATAAAGGAAGTTGTTCAGTTTAACGAGGGCTTTAATATGATATACAAAATGACATGTGTTTGTATTTAAAATGTTTGAGTTTTGTTTATGTAAACATTTTCAAAAATAATAAATTTTGGAAATTTTGTTATTTTTTTATAAATGTGGTCTTGTGACATATCATTGTAAAGCTTAGCTCATTTCAAATAACTATTTAGAATCAGAAGTCATTTATGACAAATAATAAAATAATTAGAGGGTATTCCGTAAATTTTTATTTTGGCTACAAAAATGGACGCCATTTTGAATCAAATAAAAATAACTAAATTCTGTTTTCACCAAAATGTTCGTATTAAATACAGGCGCGGATCCATGGAGGGGGGGGGGAACGGGGGAAATTCCCCCCCCCCAAGGGCCCAAGAATTTTCTACGTTAAATAAGAGATTATTTAACCGATTATCCAAAAAATGATTATTTATTTGTTATACATAACCCACCTACTTTTTATGTCATTTTGAACTGGTATCTTTAATAAAAACACATAATTGAAAGAAGGCTATTTACTGAGCATAGTGTAAAAACTTCATGTTTTTAAGTTTTACGGATTTTGAGTTCTGCTTCCTTAAAGTCAGCCATCTCACCGATGATCGCGGCGAACACATCTCCGCTCGCGGCCTTGACACCGGGCCTGCTACACGTACTCAGCCAAGTTTGCAGTGGGCTGCGGCGATTAGGTTATTTTTGTTACTGTTACTGTATATACGTAAGAAATACTTTCACTAACTCAAAACGAATCACACGGTAGCGATAAGTCATAAGTTAAACCGTCTCAGAGACATCTATATCTAACCCAGCGTCGTGGCTGCAGGCGGATTTACACGTTCGCCGCGATCATCGGTGACATGGCTGATTTTATTTGCTTTACCGTAATTAATATCTAATACCACACTATTGCTGTTTTTAATTTTAACTAGGTTCTTTCTCCCCAAAAGATACAACTTTAACCAAGAAAGTGATAATCCCCTTATTCCCGCTGATTCTAATTTCTCCAACAACAAATCATGACTAAAGGTATCGAATGCCTTACTAATATCTAAAAATAAGCCTGCCGTTTTATGGTTAGCATTTAAACCCTCATAGATATTTGTTAAAAAATGTTGAAGAGCAATCTCTGTGCTTAGACCTTCCCTGAATCCAAATTGACCAGAAGGAAAAAATCATTTATCTCCAAAAACTGAATTAATCCCTTTTTTACTAATTTCTCTAACACTTTAGATAAAACATATTCCCTTCACTAGGTAGGGTTTTACTGATACTCACCCCCATAGGGTTTATATGGAGAATATTAAAAAGTGCCAAATTACTTTTTACAAACAAATTATTACATTTCTTAACAACTAACATTTTTTAACAACATCTCATGGCAGCAGTCCTACATACTCATTCCAATGGTTTATGGGGAAAACACAAAATATCAAATTCCTTTGGAAATTCGCTGAGTATGCAGGTCTGCTGCGACGGGGGTATTATGGCTAAGTTACAAAACTGCCAATAAATCATAAGAAAAGATAATAGACCTATTAAAAGAATTTTCTTTGAAGACGAACAATAAGAAGAACTCTAAGAAGAACTACAAGACCTATATATGAGTTTGCCAATCTGAAAGATGCCTGCAAAACTCTGTCTCGTGAATGCTACACGCTCTTCATGTCCAACGTAGAAGCCAATATATCTTCGAATCCTCGAGCATTCTGGGGAGTCGTCAAAGCACAGAGAAAAACACCAGATATACCCTCTCATATTTATCTCAATGGAACTGAAGCTAAGGATCCCGAAGATAAATGCAATCTATTTGCCATGTTCTTCATTTCAGTTTACTCTCCTTCATCACGTTCCTCAGAAACTCATAGCTATCCAGTTTTGAACCAGTTAAGCACTGTTTTGTTTACCAAAGAGGAGGTCAACCAGAAATTGGAGCGCTTGGATACCAAAAAGGGAGCTGGTATGGACAGCATTCCCCCTTCAGTTCTTCATCACTATGCCGTGGTCTCTTGCTGGTCTTCTCCACTTACTATTTAACGAATCATTGGTGAAAGGTGTGTTCCCCAGTGCGTTGAAGAGTGGGTACGTCATACCAATACACAAGGCTGGCTACCCTGCTGATGAGAGAAACTATCAATAACCCATCCTGCCGTCAATAGGGAAAGTCTTTGAGAGCCTCGTGTTAGACAGGCTAAATTTCCATACCTCAGGCTTGATTCATCCATCGCAGCACGGCTTCGTGAGTGGAAAAGTCACAGTTTCTAACTTGCTTCTCTTTCAAGAATATGTCTTGGCCGCCTTCAGGAAGAACAAGCAAGTTGACTCCGTTTATATTGATATGGCCAAAGCGTTCAACAGAGTTGACCACTCCATTCTATTGTCCAAGTTGAAGGGATATGGTATCGCCAATCCTCTACTTTCTTGGTTGTCCAGCTACCTGCAAGATCGCATGTTGATGATCAAAATTGGCCCAGCAAGATCATTTCACTTCTTTCCATCTTCGGGGTCCCTCAGGGCTCTTTGCTTGGCCCGTGTCTCTTCAATATCTTTATCAACGATCTTATTGAAGTCATCTCTGTCAACGCTCTTCAATTTGCAGACAACCTGAAGATTTTCATCGAGGCTACATCGCATGAAAATTCCCAAAAGTTGCAGGAAAACCTTTTAGCAATTGAGGAGTGGTGCTCTGGTAATGGCATGTCCATCAACCCCAGCAAATGCTCTACACTAACCTTCTGCCGATCAAAGCGCCCTGTTGAATATCAGTACCAGATATCGGGTAACATAATCCCTAGAGTACAAAATAAAAAGGACTTGGGTGTTCACTTTGACAGTGACATGAGTTTTTCAACCCACATCGACACCATTTGCAGTAAAGCCAGTAGAATGATGCGTTTTATAAGAGGAATCAACAACCCAAATGCTCTTCAATCTCTCTACTGTGCTCTAGTTCGTCAACTCCTGGAGTATGCCCGTCCCATCTGGTCCCTCTACATGGTTGGAGCCAAGGCCAGATTGGAGTTAGTGCAGCGACGTTTTGTTGGTCTGGTCGGGGTTCGTCTCGGCTATGAGTACTTGGAGGTGCCAATTGATGGGCTATATGAAAACCTACAACTTCCACCTCTGCCCTGAGACATGATGTGGCGGATGTGATCTACCTCCTTAAACTTCTCAATGGAGATGTTAATTATTGTCAGAGGAATAAAATTTATTATGTGCGTTGCTCGGCTCTTCTGGCAGAATTTTTCTCCAGAATACCGTCAAACACCAGGTCCCGAGAACTTCTGAGTCGCCGTCATCACGCTACCAACTATGACTATCACAGTCCTCTCGCTTGGGCAACAGTGGCCTCAGAGTGTGATATCTTCTTTGACAGCGAACAACGAATTCGAAGGTGTGCTTCTGTCAAGTTGAGCCAGCTCAATGCTTGCTGCATGTGAACTGTAACATTGTGTTGCACGGATAATTTGCATTAAGTTAGTCCTTAGCATTAGCATTCTGCTTGTTTTTTCATAATGCTTATCATGTATATACTAGATGAGCTGTGATCTACTTATGTTTTCCAAAAGTCACATCAGCCTGCGTTAGCCTATTTGCATGTATATTTATTTTGGAATGTGTCCAGTTTAATCATTATATCCCTTTGTGTATTTACTTATGTTTAGTCAATGGTAGTGAATTGTAATCATATTTTTGATATGTTTTACATATCGTGTTGAGCCTGTATTGTAGCTATAACTTAGTGCATGTTTATTTATTTTGTAATGCGCCTGTTATCATCTATCATTATTATGTATGTGTAGTCTGCTAACTTACAGCTGAATTCTTGCATGTAATTATTATTGTATTATTAATTATTCTCATTGTAAATTGGCTTATGCCGTTGATATATAAAATAAAATAAAATAAGAAAAAAATATGGATAGCGAATCCCCTTAAGACAAAAACTACTATTGTAAATCGTTAAACTCAAAACATCAACTAGGTAATATGTATGAACAAATAAGATTTTTGCCCTGAGTTAGGGACAATCTCATTGTTTCTGCCTTCTAAACTTACACTTTGCAGAACTAGGTCTGTTATTATTCTCAAATCAAATTCGTTTATTTTCCATAACACATACAATTGATAATTTACAATACACAATATTATAATATAACGAAACAATAATTTCTACTAAGTAAAATATTAATAATGGAAAAAGTGCCTACATAGGCAAACGCCTGTGCGTAGGCACGAGCCGCTATAAAAATGTCAATCATATTATTATTTTTTAATATTTTTATTATTATTTAGAACGAGGCAAGGTATTTTGCAAAAATTGTACAAAAACAACTAATGGTGATGATTCATATTTCAGTTTAATAATAAAATTATTTAAATTGTGTACACAATAAAAACTAACTACGGTGGGTGACTGGCACGCCACGACGACCGTTGGGCTGAGTCCAGTCTTATCAGTTTTGGTGAAAGTCCTGTACTATTGTTGAATGTGGATCTAACTGTAACCGGATGTGACGACCGCCTCTGTTGCCTCCCTTCCTATATTAGACAACCATTCCGTTACCTTTTTCTTTAAAGTGAGAGTTTTATAGTTTCTAAAATTTTGCAGTTGTGGAGGAAGATTTCTAATGAGAATTTGTGAGATGTAATGAGAATTAGTAACTGAAAAAGTTCTGATTAATTTATCCACTCTAACTCTTAGAGTCTGAGAGCTGTGTGTATGGTAATTATGTTCAAAAATGTCAAAGTTTTCATCAAAGTGCTTGAATATGTACATTGATAAAGTTTTAACATAAAGTTGTCTTGAGTTAAGAACTTTAAATTCGTTAAAAAGATCATCAGTGGGAAATATACGCCCTTTACCAAGTGCAGCTTTAATTATCGATTTTTTAATGATATTTAAGGACTCCAAGACAGACCGATAACCTCCACCCCAAGCAATGATACCCCCCATGAATAATGACTGGCAATAAGCGTAATAACAAAGTTTAAGTTCATTTAAATTTAATATCGCAAAAAGTTGTCTAAAACAAAAATGAATTTCCTAACTTTGTTTTTTTAATAATCCACGTGGGCCGACCAATTCATACTGCTATAAATAACCCCTAAATATTTGTAAGAGTCTACCTTTGAAATTTCCCCACAGTTATTACAATGTTGAGATGAAGAGTCTCCACAAGAGTGAAGTTTCAAGAAATTGAATTTTGCATTTAAGTTAGACTTGAGAGCTATTGGCATGAATTTAGTTTTGTTTATGTTGACTGTGAGTAAATTTTGGTCAAACCATTTTTTTACCAAAGCAAGATCTCTCGTGGATAACTCTTCAACCTCGTCCCAATTAGAACCCTCAAATAAGATAGCCGTGTCATCTGCAAATAAATATATTTTACCCCCAATATTAATGTTCGCTAAGTTATTTATGTAGATTAAAAATATAATAGGCCCCAACGTACTGCCTTGGACCACCCCATAATCAATTTGTCGTTCCTCACTCTCAAAACCACAGATAGAAACAATTTGCCTCCTATTTGAAATATAACTGTCAAACCATGAGAGTGTTTTACCTCTACAGCCTATTAGGTTCATTTTGTGTAAAAGTTTGGTTCTATCTAAAGAGTCAAAAGCTTTGGCCAGATCAAAAAAAGCCAAAAGACAACGTCTATTGTTATTTACAGCAATATTTATATCTTTATTTAAATTAAACAAGGCATTGGAAATAGTTTTATTTTTCCTAAATCCATACTGACAATCAGTTAAAATGGAATTCATTTCTAAATAATCAATAAGCTGCTCTTTTAAAAATTTTTCTATTATCTTTGAAAAAACGCTGAGGAGAGATATCGGTCTGAAGTTGGGTTTTTCAGTGAATGACGATGTTTTTTACAATGGAAAAACTTTAGCAAGTTTTAAAATGTCAGGAAAGGTGCCAGAAACGATACTCAGGTTGGCAATATGAACTAGAGGCTTCAAAAATAAGCCTGCATTATCCTTAAGGAGGGAAGCGGGAAGTCCATCACACCCAGGCGCAGACCCACCATTTACCATTTACCATTTACCATTGATGTCTTCTCCGCCGTCCTTGTAGACAGGGGAATCGTCAAATCTTGAGGATGTTGAGTGTTTGCGTGTGTGTGTGTGAAAGTGTAGGGTTGAGCATTACCAGACTATTTATTTTTTAGGCTATAGTTGTGTTCCTCAATAAACTCTGATAGTTTATAATAGGGTCGTTCAATCAGATATTGTTTAAGTTGTTTTTTAAAAGTTTTAATTTCATTTATTTCCTTGAGGTTTTTAGGGAAAAGATTGAACATTTTGATTCCCATGTTGTTTGGGGTTTTACTGGTTTTATTTAGCCTATGATAGCCTAAATCAAGGTTGGTTTTATTTCTGATATTGTAATTATGACATTGAGTTCTGAGTTGAGGGGGATTTGCTTTAATTGAAGTTATTATTTCTAAAAGATAAAGGGAAATTACGGTTAGGATTTGGTTTTGAATAAAGAAAGGTTTGCAGTGGGCTTGTGGTTCAGCTTGTTCAATTATTCTGATTGCTTTCTTCTGTAAGACTACTATTTTCTGTATGAGGATTTCATTTGCAGAACCCCATGCTATGATTCCATATCTGATATGTGATGAAAATATGGCATGATATGCTGTTATGGTAATTTCTTTGTTGGTCATAGACTTCTAGCTGATTCTTCTTAAAGCATATAATACCTGTGAAAGTTTCTTACTTAGTTGATGGAGATGGTTATGCCATGTTAGGTGATTGTCTAAAATTATTCCAAGAAACTTTGTGTTGGCTTGTATGTTTTCATCCGCAGTTAAAATTTCATTATTGTGATTGGTAGGTTTGAAGTTCATTACTATTGTTTTTTGTTTGTTTATTTTCAAGTTGATGTTATTACAAGTGGTGGTAGAGATTTGCATGGTTTCGTCAATTTTAGATTTTTGGAGTTCTAAATTTTTGTTATCTGTTGGTGTGATGATCGTTGTGTCGTCTGCGAACATTATGCAGGTGCTGTCTTCTGTGAGGTTGGTAGGAAAAGAGTTTATATAAGTTAAGAAAAGCAGCGGCCCTAGTATAGAGCCCTGAGGAATTCCTTGGTATGTCATCTGTAGTTTAGACCTGTATTTGATTTAATAAAAATTCTGAGTGTATTCAATTTCAACTTGCTGTTTCCGATTTGTTAGGTAGTTTTTGATCCAATCCAGCGCTTTATGAGTTATGTTGAGTTGTTGAAGCTTATTTAGAAGTATTTTCCTGTCCAGGCTATCGAATGACCACGTAAACTGTTTATATGTCGTAAAATGTCAAGTTCTGTCACTGGTGTAAGATTGAAGGTCGTGTCCGTCGCAAAAAGTCTAGGTCGTTGACTACTGGTGGGCCGCTGGCGTCAATAACAGTAGCAAGATTTAGTCCGACTTCAGAAAAATAAGTGTTAAATTCATTGGCTACTTCCTAACAAATATTATTGTTTAATTCTGAAGAACTAATTTTTTTATATTTTTCTATTGGAAATTTATCTTTTATTTCGCCCAGCAAGTTCATTTAACACCCCGCAAAATTTCCTTGAATTATTATTACATTCCTGTATTTTTTGTCTGAAATAGTTCTTCTTCTCTGTTTTAATTAAAACATTTAATCGATTTTGGTAAGTTATAAAATATTTTTTTAGCTCTAAGTTGAAAGGTTGTTTTATTAATAACTAGCAGTTACCTGGCGCGCGTTGCTGCGCTCAAATTAAGTTGTTTACATAAGTTAAGCTATTTTAATATGACAAAAAGTTAAGTTTTAAGTTTTTTAATATAACAAAAAAAGTCAATGGAATAGAAAGTAAGTATATTAATATTATTGTAAGGCCAAAGGATAAACAGGCATTATGAAAATTTAAAACCAGAATATTCAAAGTTTGCCTTGTATCTTATTGATCGTAATTGTAATTGCAAATGCAAGAGCACCTATGAGCAAAGAGGCACGTCCAAGTAAAATTTCAACCCTGGTGCCCTTTCAAATTTCAATTTAAAGTCCAGTGGGGCGGAGCCCTAAAGATCTTAAAAAAAAAAAAAAAAAAAAAAAAACTATATTTGCAAAACTGTTTCCTAGTGAGTACCTATAAGCAAAGAGAATCGTCCATGTTAAATTTCAACCCTGGTGGCCCTAAAGTAATTTTGAAGTTCAGAGGGGCAGAGCCCTATAAAGAGCTTCAAAAACTACATTTGAAAAATCGTTTCTTAGTGAGTAGCTATGGGTGAAAAGAATCGTCCATCCAATTTCAACCCCGGTGGCCCTAAAGTAATTTTGAAGTCCAGTGTGGTGGAGCCCTAAAGAGCTTAAACAACTATATTTTCAAACCCGTTTCCTAGTGAGTATCTATGAGCAAAGAGAATCGTCCATGTAAAATTTCAGCTCCGGAAGTCCTAAAGTAATTTCGATGTCCAATGGGGCGGAGCCCTAAAGAGCTTCAAAAACTATATTTGCGAAACCGTTTCTAAGTGAGCACCTATGAACAAAGAGGCACGTCCATGTTAAATTTCAACCCTGGTGCTCCTAAAGTAATTTTTAAGTCCAATGGGGCGGAGCCCTAAGGATCTTTAAAAAAACTATATTTGCAAAACTGTTTCCTAGTGAGTACCTATGAGCAAATAGAATCGTCCATGTAAATTTTCAACCCCGTAGGTCCTAAAGTAATTTAGAAGTCCAGAGGGGCGGAGCTCTGAATTGCTTAAAAACTATGTTTTCAAAACCGTTTCTTAGTAAACACCTATGAGTAAAGAGAATCGTCTGTCAAATTTCAACCCGTGGCCCTAAAGTAATTTTGAAGTTCAGTGGGGCAGAGCCCTAAAAAGCTACAAAAACTATATTTGCAAAATAGTGTAGCTTAGTGAGTAGCTATGGGTGAAAAGAAATATTTTTGTCTTGAAAAATATATCTTCATTGAATAATAATATATCACTATCTAAACTTGTGTACTTTGGCTTGATCGAGAGTCTGATTAGGTATTCAATAATTCTATGGGGTTCCTCTAGTTATAGTAATTTAAATAGAATCTTTGTATTACAAAAGAGAGCAATTAGATGTATGTTGAAACTTAGACCTAGAGAATCATGTTTTGAGCACTTTAAAGAACTGCAAATTTTAACTGTACCATGCATTTACATGTTTGAAACAATTGTCTATGTTAAAGAACACAAACAAATCACCGCTCATCAGCATTCTTATAACACCAGAAACCGTAATTTTAATCCTTCCGTATATCATAATCTAAAACTTTTTGAAAAAAAGCCAGATTACATGGGTCTCAAGCTACTAAAACAACTTCCTCTCAACATAGCTCAAATCGACAATATTAAAAAGTTTAAACAGGAGCTCAAAAAATATCTTGTGGACAAATGTTTTTACGAAATTCCACCTTACCTGACCTGACTCTCGTCCTTTCACCGTGACAACTGACCCCCCCCCAATCCTTGAACAACCCTAACAACGACAAACATCAAGAAGATGCGCCAAAAGCCAAGAAGAAACAACTACGTTGACTGGTCCTATGCCTAAGTGGTCAATCAGGACGACGCGGGATATGTATGTATGTATGTAGAATCATCCATCCAATTTCAACCCCGGTGGCCCTAAAGTAATTTTGAAGTCCAGTGGGGTGGAGCCCTAAAGAGCTTCAAAAACTATATTTGCAAAACCGTTTCTTGGTGAGTACCTATGAGCAAAGAGGCACGTCCGTGTTAAATTTCAACCCTGGTGGCCCTAAAGTAATTTTGAAGTTCAGTGGGGCAAAGCCCTAAAAAGCTACAAAAACTATATTTGCAAAATCGTTTCTTAGTGAGTAGCTATAGGTGAAAAGAATCGTCCATCCAATTTCAACCCCGGTGGCCCTAAAGTAATTTTGAAGTCCAGTGGGGCAGAGCCCTAAAGTGCTAAAATAACTATATTTGCAAAACCGTTTCTTAGTGAGCACCCATGAATAAAGGGAATCGTCCATGTCAAATTTCACCACCTGTAGGCTTTTAGTGTAATTGTGAGCTTTTGTAGGGCGGAGCCCTAAAGACAACACAAACGTCAACATTATACCTCACGCCTGGTTACTTCTATGATTATAAGCATCTGCTCGAATGAAACTTTCAAATTTTTTAATTACAGCAGTTAATTTTGTAAACACTAAATTTCTAAAACCTGACACTGCACCATTGTATGCCCTCTGGCTCAGAGCCCTTTGGACAGATTTGCACTAAACTTTACACAAACCATCCTTGAATAATGCTTAATAATGCCTGAAAGTTTCATTGCAATCGGCTGAGCGGTTTCGGAGTCTATAGGCAACAAACATATAACTATATATACATACTTCCTCTTTTATAGATATAGATTTACTCAATTTACCCATTTTTCTTATACATCTAATAAGTCCGGTGGAAATCCAAGGTTTAATTTGGTTTAAACTGTTGTGATAATTACGAGGTTTACATGATTTAATTATAATGTCTTTTAGAATACAATCAAATTTCGCAGCACTTTCATTTATATCTCGACTCATTAAAACAGTCTGCCAATTTTCGTCTGATAAAAAATTTCTGAAAGCAGCTTTGTCAACGTAAGTTAAACTTAGTGTTTTTGTCTAGGTGGTCAATTTTTGTGTCAAACTCAATTTGTAGAGCAGTGCAATAGTGGTCAGTAGTGTGGCTATGTACGACAGCAGACCTGACATTATTATAATTATTATGTCGAACAAAGAAATGATCAATGCAAGACATACTGTCGCTAGTCACACGAGTAGGTTTGTCAATACAACACACGAGTCCTCCTTCAGTTAGGATATTTAAGTACCGTTCCCCATGTTTATCTGTCTTCAGTAAATTAATATTAATGTCCCCAGTTAAAATATAAGTTGTGTTTGCCAAAGTGGTATCATAGTAGTATTTAAGATGATCTAGAAAAATGTCATAGTCACTGTCGTGTGTCCTGTACAAAGCCAGTAAGTTAAACCGTCTGCCGTCAGTAGTCCAGTTTATGGTCAGTCCGTAAACGTCACCCACCGCCACCTAGCGAGATTCGACAGACAGCGACTTTTTTACATAAATAATGGTTCCATCATTTTTGTTACGCTTTTGATTAGTCACTATCGTGTCAAATCCCTCGAGCGGCGGCAATATGGTGCCATCGCAGTGCCAAGTCTCCGTTAAAACGATTATGTCAAAATTAATTTTCATTAATTCTAATTTAATTAAAAAACTGTCTATATTTTTGCTGAAACTCTTGATATTTTGCTGTAAAATAGTAATATTAATGTTGTCGCTACAAAAAACCTTGCCAATATCATTACAATTTAAAACTTCTTCACAATTAACATGCCTGAAACTGTCTATCTCGTCCAACTCAAACTCCATTGCATTGTTTGTGCCGCCCGCCCCCTCCCCCCGTGACCCACCGACAACTTCGCTTATCACTCACATCTTTGTAACGGCTCATGTATGAATTTCTAATGACTCCAATCAAAGCAGCTATTTAAGAGCAAAACATGTACATTTTCTGTACTGAGCAAAGGATAAAAAAACTATCTCAAGCAAAAACGTTGAGTGTAAAAAATTACAATAAATTAATAGTACCACAGTATTAAAATGTGTTTAAGTGAAATAAAAAATATCTTAAGTACAGTTTTAAATTAATGCAAAAAATACTTAATTTGTTTTTGTTTTGCCCTGAGCATGACTCAACAAACAATTAATTGACTAATGGTTGAATCTTGTAATCAACGGACAGATTCAAAATTATAATATAATCTTTGAGCAATAAACTAAATATTTTAATTCTACAGTTTACAAAATGTTGCTTTAGAAAACTTAAATTAATAAATATTCATTACATATAATATTACTCAAATACATAAAATAATAGCCTGCTCTTAAAATGAATTGT
Organism: Neoaliturus tenellus; assembly: GCA_030545055.2. Taxonomy (NCBI): domain Eukaryota; kingdom Metazoa; phylum Arthropoda; class Insecta; order Hemiptera; family Cicadellidae; genus Neoaliturus; species Neoaliturus tenellus. Next base: position 102,050,044 of record CM061531.1, read on the forward strand.
TGATAGTGAAAGTTAATAATGTTTCCATGCAACTTATATTGTGATTTTTCTTTGTTTTCTTCATATAAGTATAATAAGGTAAAATTTCATTTAATTGATTTGACACAAACTGGTATGCTAAAGTTTTACTCTTTGTTTGACAACACTAAATGAAACATTATTTAATAATAAAATAGATCCCTTCATGTTAATAAATACCAGTGAATTGCTAGTTTTTTCAATTCCCCTAATAAAGGTGTTTTAATTATTTAACAAACTAAACTAACTTAAATTTTAATTTTAAAAAATCATTTCGTTTTATTATTATACATCGTAGTTTAAATTTTGAAGTTCGCGCGTTCATGATAATGAATGATGTTAGTTCTTCTTTTTTTGAGACATCAACGCACTCTAGTCAGCTGGTCTCAACATTGGAACTGCGATCAAAACAAAGGCGTAATATTATAAATTTACGCTTCAGTTTCAGAGAGTTGTCGGTGCGGTGCCAGTGTTTTGCACTCATCGTCACTTCGCAAGTACAATTTAGTGAAAAGGGAACTGATTTCTTTGAACTACCTCAAACCGGTGAAACGAAATATGATTTTTTTATCTCGTATATTATAGGATTGTCTAGAAAACTAGTGTTACTGTATGATAGATGCGAGGTCAAAAGTGATGTCTAGTTTTTCACATCCATAAATATCTTATCACTATTGTCCCAGAGATCATATTTTCAGTCCTTAACTATTACAATATAATGCCTATTCAGTCATTTTCTGAATCAATAGGAGCTTCATCTTTCTTCGATAATTTCACTTTTCAGTCGGTTAATTCTTCATTCATAACCTCTAAGCCTCTGAAAACGGAAGACATAGGTCTTGCAATGGAAGTGTTAAATTCAGCTATTGCAACTTTCGTGGACAAACCATGGATAGGTTCAATCTTGGGGTCTTTTCTAGTGAGTCTCAGTGGAGTTTTCCCTTTACTACTCATTCACATTGATGATGATGACAGTATTAAACAAGGAGGTAAGTAATAATCGAAGTAATATTACCTATAAAATAGGTCACAACAAACACTGTACCTACCCTATCACATTGTAACAGTTCATTAGGGATTCCGACATGAAGGTTACATCCATTCCCTATCAAATTTGGGCGAAACTTTGTTATCCTTCTCCATTGTTATTGTCAATGGTTAAATTTTCAATGTTGCGATTGAAATTGTTTGATGAAAATATAATCTAGGCTTAATCATCAACGATACTGATGTAGGCTAAGAAATGTATTATAACAATCTTTCAGGCGGTTTTAACCAGCTTTTATCCAGCTGGTTTTAACCCTCTGAGGGCGAAACTTCGTTATCCGTCTCCACCGTTATTATCGATGTGGAAATTTCGATGAAAACTGAAATTGAGCGATGAAAACAATCGAATCAACAACGATACTGAGAAAAGATATGTATCATAATAATAATCTAACCTAACAGTGTAACCGTAAACCTCCATCACTTTAATTGACAGCGATGTTTATAATAACATAATCAATGGTGTTTGTAAACATTTAAAATTCATATTCCCTTAATACAATAGCAAAAAAAAAAAAAAAAAAAAAAATTCCTTTCTGATTTATATTTGGCAGCATTTGTGTGACGCCATTTTAGATCTAACGAAGTCTGCTTCTTCTCGCAGTTTGAATTTAGATACAGCTACACAACAAACTTGGTTAGTTTATTTTGTGTTGTTCTTTGTTACAGGTTACATTTAGCTACAATTTTTACTTTTTCTGTTGTTGTTATTTTCAGTTACTTGTTTCAAAATCGTAATCATATCGTGTAATTGTATCATTGATATAATAGCAATATTATCGCAATATCGAAATTTCCACATCGATAATAACGGTGGAGACTGATAACGAAGTTTCGCCCCTCTGAGCGGTCAATATAGCACCCTTGGAGCATTACAAATTTTTTTAAGGTTTTGCATAGCCTACTTTTAAATAAAAATTATTCTGGCTAAAAAATATATTTTATTTATTTTGTGAATATTTCAAGAAGCATGAAAAGGACATTAATTAAATGGAAGAATGTGCTAATTATACTAAAACGGATCTGTACTTATTGAAAGTTTGTCATGAAAAGGTTGGTGTTATATAGATTTTACCTAAAACTTTGGTTTTCAAATTGAACTAGGAATTATAATTCCTTGAATGTTGAATTATTTTAATTGTTTCCGTATTCTAATGTTTTACAAAGTTAAATTTATATTTCAATTCAACAAAATAGCTATTGGTTTGCCAGATCCCTTCTAATTCTGGCTGGTCCACTAATCGAAGGAATCTTATTTTTTCACAATCTGTTTAAAACCCTACAGACCCGCAGAACCTCAAATTTACTGTATAAGTTATCCTATGGTGTTGAAATTTGGCATGGACCCATCTCTTTGCTAATAGCCTCAGAGGTGCTCATTAAGGGTAATTATTGAGTTTAGCTACGGCCATCGGAAAATGGAAATTTTTTTTTTCAAAATGTCGGAAATTTCACGCTGATTCCGAAAATGATAGTTTTTTCCCGCGGAAAAGCTCGGAAAACCCCGGAAAATCGGAAAAACCGGAAATGACTTTTTACCTTGAATTTATCGGTGTGGGTATTCAAATTAACCGGGATGTTAAGCTGATCACGAATATGTAAAAAATATTTTGATCCGATTTTAAATAAGCCGGAAAATGCGGAAAAAGTGTCGGAAAAGCTATAAAACGAACTATTTTTAAAGTATATCATGTGGGTACTCAAATTACGCGGAATTTCATGTAGAATATGAATATGTTTATATCAATTGAATACAACAAATTATTACTCAATAAAGATAAAAAAAAACTTAGAAAACAAATAAAAACACACTGAAACTTATATAACTTAAATGAAGCTCTAACAATGTTATAAATGGTTGTTATTTAAATCATTTGATATTAGGTAGTACTATACACATTACATATTATTATAACATACCATAAACTAACTAGGAAACCTAACCTTTATAACCTAACGTAATCCAACCTAACTTAACCTAACCTAACCTAACTTAACCTAACCTAACCATCATGTATGTGGGTACAACTAAGCAACATTTTATGTGAAATGAGAATACATACTTGTTTATGGAATAAAACACATAAAGTCAGTACCCACACGATGGTTAAGTTAGGTTAGGTTAAGTTAGGTTAGATTAGGTTTCCTAGTTAGCTTATGGTATATTATATTAATATGTAATGTAGATATATAGTACTACCTAATATCAAATGATTTATTTCAAATAACATCCATTTATAACATTGCTAGTGCTTCATTTATGTAAGTTTCAGTGTGTTTTTATTTGTTTTCTAAGTTTTTTTTTTTTTAACTTTATTGAGTACCTATTAATTTTTTGTATTCAATTAATATAGACATATTCATATTCTACATGAAATTCCGCGTAATTTGAGTACCCACATGACATACTTTTAAAAAGTTCATCTTATAGCTTTCCCGACACTTTTTCCGCATTTTCCGGCTTATTTAAAATCGGATCGAAATATTTTTTATATATTCGTGATCAGCTCGGTATTCCGGTTATTTTAAATACCCACTCGACATATTTTGGAATAAAAACTTAATTTCCGGTTTTTCCGATTTTCCGGGGTTTTCCGAGCTTTTCCGCGGGAAAAAACTATCATTTTCAGAATCAGCGTGAAATTTCCGACATTTTGAAAAAAAAAAATTTCCATTTTCCGATGGCCGTAGCTAAACTCAATAATTACCTCATTAAGAAAGTTTTGCAAATATAGTTTTTAGGGCCCATCCTCACTGGACTTGAAAATAGGCTTATCTATATCTGCTTATGTTGTTGATATTTGATGTGGACGTTCCTCTTGCTTATAGCTAGGCTACTCGCTAAGAAAAGGTTTTGTATTTGAAATTCTTTAGGGCTCCACCCCACAGGACTTCACAATGAATAAGGGCTGGAGGAGGTTAAAATTTGACTTGGTCCTCTTCGCCCATAAGCCCTCACTAAGAAAAGGTTTTGCCAAAATCCTTTAGGGCTCCGCTCACACTACTTCAATACGTTTCAATATAACTCTTAAGGAAATTTTTCATTGCTGAAAGAGATTTTTTTACCCTTAGAACAAATTAAACTACGGGCGAAGCCGTGACTGGTAACAGGTAGTTAATATATACTAGAGATTGCCACTTGTTGAAATTCCACCAAAATTAATGTTGATTTGCTCCCAATTAGTTTAAAAGTATTTTACTACTATAAAATATGTTTTCCTGTTTTTCTAGCATTTGTTATTACAATTGTCTGATTCAATCAATTAATCTTCTTTTTCCATAAGCTTAACATTGAATCATTGAATGCCTGTAGGCTGTACCAAGTCCAACTAACTTACACTCCAGGCTGGAATGCTCCCAGGAGACATGACATTACTGTAGTAGTGTTCCAGCTGATCTGAAATGACGCAATTTCAATGTAATTCCCATATAATTATCGAGAAATCCCCTAAAATATCCAAATTTTTTACCCGTTCCCCACAAAAATTCCCGAATGTCAAGCAAATTAGGCCTACCCGCTTTTGGCAGAACACTGATCGGCTGGAACACTACTACTGTGACATGATCTTTCCGAGCATTCCAGCCTGGTGTGTAGTTGGCCTTGCTGTAGCCCTAAAAGCCGTTGTGAATTATAATGGGAGTTATGCTCATATACAGGGCACTCACTACCTATTTAACGGTTCATGCGAATTTCTTCTATGATGCCAGAAGCTGAGAAAAAAGAAGGAAAATAAACAATGCTTGCCTATTGAAATATCTATATCTATATCTATATATCTATATATATATATAATACGTGATGCCCTTTTTTTGTTAACACTACTCCTCCCTTATTTCTAGACCAATTTTAAAGATTGAGGTGTCAAAAGAATGGTCTTAGTTCGTAGTTTTGCAATAAGGTTTTAGATTTTTGATATTTTAATTTTGAAGCTCACGGGAAGCCCTCAAAGTTCATTTTTTGTCCATAAGATTAAAATGGGGAACAATTTATATTGAATTGCTAAATAAAACAGCTGTTGATAGTTATCAGACAAACACATGTGAGAGAAAATAATTTATTGAAAATAAATTATAACTGTCCCCATTTGAGGATTGCCTACAAAGACACAGTATACAAAACATTTACATAATTTGTAATAATAAAACTTAGGCCTAATCATTTTTTTATGAGTCACTATGCACTGGAATTCAATTTTGATTGTACAAATGATTTCTTATTATATAAATAGAATTTTTTAATGTTTTTTCAACTATACTTTTTATAACTTGACGGTTTAAGTTAAATTCTTTCCAGAAGTTTACTAGAAAATTTGGAATTGTGCCTCTTGCACCAATTAATAGTCCAATTACTTTTAAATCTTTAATTTTATATTTTTCTTCCAAATATTTTCTTGTTGGATTGTATATTTCTTGTTTCTCTTTGTTGACTTCTTCCGGTTGGTGACTATTCATTTCGAATCTTATTGTAGGATCGACTACTATCGCTCGTCTACTTTTTGGGTCGATGGCCAATATGTCTATTCTCCTGTTGCTACCGGTATCCGACACACAATGCACCTCTTCATACACTTCCCAGTTTTTGTATTTGTTTTTAATTTCTGTAAGCTGAACAGAAGCAAATTGAACTGGTACTGAAATATCAACACAATTTCATACTTTTATACGAGGAGTGTCTAATCTGAGGTTTTAACCTTTTCTCAAAATGTAGCAGGTAGATTTTACTTGAAAGTTTTATTCACACGTATTTGGGCACAAAAATAAGTTTTGTAACTTAACCCTGGAAAAACAGGCATTTGCTGAAATAATGTAAGTAATTTTTTTCTCCTATTTTAAAATGAGCACAGTAGTAGACCACTGTACCTACTTTCATTTTTATACTGTACTTCAGAGGGTGCAAAGCTAGCTTATAGTAGTGTGTTACACGGCATAATGTGTGAAGGTTGTTCTTAAATCAATTATCCACAATGTAGCCTTCAGAAGGTTGGTTGGAGACCTGGCCATTCCTTTTACAATATATCCTTTAATATTTATTTCCATTTTCTTACTTTTATTAGGCTATTTTGTGTGACAGATTTAGTGATCTGAATCAATTATAAGGATACGGTACACATAGCATCACCAAAAAGACATTTCCCTGGATTTATTAAATTTCCATACATTCTAAGTATATTTTACTTACAAACAAAATCTGCAGAATATCTGTAACCATTTTGTAGGATGTGTACACTAACAGTTTGGCTGCACTCCAAAACATTATTGTAAAGGTATGAAAATTTTTAATAAATGTAATTGAATAAATAAATGTAAAGTAATCTTGTGCAGAACCAATATTAATACAGACTGTGTGATAAGACATGATATATTGTCCATTAAGTCCAAAGTCCATTAGCCATGTTTCTTAAAGTCTCATCTCATCTTCCCTAATCATTTAAAATTATCTGCTAAGTTGCCTATCTCATTGTTGAACAAAATGACATCCGTAATTGACAATCAATAAGAAGCTTAGCACCTCTCACTGTTGCACTGTAAGATTGGTAGAGTTTATCTGTAAGATGTCATTGGATTTTGTCTCATGATTTCTCTATTAAACTTATATAAAATTTTATCATTGCTGCCATTGGTTGTTAGACCATTAATAATTAACTCTGCCTAAAAGAACCAGCTGGTCTTAGACAGTAACAAAGCTACACAAGGCATCACACCCATACTCATTGATTCATTTTAAGGCTATTACTTCATTCATATTGACTTAAAAATAAGCCCAGGTAGCATCGTCATCTTAAAAAATGATTAAAAAGTGACTAGTACAGTAAAATAAGGCCAAACACAACCTTTTGATCGGCAACTGGGGCTGTGAAATTTTCAGGACACCTTTTAAGCTCTAGAAAAACAGATTTGATGAGTCCCCAAAAAATGCATTTGTTCTACACCTATAAAATCCCTTTTCAAAATCGCGGTTCTTTGGTAATGGGATACATTTTGAAAAAGCTTCCCTTTTACATTTTTCACGTGCACCTCTCAATACTAAGTTGTGGGGCCAGCGCCAATAATTGTTGAATGGTATATAATTTATTTTGAATGGTCCTTAATTTTTGGCCACCATTTTGGATCCACCATTTGAATACAAATTATTTTTTTCTAATGTAAAGATAGCGTTGTGACACATCATTTCAGAGTAGATTTTTATGCTGATAACAATGCCGCAATCTGTTTTTGGAACATATTCGTTAGTTTTAAAGATATACGGAAATAAAAATTCTTCTCAATACATTTCTAATAGAAGGTTCAAACTTTGAATTTATTTATTTTTTATTTTCCCCATATATCCTGTTCTAATTGAGGTAGGTTGTTGATTTTGGTATCAAATCACTCAGTGGATCTTTAGAGTTTTTGATCATTTGAATTGGCTTGGTTTAAAGCGGTTTGTACGTTTATTAAATTCAATAAACGGGGTGAGTGAGTGTGGGTGAGTCGGTGGCGTAGTGGTTAGCGCGCCGGATTTTGGGGCCATGACAGCGATGTCGTGGGTTTGAATCCGCGTTCTGCCAGTGACTTTTATCAGTACCTTTCATCTTGTACTGTAGCGGCTCACCCCGTTACTTTGTCTAATACGATCCACGCACAGATCAATTCGGTAGTCTGTGTGGACTACATCTTTAACAGAAAACGAATTTCAGCAACCAATAAATTTTATGTTGATTGGACAATCATAAGTCACTTAAAATTCAACGAATTTCAATGGTCAATAACTCAAAGAAATTGATGTACTGGTTGCTTTAAGACCAAAATTAACTGTGTGTCTTATTTAGAACTTAAGATAGGCTATTAATCCATAACTAAAAGTGAATTTGAAAAAAAATGTATTTTCTATTAAATAGAACGATATAACTCATCTCTTAATCCTCGGAATTTAATGAAGAATAGCTCAAATTAATGTCAGAATATTAATGATTATTTTAAGACCACAAAATGAACCGCATACCTCAATTAAAACTAGATATATAAAAAAAAATAATAAAACTATAAATTTAAAGTTCAAAATGTCTATAAGAAATGTATAGGGATGAATTTCGATTTGAGTGTATCTTTAAAACAAACCAAGTTGTTCAAAAACAGATTGTGGCATTGTAATCAGCATAAAAATCTAATTTGAAATGATGTGTCACAACATTATCTTTACATTAGAAAAAAATAACTTTTATCCAATATGGTGGATCCTAGATGGCGGCCAAAAATTAATGACCCGTCAAAATGAAGTACTTCCCATCCAACTATTATCGGGGGTTGTGCAACATTTATTTATTTATTTATTTATTCTTCCAACGGACATAGCCATTTACAATAATTTATACAAATCACTAATACACTAATTCATGATACAAAAAGCAAGATCTCACATAAAAACAAGCAATCTCTTCAAGATAAAAAAAACTACAATATTTACAAGAGGACAAAAATGTACAACAACAAAACTATAGGCCTACAAATAAAAAATGCTAGCAAAATATAACTTTATGTGTGCACAAGTCTTTCGTTGTGTGCACAACATTATTATATTGAGAAATGCAGGTGAAAAATAAAATAAATAGCTTTTTTTTAATGTATCCCATTAACAAAAAAAAAAAAAAAAAAAAAAGCGTCATTTTGAAAAATGATTATACAGGTGTAAAACAACTGAATTTTTTGGGACTCTATAGTGCTTAAAAGAAGCTGTTATAAAATTTTTGTGAATGCATATCAGTTGCCGATCTAAAATCCTAATTTTACTGTACGTACTAATAACAATTGGCTTCATTCATCTATAGACAGGTTCTACATCGTTAGACCTTAAATGACAACAACTATCCTCCTCATGAGTGAGTTTTGGTAAAATTCAATTATGAAATTAATTTTATTTGAAGTTTCAAACACTTAGACTAAAAAAATCCTCTAGACTGTTTTCTTAATATCTTCCTGTATTACTGAAAAAAGGATAAATTCTTAACCAATTCATGTTACAATTTAAGTTCTAACAAATTGCCTATTTGATAGAAAAAGTTTTTTATATCCAAATGTTAACAATCATTTTTTATATTCTCTTAGACTTCACTTAAGTCTAGTTACATAACCATCTATAATGACGTGTAATGTTCTGAGACTAGTGATTGTATTCAGTTTTACGTTTGAAATCACATTTTAACAACTGTATCTAATATTGTGATAACTCTCGTTACAACATTTTTAGTTTAGTAATTTCTTGAACCTAAATAAGCCATGTAGGTATTTATTACTAAATAAGCACTATTGATATAGTTGGACTTATTTTTGTTAGCCTATTACTTTTTGTTGTTGTTATTTTACCTCATTACTGATTTAATATATCTGGTCATCTTCTTCAGAGTAAGCATTTTTAACGTAGGCCTAGGTTTATTATTGTTTGGTTGACTTCTTTGATTCTTAAACACATAGACCTAATAAAGTTATTTTGACATTTAAACAGATGGGCTATTAATGCTGTAGTTAATTGCTGTATTTAATTTTTGCAATATAACTCAAGTCGAGGGCAATAGAACAGGCGTGTCAAGGCCATGTCTTTCAATAAGCCAGCTGATTTTTTTTCTCATTTAGCTACATGTTGAATTCATTTCAACATGTAGCTAAATGAGAAAATGAATTTAAAAAAATGAATTCATTCAGCTACATGTTCATGGCATAAGGCCAAGCTAAATGCTTGGCCTTCATCCGCCTGTTCTATGGCGGCCGACTATAGTCACAGAATGCAAAAAATTGCAAGTATTGTCAAAAGGCAGTTGGCAACTTACTACAAATTATCCAAATTTATATTGAAAGGTTGAGAGGTTAGTTAAAAATTTTGAGTGTTTTTTAGGCTGATATAGTCTAATAAATGTGGGTTAAGAGGGTTGAGCAGAAGGATATAAATACGAGTTTATAGAGGAAACCAACTCGAAGTGTGGGTTGGACATTTGAGGGGGTGGATGCAGGTGCACGTGTGAAGGGATGATAAGAAATGTGGGTTGTGGGAGGTTTAGAGGCAAGACGCTGGTGTGAGTGTGAAGCAGTGATAAGATACACACTTCACTGAACTTTCTGCAAGCTATTTAACACTAAAACTATTAATGAATTGCTTTTATTACATCACTGCCACATTTGTCTCAAATTTTTAATGATATTTTTTCATGGAACACCAGTCTCATTATGTCTTACTCATTTTCCATTAGAAGTTGTCAATTGCAATTGATTTGTGTTCTTACAAAATTAATAATTAAATATAGCCTACAGAATTAATTTTTAAAATTAACGTCTTAATACATAGGAAACGTGTATTAAATTAAAATTAATATTTTTGTGAGAAATAATTGTTCTAAGTCTATTATACTAAATCAATATTTTTAAGTTTATCACATTTAAATAATGTTTTTATATACATTTTTATCAGGTTATCATAAAGAAAGCCAATGGCTGTGAATCTACAGAACAATTACCTACTGCAACGGAAAATATTGTTCTTAAATTTGTAGTTAACTTATTCTATCTCTTGACTACAAGTAGCTAAAGTTATGAAGTATCATTTGAAACATGATAAATGAGTGCTTTGCTGGGCCTCCCACACTATGTCTGGGTAACAGTTGTCGTTTTGTCAACAATTCCATATGCTTATTGTCTAGCTTAATAATGTTAGCCAAGGTTCGCTCCATTACATCTAGCCTATAGCTTGTTTGCTGATCATGTTTGAAATTTCACTTTGCATGTGTTAAAAAATATTCTCAATTTTGTAAAATTAGATCACTTATTACACAAACTATGTTATTTTGGTTAGTTTGTATTGCACAGAGTTCCTGATAACCCTTAACACATTGATAACTTTATCAGCAGTGTGTTTACTTTTTTACTGTTTAGCTTAGCTAAATTTCAAACACAATTATTTTATGTTACAATTTTTTCCAAACCTCATTTTATACTTAAAAGCTAATATGTTAAAAAATGGGTACAGTACTGATAAAAAAAAACAAATTAATTGCTTGAAAAAAGGTAAACCTGAACATAGAATGAGTTTTGGGATGAGGGAAGATGTGGTTGGGGGGTGGGGTGGGGGGAGTTGCCCGACCACTAATAGCTTCTGTCATGGGAGGTCGACACTAGACGACCTTGCCCGAGCCTTCCTTCCGCATGGGCTGTGTACCGTACCGCTACGTACAGGAAACTAGACTGGTCAAGGTGCATTTCCTTCCAGCCTCCTGAGTGTAGATCTATTCATAACCCTGGTCTCTGATCCTTTGCCATACAACTGTCATTTCCTTCACTGAAAGCCATCTATTTTTCTATTTATAAGCATTCTATTTTCTGGTTTAAATTGTATTCAGCAACTGTTGAAATGCGATGCCAATTTTCTATGATAAGGTGGCTTTAGTACATTTATTTCTTTTAGGACAAGCTCATTTGCTTCAAAAAGTTTTAGTTTAGTTATGGTCGCTGTTATGTTAATGAATATGTTTGAACTCTTTTAATTTATTAAAATAACATCTGTTCAACAAGCTATTTTTGTTTATTTAAAGCTTTCATTGTATCAGTAAAAAGTTTTGTTTTGAAGTTCATTTTAAGTTGAGATCACCTTTCGAGTTTTTAAATAGAGGGGCTAGATATAATAATAATAACAGGTTATTTTGTCGTTTTGATACAAATTTTAAAAGTTAGGATTACAGTACAGTGGAAAGCAATATAACAATGTAAGTAACAAATACAACTAAAAGCTATATTAAAGATAAAATTAGAGATCTTCACAGAATAGTTCATCAGTTACCTCAAATGATAATTGAAACCTATATTAACATTTTCTTGTATTAGAATGGAACATGGCAGCTCACTGGATTCTAGTAAAATCCTGTTGACAGGAGGGGAGGGGGGTTGTTCTGAATATTGAAATAAACTAGAGATGTAAGTGTTGGCCTTGTAGAAGTCAATAGCACCCTTCAGTTCGCCTTGACGGCATTGTGCTCATAATGGACAGACTGTCTGCTGATTTGTGATGATGTCATTCTTTGCACAATGGAAGTACGTGATGGCAACCCAGAGTAGCCCCGTGCTACTCCAGGCTGAGCAAATGTATTGATCACTCTCATGCTCTGGAGCGTGCTTAACCTTGGATCTTTTTGGATCACAACTGAACATGAAGCTCTTGTACGGACAAACAGCTTAAATATTTTCATAGAGTTTTCCTCAATACACTTACACATACAGGAATACAGGAACACACACTTACACACACATCACATTCCTCTTATTCTTAATCTCGAAACACATCTTAATCTTGAAAGATTTGTTTCAAATCTTTCCTTATTTTCTGGGGTGTACCTATTAGGACAAACAGTGTCTTTAAAAATTTGCTTATCATACTGTGCATTTTTTCAGTTTATAAAATAGTTATTTTAAATAGCTTAGTTTGACTAAACAAGTTGTTTTTTGAAATTACAAATTGCATTCAAAATAATTAAGCAAACAACAATACTCTACTAATGAACGAGTACAGAAACTCATTCTTTTAAAACTTCTCTTTTAATTTTTGTTTGTTTCAAGTACACGAACTACTTGTGTATACATAAGGCATTTCAATTTTAAACTATTCAATCATTAATTCAATTCCTAAAGTTTTGAAATGTTTACAATGTTCGGTAAAACAAAGTGCAACTAATTGTCAAATTCTAAACAGTCAAAAATGGTTGAAATTCTAATGGACCCTAAAAAAGTTTGTTTTAATCAGTATTCACAAAAAACATTTTTCAAAAACATTCTTAATGATAAATAGCTATACTGTACAACAAATGTTGCTACAGGTAAAACACATTTTAACTGTAGTGTAGTTACAGTTATGTGCATATTTCACTTAACATGTTGCACCTAATCATTTTTATAAAAATGTTACAACTTCTATTGAAATTATCAGCAGCTCTATGACAGAAAATCAGCACTTCCGTCACTTCTGAACTCTCAGTTGAACTGTAGATTTTACATAAGATTACTGTAATAAGAAAGCCTTAGAGCAAGTTTAACCAATATTTGCCAATATCTCACCCACAGACCCACAGATGGGGTTTTTAATAATGAAAAAAAAACTGCTTTTATTTTCTTAGTTTTGTGTACATTTTTTCATTTATTTTTTATTATATATATATTTTTTTTTTGGGTGTATTTACGCCAGTGGCATTTTTAACGTTTTGACGGGGAACTGTCCAAACCCCAGTCTTGTTACTATCTAACATCGACCAGTTGTTAGAAAGCATCATTAATTAATAGCCCAATGACAAATGGCAACTGGGTCCAGAATCGAACCTTTAAAAAGCTACTTACTTTTCTCAGGATCGAACCGGCAACCTTTGGATTCAAAGGCGAGCACTATAACCACTCAGCTACCCAGCCAGTTTTATTGAAATTAATTTGTGATTTAAGATTTTTCTGATGATAATAGGGTTTTCTCTTTTAATATGTGGCCAAATAAGAAGAATGTACATAGTTGTAATATTAATGTGGAACAGTCTTTGCATTTAATAAGACATAACGATCGCCACTGTTTTAAATTCAACCAAAATTTCATCTATCTGTTCTTCCAGATTTGCTAGTATTTTTATTACAACAGCAGTCTCAATTATCCTTTTTCCATTTGATTAACATGAGTTTCTGCTCATCTACGGAGCACTTACTTTTCTAACGATATGAGCGAATTTCTCCTTCTATTTATTAATAAGCTGAGACAACAGGAGAAAAAGAAAGATACTATATACTTGCCTATTAATATATAGATAGAAATAAAACCCCAAGTTTTTTAGACGTCATAAAAAAGACAAATAAATGTATATTAAAGTTTTTAATTTTTGATAAAATAATAACTATTTATGCATTAAAGCATTCAAAAATATTTCTGACAAAACTAAATACTGTAATTTAAAATAAAAGGTTGAAAACATTTCAGCAAAAATGAAAATATAGATCCATGCCGTAATACATCTAATTAGCTGAAATTTTTAATAGATAATTAAGTTGTTATGACAACATAAGGATTGATAGGTTGTATTTTTGATACCGACTTTTAGATTTAGGCACCACAGTTGCTAATTGTCTTATCGGTTTACTTTCTTCAACAATCTACTTTTGAGAAATCACTTAGTGTTGGTATGGTATTAGTATATTTCATCTTGCTACTTGATGAAGTTTTCAAATTTCTTTGACTTTTATATTTCACAAGGAATAGTTAATGTTGGCAGCGCTAACAGTGTCTCTGTCGTGATGTGCTGCTGTGTGCCGTGTACAGTGTCATCGTGAGAACGGTTGTGGTGAGCCAACAGACACACTGTCGTGATTCTACCGTCCCAGTCAAAACACTTTCTATTCCTGAAACGTTTCTTAACTCCAACCTCAATTCAAATTATTGGAAGTCAAAGGAAAAAATGTATTGAAATTATTTTTCAAAACTTTTTCATAAAACTATAAAGTAAAATAGTCTTTTGTTTTTCTTTAAATAATACTGCAAAATTAGTTTCTTCTATAGTACATCAACTGTATTTTCATATATGAAAACTAGCAATATACTCATAACATTCTTATTATAGAACACTTGGCAGTAAACTGTAAACATTTTCTAAGTAGTTAGTGATCAGTTTTAAAAATTCATGAAATTTGTGTCATTGTTTCTAGTTTAAAGCTACTATTTCGCTTCTTTATTTTCAACTTCTTTCTCTTCCTTTGTAAAACAGTTGATATACCATGGGAGAGTAGGTAAGTAGTTCTTTGTATTTCAGTAGAAAGCAAATTGGGAACAGATTCTGTTGCACAGTGTGGACTCAGAACACACATCTGCCGCTCCCAACAACCTTGAACTGTAACTTCATTGCCATTGCTCACAATCCGCGGCTTTCTGAGAAATAATGTGTTGTTTGCCATGTGGACTGGCAATTTTTTCCTAGATCACCTATTGTTTTGTTCCTTCTTTGTGCGATAACTGAAGAGGACACGTTGAAGACACAACGTTCATGTTGTGAGGCATATTTCGGTGCAGCCTTAATCTTTTCTTATCTTAATTATTTAAATAAAAAGAATTTCACTAAACAATTTTGAAATGTTAACAAACTTTAAATCAAATTAGGCTAGTTTATCCTTAAACCTGAAGAAACCATAGAAAATGCCTAAGTGAAATTTTGCAACTTAAACACGTCCAAGTTTCCAATGGTCGCTAAGATTTTTATTGTTTTTGTTCGAGCAAATTTAAAATATATTTTGAATTAACCCACTTTAACAAACAGAATTTCTTAGAATTTCATCGTTAAATTCATAATTTTGTTTGGCTAAGAGATTGTTTAAATCATGAAGAAGTAGACCTTCTCATTAAGTAGTCTTTCAGGTATTTTTGTATCACAGTCTTAAACTTACTGTAATAACCTTTATTCATAGGTTATAGCTGTAAAAAATTTATAAAGACTGATCTCAGATTTTTGTTTACATTTGACATGAATGTTTTATTCAATATTAAGTCAAAACATTTAAAAAAATAAACAACATTAACTGTGGCTGAATACTTACAAATAAGAAATGCTTCGAACATCGAAAGTACCGTATGTTTATAATTTTAACCACTCATGACACTGATTTTAAAAGATTCTAATATGTTTTTTTAAATCTTGTAGGTTTTTACCAGAGCTGCCAATTATCAATTTAGAACTATTGTTGGGAGGCTGCCAAATTGTTTTGAATTTTAATTCTCCTGGTTGTATTTTTAAACCTTACTCGCCACAATGTTATATATTTACCAAAATTGTTTACAATGAAGTAGAGTCCAGCAAACACAGACTTCAATAACCCGGAATTCTGGATAACTCTGAAAGCCTCTCTCAGAGCAGTAAACTGCACTGGGTTCCATGGTGCCAACCATCGGCGTAGTTTATCTTTAAATTTTTTTTAATAGGTGGGTTATAAGTTTTTTAGTTTTTGTATTATGATACCTAAACTATTTGTACTTTTCTTATGTTTACTACGTTCTTGGTAACCCGGAATTTTCACATACCCAGACACACCATTCAGTCCTCAGTCCTCATTTGTCTGGGTTTTTGGCACTACTGTACAGTATAACAAAAATAATGAATCAGAAGAACTAGCTCTACATTTTTTTTACATGTAACAACATTTTTTATTTAAATTAATTACAAAATATCTGTTCATCTGTAAATTAATACTTGAATCCAATCTATCATTTGCTTGTCATTTTCTATTGCCTATACAGTTTTGCAGTATTGTTTGTTTAGAGTCATAGTGGCAATATTTATGCTCTGATGTTGTTTCCTCAGGTGTTACTCATTGTTTGTCAAACAACATCTTACTATCAATGTTGCCTGATGAAGTCAATTGATATGGTACACTCCAGTGTGTTTAGTCTAATGTCACTTTATCAACGTTAAGTGAATACCATAAGTTTATTTGTTCTCTGTAATATGTTGATATCACATACTACCTCCTTTACTCAGCCTAATTGAGGATTTAGATGTATGAAAGTTTTGTAGTCTTCAATATGTATTGACTACAGAGTCATCATTTTGTTTCTTCCCTCACGGAATTCATCCCATGTGTGGTTTTTGGGGTCTTAACAACAGTTGAGTAGCCTAAAATATTTGTGCATATTTTACTGTTTGGAGAACTTCCTAATGCTGTAAATTGATAATTTTTTTTATAAATTTGTTTTGGGTTGTTGGGCCAGCTCTGTATATAAAACCACTGAATGTCTACTGCACTAAGTTATACTACTACTAACTTTATAATAGAAAATAAATATAAGCCTTATTAATGGCTAGTAAAATTATCACATAAAGGGTTATACTAATTATGAGCAAACACATAATCTTTGCTGTTACTTAAAACTATTTAATAAATTGCCAACAGTGGGAATGGAATTGGGGTCCATTACCAGAATTTTTTATTTTTTTATTTAGGGCACATAATATGAATCATAGTTTGTGCTGCCACATAAAATTAGCCATCAGGGTTTTTATACAGGAAGTAACTCTAGTATTACTTATCGATCCATACATATTAAAGGCAAAGACCTCTCTCGTTCATCACTGATTCTCCAACTGTCCATCATGCTAAAATTTTGAACTTTGGTACACTAACTCTTGAGGTTTTAAATAGGACTAGTCTACGTGTTGCTCAAAATAGAGCAATTTATTTTGATACAGTACAAAATTTACATTTAGTTCTAAATCAATGAAATCCGACCAATACAATATTGTGAATATCTGTAATCATCAAAAACTGTACAGCTGTACATTAACAGATGTTTTAAATGCTCGACCCAATCTCAATGTTATTCCAATGGGAAGATTTCAAATTTAATTTGTGTATAGCATGTTTATTTTAAGTCCGATTTTCATAATTTTTTGGCAGAAATAACTACAGACAAAGCCCTTTCCAACGACACCAAAAACTTGAAAATCCGCAGAAAATTATAGGAGGAGTCCTCAACACAAAAAAACCCTTAGTGTATTAAATAAGTATAGATTACTTAATGGCTTTCTTCCCAATCGGACTTAAGGGATCTGCCCAATAGACTTTGAAAATTCCTGTCGTATGGTTATGGATACTAAGTTTAATAAGCCAATTAATTACTTGGACAGATTTCTTTAATATTTGAAGACCTAAGCCTGAGTTTAGCTCAAGGTATCACCATGAAATATGACAAACACTCACCATGAAATAAAATAAAATAAGTGGAATTAAAAACTGTTTTATTGGCATCTTGTATTTAAAATATGGTTATTTTGTATATTTCAAAGCTGTAGTGACACACACACTAAAAACGTAAGTAAAAAGTAGAAAAAAACAGTGTTGACGTAGGTGCAACTCTCAAAGAATCAACTGGTCCTCGAAACCACTTCAACCATAGTCGACTTCCACGAAAGCCTATCACGGTTTATTTTACATGGGCCCTCCCACCAACGTTGCCACAGATCGGTTAACCTTTTAAGCACCAGGTCAGGTTTGGTCGTGAGTAGGAATTGAACGTGCGCCGGAGTAGACATCCTGGCCAAGGTGCCTACGCCTTAGCCATCTCAGCTATCCGGCAACCTAGGCATGAGAATTAGGAATGTGATTTGAATAGTGCACGCTCCTGGTGGGGAAAATTTTAGGCCATTGGTGAGTTCTCTACTAGAGTGCAGCACTAAACCGCCGCAATATATTTAAAGTAATAAAGCTATACTCGGGCTTAGGTCTTAAAAGTGTTAAATAATTCATTAAACACGCATTAGCTCGTGACAGGTGCATTAAAGTACCATGTTGGAGGCTAATGAGAGAAGCGACTGAGCGTCTTACCCGGAGATGAGAGACTGAGGCGAATGATGGTGTACGTACGTCAAGTTATTAAGTCTTTTTCCATCTCATTGTCCTTTGCGGAGCATAGTATACAGCTAGTAAATATGTTACACCCAGGGCTTGTAACAGGTTATTTTTTTGCTCTTGGTTATTTTTTGTTATTTTTTTGGAAATTTGGTTATTTTTGTTATTTTTTTAGGGACTTTGGTTATTTTTTTAGGACAATTGGGTTTTTATTGATCAATTTTGATGAAGCTAGTAAAAACAAATTAAATGTTTAAAAAAGGAAAAAATGGAAAAAAGTAAAAAATGAATCAGGGAGGATTTTTTAAATTTTAAATGTTTTTAAATATTATTACTGTATTGCCTTAGTAGATGATTACTTACCAAATTCAAAATTATCCTACAACATTTTTAGTGCCTATATATATTTAATATCCTGATAAGACACCAGTTTTTGGAATTTTTAGCGTTATTTTGGGTTTATTCAAGGTTTCTTGGTTATTTTTTTGATCATTTTGGTTATTTTTTAAATTTTTATTAACCTCAAGAACTGTTCCAAGCTCTGTGTACACCTAAACTTCAACATTGTTCTCATACCAAATTATTGATGAGTGTGATGTAATGTTGCAGCCCAAAAAGCCTCGCTCAAGGTGCTACTGAGCTTCGCGGTGGGAGGTCTGCTCGGAGACGTGTTCCTCCATCTGCTGCCAGAGGCTTGGACATTACAGGAGCGTCTGGCCCACGGTGAGAGGCCATCTTGCACTCGTATATTGAAAAAAATTTACCTTAATTCACACACATTTAATGTATTGTAATAAGATGGTTAATTTCATCACAAGGGTCTAAAATGATGTTTTTTTTTATACAACCTCAAGTTTTACATCCAAGGCGCAAGACGAGGTATTAAAATGAGCGAGTTTCGAAAAGCAATGGTTACAAGCAATGGTACAATTTCAACTGTGTGTAATGTCCTTTATTTTTTGTCATACAGCTCACTTTATTTACCTTTCTTCTAAAAAACTTTAACAAAGATTTACATCTGGTTTACTTTTAAAAGATTGCTCCTACTTAAACTAACAGATTGTTCTTTCTGTTAAAAACATTACAATTAGATTTTTGAATGAATTTTAAAAATTGTAAAAAATTAGCTTATGACCTCGACATCAACTATTTTTTTCTTTATTAGGCAAAATGAAAATGGTACATTTTTTCAATACCCACATTGCATGTATTGATAACACTTATTTTTACCTCAGTTTGATGATAGGAAATATTCACTAAGCCTACTTGTCTTAGGTCTTAAAAGTGTTAAATCTTATACCGGTACTCTAAAACAAGCTCCGTTTGTACGGGAAAAATTTTTTTTTCGCTCCAAGGATTTTTTATTTTTTGTTGAATATAGGGGTTTTGGCAACCAGGAATCGATTGGAGTTGGTCCTATGGCTGGGAAAAATCCGGTTTTTGTCCTAGAGCCCTTCAAAGTTTCCATGTTATCCTTATGGAGATTTTTAAATTGAACAAAAATCAGCTGATAACTGTAGATATAAACTAATGTGTTACATCTTTAACCTGTAGTTTAACAAAATTATACCAAAGTGCAGTACCCGTCGGCTTGGCGAGTGAGCGAAGTGATAGAGCTCGTTTTAAAATGGAAGAGGGCGAGTGAGCGGAGCGAACGAGCTTTGTGTGAGAATGAAATAATGATTTTACTGAGCTTAAGCTCGGTCCCCCTGGTACTAATTCATTAAGCAGACTTAATGAATAGTTAATGGTACAGCATGCTATGGTATTGCATGCTGTACCATAGGAAATCAGTGCCTATAAACATTGTATGCACAATCTATAATAGGTGCTAGGAATCTTAGTTGAAAAATGATGATTTGTTTTTGTTTTGAATACACAGGTTGTTTAGACGTGTTCTTAGACTGACAGTATCCATTTAGACTGACAGTATCCATTAAGACTGAAATATACTAATGAACTTTTGATAACTATATAGGTCATATGAATCAGTTAATGATGAGCGCAAATATTTGTAATGATAAGGGAATGAATTGTTTATTAAATTAATATTTTCAAAATTCAAAAGGAAAATGTTGGATTTCTTAAGTGAAAAATGTAGCACAATTAAAACTATAACACTTTTATATCTTTACACTATTTTTTATATAAATTTATCATTCGAAAAACAGTACCGGTGATAACTTGCCTAAAAATGGTGCTTAAATAAAAATGTGAATTAGTTTGATAGAGTTCCCTGCAACAAAAGTTGTGCGAAATGTTACTAGAGTATAACCATTGATTAAGTATGTATAACTCAGTAAAAATGATTGTCCGACACAATCATCAATCAAAGGTCATATGAATCAGATGGACATAGTCTGATGACTAATATATATCTAACTCTGTTGGGTCTTCTCATGGTGGGGGGGTTCAGTTTTCCCATACTTATTTATATCAGCCCTAAAGATTTGTTTCATATATTTAATTGTGTTTTTTTTTTAGTTTCATTCTCGCCTTTGGCGTCTTTTAATTTTGTTAGGAAAATGTCTTTGCCAGAAAATGATTTAGAACCAACCGGAAAGGAACTAAACTGAAGAAATTCAGCTTTATCTTTATTTTGAGACTGGTTTTAGGCCTATTTTTAAGTCAAAATTTATATTATGGATTGTTATAAAATAAAAGTAAATTGTTGGAAGATCCATTTTCAGGATTTTAGTTACCGATGTTTATGTAATATTATGCACTAACTGCATGCAGCCATTGTGTGACATCATCTCTTGGGCCCTTGTCACAAACTATTGGCCTGATAAGATAAAGCACAAACAACTCACTTGACAGGCTTTTAAAATGAATTGATGAATATTTAAACTATCGATGATGTGAATATCATTTGTAGTAATCATTTTCTTGACCTTTGATTTTTAGAAAATCTATAGTCATTGTTTTTGCAACAAACAAATGAATGCATCTTGTCAATATTTTATCTCAGATTTTTTGTCTTTAGCCTATTTGATTAAACTTTTGAATCTGGAGGTTGCCAGTTTGATGCTGAGAAAAAAGGGAAGCTTTTTGATGGTTTGAAATAGGACCCAGCTGTCTTTCTTTGTTCATTGGGCTATTAAATAATGATCCTGACAAATGAATCAGCTGCTATGTGTCAGTAACAAAGCTACACCTCATAATCTGATCCATCACACTCACCCTTCAGTCATCTCCTTGCATCAGACTGTGTTAGTGCCCCAATATCAAAGTATTTTTTTCAAGTTTATTGGTTTTACAATTTAATTATTACATTAAGTTAAGTAAAAGATTACATTGCACTTTATGACATACCAGTCCTAAAAGTTCTGAGATAAAATGTTGTCATCAAAAGTAAAACATTTTTATGGAATCTCAAATTATGCTGAAAATTAAGGAAGCGGTGGTGAACGCCTCAATATTATAATGTAAAAATACTAAGCATGTAAAAATAGTTTTAAGAAAAGGAGATAAATGTGTTCTTCAATGTTTTATGTTATTTACATTCAAGGAAAATGTATGGTTTAAAATGAATATTTTATTAAATTTCTATACTAAAAAACTTGCTACATTTAACTACAATTTCAAATGAAACAATCAGAATTCGGTAATCAAACTTTGTATTAAAAAATAAATTGTCTGGCGGTGAAGCTGAACTAGATGTACAAGTGTAGGAGTGACGAGTCGGTTTCCTGGTCTCAGATGGCAGAGCCTCATTTAATTTGGCTATTCACTCGCCATCCTCATCCAATTGTAGCCTGCCTATCCCACGTAATCAACTGTTACCCATTCAAACACTCGCTAGAGCACATTGTGTTTTGACTTTACCACCTACTCTAGAGAGTAAAAAATCATTCTATTCTTTTAGACAACATTCTGTGTCATATGAGTAACCTTTTTAAAATCACAATTTATTTAAAGGAAGTTGTTAAAGGAATGTAACTTAAAGAAAAAAGATTTGAGCGAACTTATTTATGTAATTGATGATGGTATTGTTTCTGCAGGTAATCCGTCCATGTTCTGTGGATTGTGGGTGCTTGTTGGACTTCTGTTGTTTATCATCGTAGAAAAGATATTCTCAGGGCCAAATCCTTATGAAGAGGTAACTGTATTTCAGTTTACACTTAGTCAAGGTTAATTTGTAAGCTTTGCTTACATTATATTTGACTAGGGGGTACCTGTGCAGCGCAGTGCGCTGCATTCACCCGTGTACCTGGAAATAAAACCTTGCCCCTTTGCATAAAAAATTCAAAGTTCTATTATTTAGGTTTTAACATGTGTTTGTCTGTTATACTATCAACAGCTGTTTTATTTTGGAATTCAATACAAATTATTCCCCATGTTAATCTTATGGACAAAAATCGAACTTTAAGGGCTTCCCATGATCTTCAGAATAAAAACATCAAAAGTCTAAAACCTTATTGCAAAACTACGAACTAAGACAAATCTTTAGACACCTCAAATATTGAAATTGGTCCAGAAATAAGGGAGGAGTAGTGTTCACAAAAAAACGGCATCACGTTTTATATATATATATGTATATGTATATATATGTATATATATGTATATGTATATATATATATATATATATATTAGTATATATATATATACTATGTTCTAATGTTCTAAGAAATAATTGCAAAGTAGCATAACATAGTAAAATTTGCATTCAGTTTAAGCATTAGAATGAGGGACCTAACACTTCTAGCACTGATAATTAATTTGCTCCTAATTTTAACCGTTGAAGTACACTTCAGTTGATGTACAAATATTCAAATGAGTTTAGTTTATTCAGAATAATTAACTTGATATTTTGGCTACTGATAAATAATTCATTAAATATATTTGAATTTCATTGGCGTTAAAATTGCCAAGTTATCAATATTTTGAGATTTATTGGGTTTTGTATGGTAACATGGCAAAATGAAGAAAACAATTTGATGTGCAGTACATACAATAAATGCTTTTGCAAAATTTGCTCATTCTAAACATATTTTTTGGAAAAGTTATTATTATTTAAAACAGGAGAAATTAAGTAAGCATAAGCTTTTTTCTAAGAAAATCATTTATTATTACTAGAGATCGCCTCCTGATCGAAATTCCACCAAATATTCAGTTGATCTGGACCCAAGAAGTTAAAAAACATTTTTTAACTAAAACCGCTGTCTAATGATTCATTAAATTCTCCTTCCTCCATAAGATTAACATTGGAACTTTAACACGTTCACTGCTTTTATAGAAATTATTATGTTTTACAGTTAGTTGTGCATTACGAGGACTATAGGTCTCGTAGGGCGTTGTTACATCTGTGCTGTACGAGGCCTCAAAGTCTCGCTTTGCAGACAATCTTTTGGGCATCATAACCTAGAAACGAGAACTCTGTGTAGTATTTTGTGAACTAGGACGCTGTTGACTATCAACAGAATGCTCAGTTCTTGGAAATTACGTTTTTTTCAATATTTGCAACATATTTCAATATTGACACGTAATTCAATATGAACCAAATTTTGTTTACAATTGTTCATTTTGTAAAAGAAAGATCAAATGCATCATAATGAATGTAGTAGGCCTATGTGGACTAAAATATTTCAAGTAATAACATTTATTATGTTGACCAGCTAACAATTGTTTGCAGTTCAAAACCGAATATTACAGTAAACAAACTTTTAGAAGTGAAAAACCAACACTCAACTTAGCGAAACACATGAACACAGCATGAAATATTATTGGGAAAACGTAAACTACTAAATTTTGATACGAGGTCCCAATAGGTTATTTAGTATATTTTAACATTTATTACTTCCGTGCGTTACGAGTCCTATAGGTCTCGTGATTTCTATGGTTACTAAAACGATAAAACAACACTAAAACTTTATATATCTCTTTGTTTCATGACTCTAAGTGTATTTTTACATCAAAAAATTATGTCGAACTACCAAATTGGAATATGAGACAAATTTTCCATATGACAGTACAGCATCAGATTTAGGTTATGTTACGAGACCTCAGAATCTCGTAAAGCAGTGAACGTGTTAAAAGCCTGTGTTGTTTTGTTGCAATTATGATGGCGCCTTGGAGTCCGATGTGAATTAGAGTGGGAATCTTTGTTTTAACGGTATGCGTGGATTTCTCCTACGATGCACACGAGCTGAGAAAAAAGGAAGAAGCTAAACATGCTTGCCTATTAGTACGGGATGGATTAAAAAATTATACTAGAAAAATAAAATTACACCTTGCTAGCTATTATTTAAAATAAAAGCATATAGTGGGATCTCGTACAAAATCTGGGAATATTAAAATAAATAAATACTACTGGACTCTGATCTAGATTTTTTCAAGGCAATGTTCAGAACAATGAATCTTTTCCAATTCCTGGAAAGAGTGAGGTGGTGTGGAATGTCATTATAAGTTAATTTTTATATTTATAGCGCATAGATTGTTTTTCTATGACTTACAGAAGTTCTCTGGCCTTTCCTCCAACTCTCACCAAATGTTTCATGAGCCTTAGTGCCATCTAGATCTGACACTAATAGACCCCCACACGTAATGTACCTCATCTTAGAATTGAAATCTTTCACAGGATTTAACTTTTTTTTATTATTTTTTATTTACTATTTTTACCTCAGGGTGGGTTCTTTGCCACGGCACTAAAATTATCCTATGAAATAAAAGATTTTAATACAATTAACAATGTTTAGTTTATTTAAAATAAATCTTTTAAAGTTAACAAATTAAAACAAACAAAAACAAATAGATGATGGTATGAAATGGATGAAATGATCAAATAAAATTTGAATTATCGCGATTTAATTTCGTGCGTAGACTAGGCGGAGCTGAAAAACTAGTAGCGAAATAGCTAAAAGCCAATTATCGCTCTATGTAGTCAGCTAGAGCCGAATCTACTTATAAAAGTGGAGTAGAAGACCAGCGTTAGCCGAGAACCCTTACCTTTCGGTTCGGAGAGCCAGCTGTTGCCGAGTTCTTCACCTCTGATTATGCATTTAAAATGTGCCGGGTAAACTAATTTCTACGTACCGTACAGAAAACGCTTGCTGATTTGGCGTTTCTAAAAGTCTGTCTTTAAGCAACCATGTGTTTTTTTAAAAAGCAAATTTAATCAGGTGTCAATATATTTGTTTATATTTTAGTTTTTTTCAAAACAAAGTGTTTGAATAGGTTGGAATTTCGTACTTCGAATTTAATAAATGATTGTAACTTATTTGTTTAGTAATTATTCGTTTTGATAGAATTTTTGTTGTGATTAGAAACGTGAAAATAAGTTATAAGTGAATTTTTATTACGAAGATATAGAAGTTAAATTTTAATTTTTTAAGTGAATTTATTGTGACGATTGGCTTGTATCGTTGCAGAATGTTGATACAAAATTTACATTTATTATAAGATGTTTGCCAGAGACATAGGACATCTGCCTCCTCATTTATTAGAAACAAAGTCATTTCATGGTCCTTTGAGTTTTGCTAGTTGAATGTTTAAATTTGGTATAATATTTAGCCATGTCAGTAACATATTTAGTAACAGAAATAAGATTTTCCCCAAGGATATTTAAATTACTTTTTGCCTTTCTGCTTTGTAATGAAATAACACGACGTTAACCAGGGGCGTAACAGAGGGGCCCGCAGAGCCCACGGTGCAGGGGGGCCCGCAGCTAAGAGGGCCTGCGGACGGGGCCCGTGTATTTGGAAATATATTATGTTTAATAATTTTTTTTACCCATGTTATAGAAATTTTAAATTTGATATGGTAAATTTGATATCTTTTCAAAATGCTTGGAATACAACTTTTATGAAATATAAAAATATTTTTACAGTTAGGTTTTTGGCAGTCTGCTGGTCTGCCGCCAGCCGCTAGCCCTTGTCGGCTCGACCTGCCCGCGCCGTGCAATTCGTTGTGCTGTGTTGCAGCAATTTAATTTTAGAATCCTTTTCAAAATTAATTAAAGTTAATGAAAAACAATCTATGAAGCACAATGTACCAAGATCTTAGTTGCTTAAGTAAACTAAGTAATAGAGAATGAGACAGTTATACGTTTCAGAGGTACGGTAATCAATTAATTTGCTTCCCAAAACTCCGTAAGTGCTAAGAAGTTCCAATGAAGACAAAACAAATACTTTTGAGCAATAGCGATAAAAACATGTTTCACTAAAATGAACAAAAGTATATAAAATAATTTTAAATTAATTTTCAGCTGGGGGATTTTTATCTTTTATAGGAAAAACACTTTAAATGCCAATAACAATGACGTCATTTATTACTTTAAAAGTTGGATTTGTTTTTTTTCCTTTTTAAAACACGTATTATTCGTTGTGCTTAGAGTTAAGAACCCTTGGTGTTAGCTAAACAATAGGCCTACTATACTACAATACGAGGAATGTCTGTGTTGATGTATTTTTCATCGATCTCTAAAATGTGGCAGGTAGGTTTTGTAAACTTTTTATTTGGGAGTTTTTTGGTCCAAGCGCAATTATAAGTTTAGAAACAGCCTAACCCCCAGAAAAAATCTATTTTTAACTAAGTTTAATAATTGTAATTTTTTATAACATTGGTCATATGGGTTACCATCAAGTCAAAGAAATACGAAAGTTAAATAAAAATAAAATAATGCTACTTTTAAGCATGGGTTTTGGAACAGCTGTCACCTGTGAAAGGTATAGTTGACGTTAACCGCAAAGCCTAATTACCAAGATACTGTTACAAAAGTGAATTAAAACAAACAAGCAAGCCTCGGTTAACCCCTTACTGTATGATAAATAAAACACAAATAAGATGCATTGAGTTTTGTTACTTTCATTTTTAATAACATGTCCAAGACAGGGTAAAATTATATATCAAATAGTTTAAAATACCTGGATTTCTGCCAAGTGATCCTGTAGTTTTGTTGACTACCAATGGTTTCAAGCACTCACAAGCTCATTTTCAAGTCTTGAAACACCAAGTGCTTGAAACCATTGGTAGTCAACAAAACTACAGGATCACTTGGCAGAAATCCAGGTATTTTAAACTATTTGATTTATATTAAGTGATTTGGAGGCTATTCCACAATAAAATTATAGAACAAACAATCAGATAGGCTTAATTTCTTTAAAAGGACAGACTGTAGGCCTAGTTGCAATCTGTATAAAAGTAGGGTATACAAATTTTTTTATATAGTAGTCTACTTGCGGCTGCATTGTTACAATTACTGTACTTGCATTAATATTTTAACTTTGTCTAAATAAATCTTTTTTTGTAAAAGATAAGTAATCTAAAGAACTCCACCACCACCTTAACCATTGGTTGACACTGATTTACTGGTGGGAAACAGTAATAACCAGACCTATCGGAGGGGGCCCGAAAATATGTTTGCAGGGGGGCCCATAAAAATCAGTTACGCCACTGACTTTAACTCCAATGAACCAAACTCCAATTTTAGTCGCTTCTTGAAGAAATTTTATCTGAGTATATTCTGATTTGATTGATATTAATTGGATTTAATTTCAAACAATGACTACAAATTTAATTAAAATGTTTTGAATTTAAAAAAAAAATTATAGCATTAAAAGTGGGGAGTTCTCTTCCAGTAAATTTTTTGGCATTAACTTTTCCAAAATGTTTCGTAGATTTCTAAAAGAGCATTTGTATGTCAGGTGGCAGAGGCTGAGACAGAGAAGGATGAAACGGCAGTATCAACGGCAGACTGCGCACACAACAACAACTGTGAGGAGAAAACCTGCCTCAAGACCAAGGATCGGCCCTCGCACGAGCAGGTGCCGCAAACATAATAAAACATCAAACGTTAAACCAAACATATAAAGTCCCTTTTATTATACTTTTTCCTACCACTGCTTGGAAATAATCACATCACCACACCTGTAAACAGTTCATTTCCGCTTTCATTTTATTCACACTCTACAGCAGCAATGAACATTTCCAAACGCAAAATCAAATAGCTATTTAAAGGCAGCTATTGTTAAAAATCATAAAACAGCTGTTGGTCACTTTTGTTGTTTGGTTAATGATGTTGTTTTAGTTTGAGGTTATGTTTGATCCTTGTTAGAATTTTACAACAGAAAATCAAATGTTACTTAAATGACGTTAAATTAAATCTGTTGCAATTATGATAACAAAAAAATCTTGTGTGTATTACGAGCACAAATAGTCATTTCTGTTCTCCAAATGTTTGGCTGCACTCTGCTAATGGTTCGTACAGCCATATCTTGAACGGCAATAATGTGCTTTGCACTCTTAATATACAAATAGCTGTTTTTTTTCATTGAGATTTAAGTCAATAAGAGTTTTTGCTCCAAACTGCTTTTTCCAACTACCACGTATGTTCTCCCCCTTCCTACTACGCATGCTAATACTTTATCCTCTGCTATTTAGTCCAACTCGATTAATGCTAATATACCAATATTGTTCAGAGTTTCAGTTTTCATAGATAGACCTTTTGTTGCTTTCTAGCAATCAACTTGCTGTATGAAATTTTACTCACAAAATCATCCTGTTTTTAGGAAGGAAGTCCATTGTCTGGTTTTATGTAGAATCATTTCCCTCTTGACAAAACAGTCCACTTCTTTCATTATTACTGCTATTTTAGATACAATAATAGTTTAGGATTATTGTTCATCCATTTTAAGGCCATATTCTTCGTAAAGTTAATATAATGACTAATGTGCTTTATGTAATTCCCTGTTCAACAAGATTTTTTTAGTTTAGTTTTGTAGATATTCATTTAATTATTTTACTAAGCCTAGGATGAACTTTGAACAATTTCTAAGATTTTAAAAATGACAAGATCCACTATTAGCGATATCAAGTTTATTGGTTTATTTGTCTTAGTTTGATAATACTGATATCTCTAGGGTTAGATAGGCGGGGTGCTTTTGTCATTCACAAAATGACATTCGTAAAACTTATAATTTGCAACTGGTAGTTGGTGGGCAAAATGATTGTTTAGTATTGTTGTTGTGCAGGTGGCCGGTTACCTGAACCTGATGGCCAACAGTATCGACAACTTCACCCACGGCCTGGCTGTAGGTGGTAGCTTCCTTCTCTCCCCCCGGGTCGGGGCACTGACTACCTTCGCCATACTGGTGCATGAGGTAATTAGGTCTCATCACGTGCAAGACACCTACTGTGCAAAAATGGTTGTTTCTTAAAAATGCAATAAAATAAATTGATAATTTTAGGCTTATTATTTCCAGATATGTTAAACATTTTTACCTTCAATTAATGGCAACTTTAACACTTTTAGAGGTGGGAAAATTATTCATGATCTCTACTCATTGCACTTCTGGTGCTAAACATTAACTATACTAAGTACACTATACTGAATTGGCTGGGTAGCTGAGTAGTTATAGTGCTCGCCTTTGAATCCAAAGGTAGCCGGTTCAATCCTGAGAAAAGTTAGAAGCTTTTTAAAGGTCCGATTCAGGACCCAGTTGTCATTTGTCATTGGGCTATTAATTAATGATGCTTTCTAACAACTGGTTGATGTTAGATAGTAACAAGACTTGGATTTGGACCGTTCCCCGTCAAAATGTTAAAAAATGTCATTGGCATAATAGATAGGCACAAAATAAAAAGAAATTTAAAAAAATACACTACATGAATAGATTTCTTATACAGTAGACCCCCTCTTAACCGGCCACCTTTTAACCGGTCTCCGCTTTAACCGGCCTACTCTGACACAATATAACATCTTTTTAACGGGCCATTTTTTATCTCAACATCGCTTTAATCGGCCGCGTTTTGCCGGAAACGTAGTTTTCTTATCTACTGTATCATTCAATGCAACTTTATTCCATATTGACGTTCTCAAACCAATTAAAATGTAACGTCTTGGACGGAAGAAAATGCCACCAGAAGTCAATGCGTTTGGACCTACTATCCAGTAGACCACAATAAAGAAACGAATTATTATTAGTGTAGTTTTATTGTGGATTTCATGGGTGGTGGTTGTTAGCTATAAATCATATACAGTAATGTATATAAGGTTGTTTTTCAAGTAATAATTATATTTAGGCCATGCCCATATAAAATTGTGAGTCTTAAATGAACATTGGTTTAACCGGCTAATTCATTATCCGGCCGCGGCCTGGTCCCGAAGTGGCCAGTTAAGAGGGAGTCTACTGTAGTCTAAGCCAACGTGGATACTGCCAATTTGAATCATTTTCAAACATGATCTCTTGTGGCGTACATGAACTACAACTATCATGTTTGGCTATAAATAAATCAGATGCACCTCCTTTTTTATACCTGCTTGGAGCAATTGATAGTTGAGAGTTGTGTTTATGTTGAAATGATGTGTTTTTGCAGCACTGTAAAACCAGCTGAAAATTATCATCAATTTCAGCGACGCAAAAGATCTAATAAAAAATTGCCCATCTTAGATTAGCAACAGAATTTTTCCCTGCAATATGTTACCACAAACTTGACTTTCATCAGAACAGTTGTGTCCAAAGCTGCATTTATTTTTCTCTGAGTTATCCATTACTTTAAACATTTCATCGAGTAGCAGGTACATAGTGGTGCTTATACTCACCAAAGGTGTGTATAGGTGCCGCACGAGATTGGAGACTTTGCTATTCTGTTGAGGGCGGGTTTCTCCCGCTGGGACGCCGCCAAAGCCCAGCTGATGACCGGCATGGCTGGCGTGATCGGTGCCATAACTGCGGTCGCCTTCAGTGGCGCCGGCACCAGCATGGGTATGTACCGTGCAATCGTTTATATGAATTTCATATTTTGTCATACTTTATGTTAAAATGCTAGCAGTATAAAGATGAAAATTATGTTAATCTATATACAATAGGAGTAATATTTTTGTTTAAGCTCTATAAAGAAATAATAACGATCTCTTTCTGAAAGTGAGCTTATCATTCATGATATTAAATTTAAATTTACTTCCACTTAACTTTCTGTGGCGACACCTAAAAATTCTGAATGTGGCATCAATTTTTCCTGTCATAAGATAAGATTATGGTTCGGTGTGACTTGCATTTACACAATAGTTATCAGAACAAAGAGTCTATCAATATTATTGGTTCCTTATTTTTCCTACCAAAACATCAAAGCTGTGTTTGATTATAATTTGATTTATCCAAACAAAATATATTAGTTAAACAAAAACAATTTATATATTATTACGAAATATCTCTTACCCCTCCTCGTTAAACAACTTAGTTAAGAATTAAAAAGCAACAGTTTAGGTGAAAAATACAACTTTCATTAATTTATTGAGCACCTATAAAAGTGATTGTATGTAGTGTCACCCACAATCCTATGTTAGGCCTATATAGGTTAGGAAACAGTCAAGTTTTGTCACATAATTTTTCAGAGCAAAAACACAAAGACACAAATGCTGGTGGCAGTTATGTTAAAAACTGCTAGACTTACCTCAATTTTATGCAACTTGATAACTGTAAACTTGAGATATGAAATTCAGCAAATTCAACTATGTTTTCAATAGTTTCATATTAATCCCTGCCAAGTACACCTAGATGTTCGAAGTGCACTTTGAATTAATGAATTGCATAAATGTTTTGTAGAATTTTGTAGTTTTTCAAACCAAACCAAAAAGCCTTCAACAATAGTTCAGCATATTTTGTGTTCCAAGCACACTGAAGAATGAATATCCTCTTGGTAGTCTATGTGCCATCCAATAAATATTTGGCCCAAACTTTTTGTATAACTTCAGGCCAACGAAAGAGGGCTGCCGTTTTTAATGTGATCTCTTTTTTGTATTGACTTGGTTTATGTTTTTCTTTGACATAATTTGTTTTGTAAACTCATGCACAACTGTAACGTGTTCTTAGACCAATAAAGATTCTGATTCTGTGATTACCACTAGCGCTCATATCAGTGTGATTCAGCACCAGCAAACTTTGTGTGAATAAACTTGGTGTGTTTTCCTACAAATTAACACACCTTAGTATTTTCTCCCGATAAATGTATATCAATTTTCAAAATTGTTGTTTAAATCCGTTTCATCACACTGTACGGGAAACAGCTGTAACACGTAGGCTTACATCTGTTTCCCATAACAGCTGTTTCCAACTTTTTCTTGGAGAATGCAAAATAACGATTTCACACTCTAGAATTGGAAAATCAGCTTAAGATTTTTCCCACTCTAGTAGTTTTGTAGTTTATGATTCTTGACCCTAGTAGCAATTCTAATCAAAGTAGCACAAGGGTATTTATCATGTAAGCTATACCTACCCTTAATTATTAACCGACAACATATTAATTGTATTGGTGTCATTGTAGCCTATTGCAAAAACAAGCAACTAACGGGTTATTTTGTAAAATTGCTCATTTAATTTATTACTATTGATTACAGTGTGATGAAAAATATCCTCCATAACTCGGGTCAAGTGTTATTCTGTGCCTTGATTAAAATTCCTCGGTTGACTAATCGAGCCTAAACTCAATCATGGCTTATATACAGCTTTTTCCACCATAGTGATGAAATATACCATTTTGAAGCAGCTGGTATTTCATTTGATAGTTCTTTCACCAATCCCATCACCAATAAAAAATTCACCAATCAATTAGTTGACTTGTGTGTGTAGAGGCGAAGACTTCATGGATCCTCCCGTTCACGGCTGGTGGATTTCTGCACATTTCACTGGTGACAGTGTTACCGGAACTGCTGCAAGAGGAGAATCCCAAGGAGTCTCTGAAGCAGTTGGCAAGCCTGGTGAGTGGCATTGTGCTCATGGCTGCGTTGACCTCCTTCTGCGAAGGGTAGAATACCAACTCCTCCACCAGTCTGGCCCAAACCACGCATCTTCCCTCCACCAGTCTGAGGTTAAACCATGTGGTTACTTGACATGATGTTACTGAGATGTTTCGTCAAAATGCAAACTCTATATACTATCTATATGGCTAATCTGGATACTAAATCTTTTGTTGTTTGTGAGTTTTTATTATTTAAGAAATTATATTTAGATCATTTTCCATCACATTTAGTTACACTTTGAGAATAATTTCTTAAATAATACAACACCACACAATTTGTTTCCGATTACGACAAAAATTTAACATTGGTTGCAGAATACTGCATCAATAGTGTGTACAGAATATTTATATTCTCTACACATATTGTTATTGACAAGCTCTCAAATATTTTGAATCATAGTATTTTGTTGGTAAAACTATACTTCAGCTGTCAAAGGGAGTATTGTGTGAATATTTTGTTTAAACTTCATCAAAAATGCAACTTATCATTAGTGGTATTTACTTGTCCTTATAAACCTACTACAAAAGATTTCATTTATTATGGTGGTTGTAAATAATTTACTTGGGCTTGTTAACCGTCCATTGGGCGCAAGAGGAGGTCGCCTCTGCAATCAGAAAAAAAAATCAGTCTTTCGTAGAATATTTTTTACACACATTATTTTTATTGAACAAGATTACTTTTAATGTATAGTATTTATTTTAACACATATTAAAATATTGGGGTTTGCTAAAATATATGGTATAGGTAATATTTCAGGGTGGCCACTCAACCGGGAAACCGGGAAAACCGGGAATAAGCCGGGGATTTGGCAAACCGGGGATAAACCGGGAATAAGCCGGGGATTTCTATATAAAATCGTGAAAATCGGCCTTTTCTAATACACGAAATCGGTCGGAATTTAGTTTATCAGATTGTCGGTTTTAACAATAACGAAGAATAGAAAATGGTCATTTCTTATTTACTTTATTTTTTTTATATCAGTCAACGTGAAGATTAAGAGAATGAGTGAAAAAGGAGCAGATCCAGGGTTCTAGGAAAACGACGAAGTGGTTTGAAATGTAATTTGAAGCTTCGACAGGTGGTTATTTTTGGCCGGAAGCGAGGGAGATAAGGAATGAAGAAAACACAACGATGAAATTGGACGGTCTATTGTTCCGTTGACGACGCACGCACACTCACAAGTGCCTGAACCAGAATCCCTACCCGCGCGCCGGCGCGGTGCCTGTATAATAATAGCGCCAATACAGAATCATGAAGTTTTATAAATAAATAATTTAATATCTTAATTAAAAGTGGAATATTTATAATAGGCGGTAAAATCTGAGAAAAATAACAAAGGCCCATGATTTTGGTAAACCCATGAGTTTTGGTTTTATTGAACACAAGTGTTTTCAATATATATTATCATGATAAAACATCGTGTTTGATGACATTATCAATGAAATTAAACCGAGATTACAAATGAACAACTTACATAAGTTAAAGTAATTATTTTAAGAAATTATCCGTTTCATGACGTTCTATTGAGATATATATTTACAACAAATATGTGGTTAAGAGTCATTCAAAGTATGTGGTTTTTAATGTCACTTTTTTTATAATACTAAAGCCTGTGTTCATTTCGGTCCCCATAGGGGTTTGTGAATTGTGATTTTTCTGGTCAAGCCGAGCCGAGCTGGTAATAAAATATTCGAGTTTCAAGCCGACCCGAGCCCAAGCAGCAAAAAAGATTACTATATTGTTTTGTAAAATACCAGATTTTATCCCCCCAGAAGGTCATTTTTTGGTCATTAAAAATTTAAAAAGTATAACATGAAATAAAATAGTTTTAATTATTAATATGAGGATTTTTGGGTGAATTATAAATTCATTAAGTTTTAGCCACCAAACTACAGTAAACAGCTCTTCCAGTTGACTGAACATTGAATTGGACAAAAAACTAATACGGTCTCTTCTCTATTGTTATGCTAATGGGAACCGTCAAGGGGACAGGGTGAGGGGGGAATGTTGCGCGCGCGTGTGTGTGTGTGTGTGTGTGTGTGTGTGTGTGTGTGTGTGTGTGTGTGTGTGTGTGTGTGTGTGTGTGTGTGTGTGTGTGTGTGTGTGTGTGTGTGTGTGTGTGTGTTCGTCTGTCAAGGTCATTTCCTATTACGTCGTTCGTCTCGTCCCGCCCCACTTCACCCCTCACCACCCTGACCACTCGTGTATAAATTGCCGTATTTCTCTGCTTTATTGTATTAATTAATAAATCAAATAACAGTATTAACAGTTGATTTATTTGATTAAGTTATTTATTATGATTAACTGCAACGGCATCGTAATTAAAATGACTCGACTCTTTTCCAAACTGTTGAGAAGGAAGGTACTGTTTCCGTGGCTCAACAACAATATTTGATACAATACGTTGAGAATGAGTCATCCAATGGCGACGCGGACCCTTCCTCTACTCCCGTTACCTCTTCGTCAAAGCCAATTCCTCTAGGCCTACTCCCAGTACATTTTATTTATAATCTTCTAGTTATTAAGGTTTTATAGAGTTTTCTTTTTCACATTCATCAAATTTAATGACGTTGACATGGTTTTCATAATAAAAATATAAACTATTTTTGGTTAAAAATTATAAATCCTGCAATCCGTGATTATATTCTGTAATTTTTCCTCATTTTACTTTTAATTTATTTTCTATCTATGAAGAAATCGTTCAGACTAATCACCATTTTGAATGAACGGGAGCTCTTTGTGAATATAAATCTTGATTATACTGTAATATAAAACTTGAGACCACCCCAGGCAATACAACAATATCATATTTTCGGAAGATTTGGCGTTTGAAACGGCCGGGAATCAGACTGAAAAAAACCGGAAAAAACCGGGAAAGAGCCGGGAATTGAGAAATCAAGTTTGAGTGGCCACCCTGTATTTTTATACAATATTAATAGGCAAAAAGTGGTCAAGGAATTAAGCTGTCGTGAAGTAAGAATAATTGAAAATATGTTCATTATAAATTAAATACCTCATGATAATCATTGTAAAACTGTAAATTCCGTGTTAATTAGAATGATTTGTAACTTGAAATAATAATTTTATATATCAGTAATTTACCTCTACAGTCAACTCCCGACTATCCGGGGGCGGGTAAACCAGGTTGCGGATTAACCGCGGTCACAAAACGTCAATTTCAATTTCATTTATTTTCTCAGTTTTGACAACAATACCATAATTTATCAATCTTATTATGTTGAAATTACTTAAGAAGAAGTATCTTTACTAATTATTATTTGATTTATCAATGGAAAAAAGCAATGAAACACGGAAAATAATTTGTAAATAATTCGGTGGCGTAATTGTGATCGTAGTCATGTGGTCAGGGAGGAGCGGCGTGTTGGGATGGGGATGGGACACAATGGCGGGTATGACCTTGACTGTAATAAACAACTGATCGCTTGCCGGGATGAGCTAAAAATAGAAACCAAGAAAGGTCCTATTTAGTTTCCAGTTCTGTCAGTAATTATCCCTCTGATTCGTCTGCTGTTCAGTGACCCCTATTAATTTTAACTTATATCATTCTAAACAACACATTTCAAAATGCATTTGTTTTACATTTCAAGAAATTTTTGTTAAAGTACCGTAACATTAAAATTTTAATTGACAAAGTTATAAATTTATTAACCTAATTCAATAATTAGCATACATTTTGGACAATTGGTTGTTATAACATTTTTAACAATTAGACAAAAAGATGAACCATCACTTGTTTTTGTAGCGCTCTTATCTTGAATAAATTATGACCCTCCTCCCCCCCTCACCCCACCCACCCATCCCCGCTGCCTGATGCCAAACAATAGAACACCTGACCTTGGTTTTTTGTCCACGTTGGACCCTTTTATTGTGTTCCTTGTTCACTCAACTAGATCTGTTTATTCATTCCAATAAGGTTTGGTCAATAACAAATAATAAAAACTGGAAACCTGCGGACTCTTAATTAAAACTTATTTGTTTATTTCGTGTTTTACTTAATTTATTGAACTCTTTGTTTTAACCTGGTTTTGGGTTATCCGGGACCCTTTAACCAGTCATTACCCCGGATAATCGGGAGTTGACTGTATTATTTTTATAAGGCACAGATGCACCAAGTGTAGTCTTATTGCTTTTTATTTTTTTATTAAATGTAAAATTCTTCCAATTACCCTTTATTCCTAATAATACACCATAAAATTTAAAATTTACACCAGTTCGTTGATAAAAATACACTATGTGTTTCGAGGGAAACAAAGTATTCTATAATATCAGTTATAAAATAAAAATCCATCTAATTTGGTTTAAAAGCTAGTAAGAAACAATAGATAATCTAAATAAACAATTAAGGAAAAAAATTGAGCTAAAACAATTATTTTTTGTAGCACAATCAAAAAAAAAAGTATTTTTGAAAAATGCAAGCGGAAGAAACCTCCGCACAGAGGGTCCCGCGATTAGGCGCAAGCGGAAGCAACCTCTAAATATCTACTCCCAGATCAATACTATAATTTTAAAAAGATAAAGCCACGTTTCATACAATTTCTCCGAGTGATATTAAAGGGATTTTGAAAACCAGGCTGCATGACAAAATCTTTCTACATCTTTTACTTTTTTTTTGCAAGTGCAGAAGTAACCTCCGCTATGCGCCCGATGGAGGGTTAATTTCTGGATCTTTGAGTTAACTTTTCATGCTTATTTATGCTTGATATTGAAAAATTTGTGAAACTACTCTATTTTTCTTGTACTATAAAATATTCTATAAAATCACTATTATAAAATCTTATATTATTTATTTTTGTTAGCTTTATGCAAGGTTTTACCTAGTCACACCTGAAAATGCCGTTTTGTAGTATTACTAGTGATAATACTGCCATTCCTAGATGACAGACTGATTATTTTAGGGAAACAAAATATGAGTTTGCCGCCAGAAATAACTTTGCCTTCATTTATATCCTAATGTACATTAAATGTACATAATAGTTTATGATACACATCGTAGTGAAAGCTACTTGAAGTATTTTTACTATTGACAAGCATTTGAAAGGTGCTTCTACAAGTCAAGTTCATGTTATACGATTCTATTATTGTTTTATAGTGTGAATTATCATAGAGTTTAGGGTATTTTGCCTAACACAAGTATATTTTATGTTAACTAAACGTTTACATTGTATATTTTGTTTTATAATTAGCATCATTTGCTGGTTTGTTGCACATATAATTTTTACAGCACTTGGTTGAAAAGAATTCGTTTATATTCTCTAATTTCATTCTTCCTATATTTTTATTATACTGAGGCTGTTATTTGTCTTTATATCATAAACTAATTTCATCTAAGTTATTATTTTTCTACTCTGAATTCTTCCACTTTTAAAATCATTCAATCACACAACATAAGTTTTGTTAAAGATATGTTAATGCATATATTTTTGTACAACTTATCAAAAACTTTTTGAAAAAACTTGCATCAAAAGTTGTGTGAAGGATGGTAAAATGAAAACATGAAAATATCTTAACTGACATTAGTTGCAGAAAAACTTAAAATTTTATCTAAACAATAAATTTTTTGCTAGTTTAATGGTGCTAATATACCTGGCCAGTTATTTTGTTATATCCATATTTTAACCCATTACGTACATATACTGTTACACAATATACACTCATCTGTAGACTAGGTATTATTTATTGGAGTGATTTTTTTTCAATCACAGATTACTGTTATCTCACTATCAACACAATTTAAGTCTGTTAAATATTTGAGCTTATATTTTGTACAAGTTTATATTTTGTTCCAATGTTCATAGAACTAAAAAAAATCCTTTTCCGGTTTTGATTTGTATAAAGATTAAATTAAATTTTTTTTATTCATATCCTTAATTTAATTGACGTTTGGCAGAAGTTTTGCTCGGTCTTGTTATGAAATTAATTTAAATAAATATGTTTCCTACAAAATGCACATTAATAATTTAATTTAGCCAATTGCAATTTATTTAAATTTAAGCTTGTGAATTATATTATAGTTGTTAAGAAACATGTCTCTCCTAAAATATTACTTAATTTAAGCACAATTTCAATGTTTAGTTTCATAATACAGCTTATTTCTGTAATACTTCAGTTATTTATTTAAACAGTTTGTACAACTTTTTTGATGAATTTCTAATTTAAGATATAATTAAATATAGATTTTGTAAAATAGTTAGTGATAACGTGACACTTTGTGATATAGTTTGTGTAATAAATTGATATTAGCAATGTACAGATATTTTTGTACACTACTAAAATTTGTACTTCAAAGATTTGTATAGAAGTGTTGTAAATAAAACAGTTTGAATGAGTTTTTCCTTCGTTCACTTATTTTAACATCATGAAAATCTCTCAAAATTATGATAACTAGAAACTTTATTGTGTATTCATTGACAGATAAAT
Source organism: Neoaliturus tenellus (assembly GCA_030545055.2). Classification (NCBI taxonomy): domain Eukaryota; kingdom Metazoa; phylum Arthropoda; class Insecta; order Hemiptera; family Cicadellidae; genus Neoaliturus; species Neoaliturus tenellus. Next base: position 102,089,654 of record CM061531.1, read on the forward strand.
TAATATTTATGTATATATATGAGTAAACAAACTTTTTGTTTATATTTGGGACTGACCTGATGATGACAGCATTGCTGGTAAAAGGCCTATATAGTCAAAATAAAAAATTAATTATTATATTGATGTATTGAATTTTAAATTTAGAAGATTAGATAAATTAATGTTTATAACTTTTAGATTATTTATAGATACATCAGAATACCAAGTTTATTTAACAAATAATTTTATTATGAAGGCCTTTTGCCATGAGTGAGATTACTCGTCTTTTCAATATTTCACGAGCAGCTTAAAGGCTGAATACATACTCTACTTCAGCAGTTCCCAGCCTTTTTTTGAGCCTTGACAGATATTGAACTGATTAAGGACCCCCCCCCCACGCACAAAGAACTCAATTTTTTAAGTGTACTTCATTAAGGGATAGTAGGTGGTATCACCATAAAAAGACAGTTTACAAGTTTTCCAAGTATTTTGTTTGGTTATGAAAACATTTTAATTTAGTTTAAAAAAAACTAACATAACATCTAAATATTTAAAACAGTAGGTAAAAAGACCTTTGGACAGTTCGCCTAAGACTTCTACTGGGCCAATTTACATGGGAGTTGTACCAAAACAAACGTTTTCGGTGGTATATTAGCAGGTTTTATTTGTATTTTGAAAATATTTACATTAAATTGGTCAAAAATGAAAAATAAACTTTTTTATGGAGATTTAATATGGGGAAAAGTAAACTTTTCAATCCTAAGAACACTCCACTATACTTCCACTAGACATGCAGTTTGTACCAAATAAAAGCTAAACTTTTCTCTATTAGCAGGTTTTATTTACTATACTACAACGTTATCTTACTTCCTTACATTACAAAAATTAAAATTTCCAAACCCTTGCAATGAATTTATTTTACAAACTTTCAATCAGCTGATTGATTGTAAAACATACAAGGTAAATACAGTAAGAAGAGCAAACGATTTGGTTTTATCATTGACTTTGTACACTATGTGAGTAGACTTCTCATAGCATAGGCGTGTATGAAGCATATTGACGGTGGTGCGATCTTGTGCGGCGTCTATCGAAGTACATGTAACATATGATAGATAAATCAGTATTACCACTCTTCTAAACCAAGGATGAAACATTTTATAACTGAAAGTTATGTTTATGTTTTGGTAAAATGTTTTGGCAGCACTGTAAATTCAGCTGAATAATAACAACATCGATGGCAGCGACTCTGGTGCGGAGTCCACCGAACTTCCAAATTTTTGCCTCAAACTAAATGCATTGGATGAGAGGTCTATTCACGTTAGTGTACATAGTCAATGGTTTTATGGCCAGTACTTAAAAACGTAATGAAAAAGAAAACGTAGAATTATTCATAGAAACGAGCATTACGTAGAAATTATAATGTATTATATTTTAATAGAAAAAAATAACTCAGTGTTATACTTTTATTTATTTATTCTTCACGGCTTGCACCATTTTACAATTATGTGTGCAATATAGATCTTATTAAATAATATAAGTATAAATAACAAAAATAACTTATTATAAATAACACAGTAGAATGTGACTAGAATCTAGCGAAATTCATGCGGTACATTATTGCAAAACATTAGTGCTCAATACAAAATCATGCTGTACAATCAAGGCCAACAATTTGTCATACTGGCAAAAAAATGTGACATAACGGTATTTGTATTTTGTATATAAAATAATTTATAAATTAGTATAAATATATTGTTAAAAATATATAAATTTGATGAATTAATTATGGATTACAGAAATATAAATCAGCAAGATAACACCAGCAACCATATAACATGCAAGATAACAACAAGCAACTATATAACATGAAAAACAAATTTATGTGGCAAACATGCTGGCATCCTGGTTAGTCATTGGTTGCAGTGCAAGGGCGGTTCCAGAGAGGTGGCCATGTCCCCCCCCCCTTTCCGGTTTTTTTTTTTTTTTTTTTTTTTTGTAAAAATGTTTATACTTCACTTTGCAAAAATAGCTTAAAAAACCACAGACCGTACCAACAGACAGAAGCACTCCGGTTACATGCAATGACGCACGTCGGCATCACAGTTTAACCTTAATTCCGTGCGTGGACGCTTCTTTAACCATTCGTAATTGGTCTGTTTTTTGAGGTTATGTTACGATTGGCGGGAAAACATTTGAATGTTGTGGTTAGTGTAGTTTGTAGTGATTTTTATTGAGTGAAGAAGTTACAAAAAATGAAGATGAAATACTTTTGTCTATGTTTTAAAGTAGAAATATAGTGTTCACACCTTTTTTTAACATGCAACCTATAGTCAGTTACAACATTGCGTCGTCAATTGTAATGTTTATTTTTATTGCTCTTTTTTAACATTCAACCTACTATTATACAATTCAACGGAAAAAGTGGCGGAGTCAATTGTATTGTTTTCTAGCGTGAAAATTCTTTTAACATGCAACCTAACATTATAGTCAACGACAAAGTGGCAGCGTCAATTATTGAATTGATTTCTAGCGTGAACCCTTTATAACGTTCAACCTACAATTATAGTCAACGACAAAGTGTCGGTGTCAATTACATTAATTTGTAGAGTGAGTTTTTTAATATGCAACCTACCATTATAGTCAATGATAAGTGGAGGCGTCAGGTATTAATTTGTGGCGTGACCCCTTTTTTATCAAGCATCCTAACATTATGGTCAACAACAACGACTCTTATAAACCTGTTTTCCCATTCCCAATTAAGTTCACTTCTGTTCATGTAAGGTAAGCTGATGAACTCTAAAAATATATTTTAAAGTACTCCAAAAGCCTAAAAACCCACCAAATTACTTCAAAATTTCAAAAAATTTCGGGGAAGAAATCCCCGGACCTCCATTGGGTTGGGGGGTATTCCATATCCCCCAAACCCCCAGGTGGTTTGGCCCCCTCCGAAAATCAGCCATGGAACCCCCCTTGTTGCAGTGTCCCTCTCGCGCAGCAGAAGTAGAACCTCCCTCTTCAATTTTTGTTTGTTGCCCCCAAAGTCCCTCTTCAATTTTTGTTTGTTGCCCCCAAAGAAGTTGACCTTCTTGCAGATTTCATTTCCAATCCACATTAAACAAGGAGTGAGGCTGCTCTGGTATAAAAACTGTGAAGTGCTGTGCTCTTGTGGAGACCTGCTGATAGCGGTGACTGGCTAGGTACATGGAAGGACAGCTTCTCGAGGAGTTCTGGGCAGTCCACGGTTCCTTTAGTAATGTTGTATAACAACATGGAATCAAGCAACAATCTTGAGAGAGAGGGGGGAGCCCAAGAGAACGTCTGATTTCACTGATGGGAACTTCCAGGCAGTTAAATCCCATCCTAAAGCCCACAACACGAATAAAATGAGTCTGGATTTTCTCCAGAGCCAAAATGAGGCCAAGTTGATAGATTCCAAATTGAGGCATTAGATTCCAGCAGAGACCAAACCAGTGAAACATAGAGAGTAGCCAATGTTGATATAGAGAAAGGGCCCTTTGTAGATCTAATGATGAAATCTAAAGTGGCATTGGCTTTAGCACAGCTGTGGCGAATGTGTCTGCCAGGATGTAGGTCTGGAGGGAAGACAACACCCAGGTCTTCATTTTTAAAGTGTGGGTCTCGTTGCAGTACTCAGGTTGATGGTTGTGAGTGCTCTGGAGTAAGAAAATACAGAGCATTTATCTCGATTAAGCTACATTGCATTTTCATAGCACCAAACTACCAGTCTGTCAATGTTGTTTTTGAGACAGGCTTGATCCTCTGCAGAACGAATTTAAGGTTGTCTACAAAAAGCAAAAACTCGGTGTCTATTGTATCTGACAAGTAGTCGTTAATGAAAATGTTAAAAAGGAACTGGCCCAGCAATGTGAGGGACTTGGGTACACCTGATGCTGGCATGATGGGATAAGAATGGGCAGATGAGTGTTTGACCACCAGGGAACGTGAGGTCAATTAGGATTTGATGGAAGGTCTAACTTAGGAGAAATGCAGTCAATATCCTCAAACAGAAGTATATGCTTGCCTGGGACGACACTGTACAATCTTTCAGGTAGAAATCTTAGGAAATCTGACCTGTGCAACCTAACTCTGCCTAGATACTACCAAAACAAGCATAAAGTGATTTTGTCAGACTGTCAGGCAGCTCTCATGGCTCTTGACTCAAATGAAACCACTTGAAAGCTGGCATGGAAGTGCTTCAACACTCTAACCAAGCTTTCCACACATAATCTTGTGCATGTCGGGTGGGTGCCATTGGACCGGAACCATGTTGTGGCATATGCAAAGCATCTCATCAACAAATGGTCCAGGGTACAACACCACTAGAGATGGCTTGACTAATCTGGCAAGCATTGGGCAAAAAACTGCTTTGAGAACCAAGTGCTCTTTTTACCAGCTGGCTGTTGAAACTAAACAGGGCTCAGATCAAGCAACTGCGCTTATCACTGGACACTCCTGCCATTTTAGAAAACATCTCTACACTCTGGGCATCATCAATCAATGTTATGCAGGATCTATCATCAGTGCGAGAAGACTGCCATGCACTTTATACTGGATCATGAGAGACTTGGGGCTAGGAGAAGGGCCCTGTTAGCATTGGGCAAAAGCTCTAGGACCATGTCAAGGATACAGGCTTTGGCTTACCCATCTAGCAGCTTTTGGGGTTCACAATAAGGATTGGTTGATATGTTAGTCTGTCCCCTTCCATACCAATTAGCAATAACCAGTAACACTGAAGAGGTAAAAAAATCTGATTATTCTCCTAAGAACTGTGTTTCTTATAAACCAGTAACATTTTTGCAATTTTCATCTCATAATGGTGGCTTGCTTCCATAAACCCGTAGTGTTATTGCAAAGAGAGGGTTAATTTTGATAGTCTGCAGAATCTCAGGGTCTGAGATTTCTAAATGGGTGGGGGTTGCAACAACCATTGAAAAATGAGAGGTGTGTACAAGCTGGTTTGATGGAAACTGACTTGTCACAGGTCCTTTTTACAAAAAGATTAAACACTAAAACTAAACTGAACTATGTTTTGAGTTCGCTTTGCAGCTACTGTTGTTTGTAGCCCTGGTGGTGAGCCCGTTTCACCACCCCAGCTGGAAACTCACACACCTCTCATTTTGTCTTTACCTATAAGCCTCGCCACGTAACTTGACAAATGAATGTGCACTACATACTATTCAGTTTTAATTATTGGATAATCAGCTGTTCCATGAAATTAGCTCGATGATTTGATAAAAGTACCCCCTCCCCCTCACCCATCCCAGCTGTTTTTGGTTATTCGTCAACTTATGTGAGGAGACTAATAGGTCTACAGTAGCGGCCACGAAATCAGGCGGGTGACTGAAAACGCTATGTACATTGAACATAATATACATTGAACCAAAAAGATGAAAGAGATTGTCAAAATTACGTATGTTGATTCATTAACTGGCAACACTGATCATCCAGCGTTGCCTAGACCATATGTTGAATGTACATCCTTTAAAAATGATCAAAATAAGTATCATCTAATAAAACAGATAAAAACATTGATATAAATATAAAACATATGATTAAGTTAATAACCACTGGAAATTTGGCAACGTTGCAAAATCATTCATCCGCCTGATTTCGTGGCCGCAACTATAGTCTGCATTATAGAAAACATAAATATTAATAACTCATTCTTCAAAAACCAAACAATTTTATGACCTTTTCAGTAAAACCATTCACTAGTAAAAACTCGAGAATTATATTTTTAGCCAAAATTTGTCTAAACGTCAATGAATGGCTTCAAATAATTTTAAGTGCCTATTATGAAAGTGGAAATTTTGGACCCTAGTACACAACCGATTTTAAGGTTGATCAAGTTCAGATCTGAAGCAATCAATCCAGCTACATGATTGCTGATTGAGCTAAATGATTTTGTGTTGAACACAGTATGATACTTATCTCTTATGTTTATTTTTTCCTTCATTTCTTCTCACTCATAGAAGTCTACTGTCTGCATACTCCAACATGAAGCATCAACTTTTTTCTGATATTAATCTAAACTTATAATCAATAATTGGTCTTTTTAAGTACAGAAATTTTGACTCACTGATTCGCTCTGACCCAATCCAACCGTGCTGTTATATTAAAATTAAAAATTATATTTAAGTTTAATTAATTATTATTGCTATGTATCTTTTATAATACCAGTCAATAAAGCATTATTATTATTATTCAACATTTTCAGAGGTTAATAACTTTACTAAAAATAAATTATACGTTAATCAAAATATATTAAGAACAAATTAGATATAGGCTAAGGATAATTGAGAACTACATGTATTGAACATGAAATTATTTATTAAAATTGTTTTCTTCTTGTCCAAAGTCAAAAAATAAATCATTTTTTAAATATGAGTAGGTAGAAATTCCACTGGCACATTCTTAATTACTTGTAAGGTTGTTTTACAAAACAAATCATTTCCAAAATTTAGTCCTGATATCTTAACGCTAGTAATTGGCAGTGTTAGAAGTACTACCTAGTAGCACTGTACTAACTTAAGACTAAATCTCATTAACATATAATAGAATCATTATGTTACATTATAATATTTTATTGGCAATATGTGATGGCATAAACGGCATGTTTATAAAAGTTTCCTTATATTTACATAATGTATATTTTACTCCTCATCTTCTTCTCCTCTAACTTCTTCACATCGGTCTTCGAGATCCTCCTAAAAAATATAAAATATGTGTTAATTGTGCATTTTTTCGAATTAATAATTAATTTTTTATATCAAAACACATCTAAAACTGTCCATTTAAAATCTAAATTGATTTTAAATTACAATCCAATAAAATTGTTAATTACAATAAACCCCTCAAGAATTTATTTTGTTCATACAGTAATTCATTGTTCAATCCATTGTTGCTTTAAACAAATCTATACTTATTTAATACGCTAAGGGTTTTTTTGTCATGAGAACTCCTCCTACAATTTTAAACCAATTTTCAAGTTTTTGGTGTCGTTGAATAGGGCTTGGTCTGTAGTTGTTTCCGCCAAAAACTGATGAGAATTGGACTGAAAATAAAGCTGCTATTCACCATTGAAATCCCAAAATTTCCCATTTAAATAACATTGGGATTGAATCAAGTATTTTAAACATCTGTTAATAATCAGCTGTTAATACGTATAGATTTTGGCGAGTAAAGATATTCACAATATTGGATTGGTCGGATGTCATTGATTAAGAGCTAAATTAAATTTGTATTGTATTAAAATAAATTGCTCGATCTCGAGCAACACGTATACTAGTTGTTATAAATGATTAAAAGCTTCAACAGATACTATAATGTACATTAGCAGTAAAATAATAAAATAGTTCCCCAAAAAATCTTGGGGGTTTTCAATTGTCAATAATTTAATGATCTAAATATTTTTTTCGTTGGTTTGAAATACTGGTAAAATGTAATTAAAATATCTATGAGAGCACGTCTACATTCTTAATGTAGAGTAAGTAATATTGGGACCAGACTCCATTTGTATTAGCAAGATTGTTCAGTATAGGCAGAGTCAATGAATGATACTAACTGATTTAAAGAGTACAATTTTCGTAATTTTAAATTTTTATTTGTTTATAGAGTGTATTATTTTGCTTTCTAGTGATAATTGATAAGTACAAAGTATTTAGTAAAGGACCAGGCTGTGTTAAATAAATTACCACTTATGAAAATGGTAGCTGTACCAATGAACACTGTAAAAAAGCTGATCAATGAAGTTCGAATCATAGAATAGCGGCTGCAATATTGACATAACTGCTTTTAATGACCATAAATTGTGTGTAAATAATCAACCAGGATTTCCTTAATTTTTGAGTAAGTGGAATTTTCCTGCATGAATGTGTTTGGACAGCAGAGTGTGGAGTAGCAAGGCTCTACTGTGTACTTGCCTCCTCCAACTGTAGACACTTGGCCCACTCAGTGAGGGTGATGCGGTGGTTGTCGTCGACGTCACACGAGTTGAGGAACGGAGCGATGCAATGCTCCAGCGACATGAGCGGCGCACGGATGGGGAACAGCTCGTGACGTGACACACTCCTGCAACCAGACAACAACAACTTGGACAGTTCAAACCTCTAACGTCTACATAAAAACTGGAACACACCAACACCTTTTACAATGTGTTCAATATGCTAGGAACCAAAAGAGAGATTCTAATTTAAGAATAATTTTTTACTCAAAATACTCAACTTTTGCCAACTATAGAAGTTCGGACTATCCAGGTTGTACAGTATTAATATGGCCTTGTTAACACATTGACTGCTAAAAGTCTATTTAAGCACTGCTATATGGCTAAATAATTTAACTGTCAATTTACATTCCTTATGGTAATTGAAGTTCAGATACGATGAAATAATTCAGAAAAGTTCAGATACGTCCCCCGAGGGCTGACGTAGTTTCAACTCCCTACGAGGAAAGCGCAGAATATACTGGCTCCATAAACTTAACCTTACATGAGGACGTCCTAGGACGTCCTGCGCTAACCGCGAGTGGATCTTGGACGTCTTAAGACGTCCTTAGCAACAAAAGGGTTAAGAAAACCTGCATACACAGCAATTTTCCAATGGAATTTGATGATTAAAAAAAAATTTCACTAACTACCATTAGGTAAATATAGGTTTGCTGCCATAGAGAGGCATTAATCTATTAATCAGTTTACTTTCAGACTTTATAGTTGAAGGTCACAAGCAACAATTCTCTCGCGTCCACACGCATACTCATAAACTATAGTAATTAACTAATTGTAAAGTTTAGTTGATTTTTCTAAACATATAATTGAATTAATTTTCTCCATAAGAATAACCTTACCATAAGTTTACTTCATCCATAAAGATCATCCCTTATAATTAGACCAATTCGTATATGTGAGGTCGAAATTGTGGTTCGGATCCCACGTTAAGGTCCCTAGATACCATTGGCTGTTGGGCTATTAATTAACAGTCCTGTCTAAGGAGAATGTCGGCCTTATAGTCAGTAACAAGACTACAAGATCGCGCCACAATCATCCTACACTCATCTCTCATTCATATTCAGGTTAAAATACCCACTATGTGAGGTCCCTGTCTCAAGATAGTGATAGTGATAACCTTAGAAATTTGGGAACCTAGAAGGCAAAGTCTTAGCATTTAACTTGTTTAATAATTTGAACTGATTCTAATTGGAAAAGAGCTTTCCAATTATACCAAATAAGACAGGCAAATATTTGTTTAAAGGGGTGTTATTAGGGATGCAATACTGAAAAATTTAATATCTCCCTCTCCCTCGCACTATGGTTTAATTTCACTTGCGAAATCATACTAGCATTTTATTAATCACTTGTTGGAGTGCCCAATATCAGTTTACAGCGCTCCCAGAAAAAAAAAGATGTAAAAAATTGTTTGCCAATTTCTAAATGGGTGGTGAGTCAGTGAGTGGCATTCTTTATTTTTTTTAATCATTGTTATGTTTAACCACACAACATTTTAGGTGGTAAAAATTTCTTCCTGCTTACATTACAATACATATAAACCTACAACTTTACCCTGCACTTTTTGCCCCAAACCCTACATTTTAGTTTACACATTGGATTTTCTTCATAACCAAATAAGATAGTTAATGATTTGAAATAATAATGACTTTGTTTCAAATGATTTAAATAAATTGAAATTATTGAATTTCAAAATTTAACAGAAAAACTTTGGACCCTTTTAGTTTAATAAAACCTTACTTTATTGTTCTGGTTGGCAGATTCATGAAGTACACCTTCTCTCACACTTTCATACCGAATGTCATTGAGGCTGTAGAACTAATAATTATTGAAGTTTTACATTAACCCTATCATATCAATATTAGTTTTTTTTATTCTACTTTGTTGTTTTGTATGTTTTCACCTGTCGTGTGGATGTCCGTCCAGGTCGCACCACTTCCACACGGCCGCGTTGCTCCACCGCCGCGTCAGGTTGGTCTCCGCCTCCCGCTCCAGCTTGAGGTAGTGGGGCGACAGCTCCTGCCGGTCGGCCAGGTCGCGCATGATGTTGAACAGCCAGTCGCGCATGCGGCGCGGGAAGTCCGCCATCTCCTCCTCCTTGCACTCCTGCACCGACGGAGGGAGTGAATTTGAATGTATAAGACGTTAATTCATTTAAGTATACTAGACTCTCGATAGTCTGACATTCTATAACCTGACAAATCATCGGTAGCAATAATCTCTCAAGAGAGCAATATCCAAGTAAATGGCGGAGCAACTATTATATCATAAATTAATATAAATGACATTTTCATTTCCAAGATTTAAATTAAGATTCTATATAGTTTCAAATATAAACATGTGTATTAAAGTGGCTTATAAATAATATGTTTTAACATACTGAAATTATTTGATAATAATTAATAGAGTAGGAAACCATTTATTTCTCAAAATTAACCTATCAATTAATTGTTCAGTTGATTTCGGCTGCAGAATGACACCAGTATTTTTAATAGACAATCAAAACAGCTGATTTATGATTAACGTAGGCCTACTCTTAGAGCTACTTTCGCTACAATTTTGGTTGTTGTCCGCTTTGCGGCGTCGTCTGCCGCACGCATTGCAAAAGATACCAAAGAAACTCATGACCAATAATTCCACAATCCATAGCTCAATTTATAGTTTTTAATCTCACTTAATACAAACGAAAGCTTTATATTCTGAAATTACGACTTAACTTTCATAAAAGTACATAATTCATTAAACTAAAGATAACGATTGATTTAAAAGTTCCCAAAAAAATTTTTAGCACAAATTCTCAAGAAGGGGGGGAAGGGCATGACACTATCCAACTCCTGAAGCTGCCACTGGCAACTAACGCAGGTTACCTGTCATAATCGCTTATTGGTGGCTTCTGGCTTAAAAAAAAACCGCAGGAGGGGAGGCATGAAGATGAGTAGCAAAAATCCATCTCATGTCCGCCACACGGTAGACGACTGCTCTACTGACCTTGGACTAGTATATTTCAGAGCTCATTAGGGTGAATTTTCGTTTTTACCTTGAAATTTAACAGCTACAGTTCCCTCTAGTTTAAATATTTCTACCCAAAATTTAAATTATTCCAAAAATTTACCAAACTTATTACTTTTCTTGCCAAAATTGCAAATTTTATGCCCCTTCTCAAAGCACCAGTGTGAGGCTGCATACCTCGCACATCCCTTAGGCCGGCCCTGACTCTCAGAACCAGTCCCATAAAGGGTGGTTAATAATGGTTAACTACATTGGAAAAAAGATAAATTATATAAATTTTTGGCACTAAGAGCGTTAAGGGGTTAAATTATTTCTAACCCAAATCGCAAGAGGACACATAATGGAATATTAAAATAACAAATATTAGATTGTTTGACAAAAGTGTAATTTACTTACAGGCATCTCGCGACACTGGCCGTAGTAGTCGATCTGTATGTGCTCGTACTCCTCCTTGGTGCACTTGTCGTTGCCCTCGTCGCAGTAACACTGCATCTGGTAGACCTCGCAGTCGGAGCCCCACGTCTCGTTGTGGTTTGTGCACACCTGCAACAACCAAGTAAAGAACCAGTTTAATGAAGTACTGTATTGATATAGTAAATGTGTTCATCATTATCCTCAGTGTTTTCAACTTAAATTCCTTAAACTACCATACCAAATTGATCAAAAACTGTATAGTTAATGTAGTAAATAGTAAATATAGGCCACCTAAAGTGGACAAAATGTTCACAATCCAAGAATATAACGCCTTAGTAGAAGACATGCATAATTTTAAGAACATAAGAAATATGCATAGCAAGGAGTTTAAACTAAGATATAGAGTGAGTTCTAAACACATGTTAATTTTTTGCCCCCAGTTGATTTGCATCATTTTACCCACGATTCCTGCTGTTTCCTTTCCAAGTACCATTTAAACTTTATAAAAAAAATTATAAACTTGTTTAAAAACTATTTTAATATAAGTTAGACGTGGAATTTTTTCACTAATGATTGAAGTTTAAAAATTGTTTCACAACAAGTTTTTTTGAATGGAGCACAGTGATGGACGGTTACCTTTCTGCGCGGGTCGCGCTCTAGAGGGCACGCCGGGATACACAGACACTTGGCTTCCCCCTCATCACTCAAGTGGCACACTCGGCCGGCGCCGCAGTGCTTGTGGAGGCACGGGTCTGCAACATGCACACACCAATACATGACATAAAAACTTACAAGCTTCCATTTTATCAGGGTTTTAAATTTGTCTGGGTCTCTTCCCAGTTATTAAATGCAAACAATACTTTTGACAACTGTGCACTTTTAGGTATCGTATTAAATTTATGATCGTTATTTAAAATTTCTATTATTTAGTAAAATTATTTTAAATTATAGATTATAATGAAAATTAATCTAATATTAGACATAATTATATAAATACTAAATTCTTCATATATATTCTACCTTAGATTCCTACACAAAATTTTTAAAAATTGAATATTTTGTTTAATAATTATAGGGGAAATTCATTAATAGATAAAACCACCTAATAACTATCATAATGATGCTGTGGTAACCGGAGACTCACCTGCCAGAGGGACGTTGTTGGTCATGAGTGGAGCGTCATGCTCATGCTCATGCTCATGTTCATGCTCCCGCTCGGCCGGGACCTCGCGCCACTCAGGCAGTGCTGCCACCAGAGGCTCCTCGAACGTCACACCGGGCTCGTCACTCGGCGGCAGGTGCGGCAACTTGTGGTGGTGCCGCGGCTTGTATTTCTTGTACTTCCGCTGCCATTAGACAGAAGCATAGGTTAGGGGTCAAGTTGGTTTTGAAAGGAACGAGATAATTTGTTAACATTATTAAGCAAAAGTGGGTGAATTTTATTTAGTGTTAAAAATCCCTTATTGCTGTGCTTTAAATTAAGAAACGAATAAATTAATTGTTAATATCATTTTACCTTCTTTTAAATTATAGACTTTGTTGTACAACTTTTTTTTCTTAAAAAATTAAAAGTACAAACCATTTTCCTTAAAATGAATAAAAATGAATGAGAACATGAAAAAAAAGAAGACTAAATGCATGAGCGAAAGGACAGTAAAAATTTTTCAACTTTTTAGTCCCAAAACCCAGTCATAATTTTAAATTGGTTGTTAGTTGTTATGACTTTTTTTTATTCTTGATGTTCAGATGTCATCACCAAGACATCTTGTGTTAAAGACAAGTATTTATATTTCTTTTATTTTCCTACATAAATTTGGCAGTGTTTGTATGATTTAATTCAAAAACCTTATTCCTTGATATACTTACCAGTTTCTGTTGAGCAGACGAATCTTCTATTAATAAAACTAAGAACAACAAACAGAAGGCGAGAGATAGGGCCCTCATTTTTTCAGCCTGCCTGTAAACAGAGATTCAGTTTAAAATAAATCGAAAATTATCTAGTCTACGCCATGTTGGTATAAAAAACCCCAAAGCACAAATACAAATTTACAATGATTAGGAAAATTTTAATACATTATTGATTGAACAATCATTGTGATTATTATTTTTTTCTGCAGAATATTCATCCATGTTAAAACTAAATAACATGTTAAAGCTTAACTATTTACTTTTCTTCCTTGTGTTTGCAAAACTGTAATCCTTTACTTTTCCATGGGAAACTCAAGACGCCCACCAAACGAGAACTGAATAAATCTCTATCCTACTTGCTTCATTCTATTGTTAATCATTGAAAATATCCACAAGTTTAAAATTTAACTCTTCTGACTAATTTTATTTCGATTTTTTAGTGAACCGATTTGCAATTTCCTACATTGTTTCATTGCAATAAAACAAGAATGATTTGTTGATTTGTTTAGGGCCTGCAACCCACTTGCAGTGTCTAGCAATGCGCAGCTGCAAAGCGGTTAGTTTTCTCTAGATTTACGGCGTTAACAACTTGTTTGTGAAAAATGTGAGTATGTCTCAGCGGAATCGTCTCATAAACCAGAACTGTGACTTAATTTTTTTTTATCAAACAGAATAAAAATGATTACATCTTATTTTTACTTTATCTTATTTAAATCAAGCAACTGATTTAAAGCTTAACTTTAAAATAACAACTATTAGTTTTTTTTTCAAACTAACTTATTAATTATCGGATACCATTATTAATTAATTATAATGTTTTCTTATTAACGACGTGTCATATTTTAAAGATATGCTACTGTTTTTTTTAAATAACATAGTTGTAACTCCAGCATAGCTGACAACCAAATAACGTGTTGTTACTTATTCAAAACTGTCTATTCACAACAATAAAACTGCAGTAAATACAATTAGGGTCAAATATATGAAATTATTCCATTATTTTGTAAGATCGTGTGAATGACTGCGATACAAGGAGCTAGTCGTTCATTATCATGGTTTCTGCCTCAGTCTCAGTTTTTTGCCCCAATACAAAAACGCTGAGTCGAGCTGGTGGGGTTAGGTCATCGGTGCAGCTGCTCAGCTGCTGGGCCAGGCTCTCTCCCACACAGACACAGACGTCCACTGCTGATGGCATTCACACTCGCACATCTGCGCCTCTGCCTCAAGTGACTCAGACTTGACATTACGACTGTGATGCCACTGATTTCGCACTGCGTAAACTCGCCGATGGATAACGCATCTTGGATGTTCATCAAACTTTACATCGTTGTCTAACTACAGAGAAATAAATCTTAACTGTATTCTATTTGAAGAATATTTTCAATCCATTTCTTTAATTCGGCAATTCACGTTATCTGACTAAATTTATGAGTACTGTATTATAAGTAATTGCTGATCTTATTTGGAGAACTAATGTTATTATTGGGAAAGAATTTTAATGATTTGATGAAATTAAATATTGCATGTGATATACTAAGCAAGAGTCGCTGTTAAACCGATCGAATTCGATCCAAATTATTAGGGAAATTTCACTATAAATTGAAATTAGAGCGAACAAGTTTCAATTCAGCCCCTCCCAGTCTCCCACTGTTTCCCAGAAGCCTCGCAATTCCTCGACGACCATGAAACTCCACACTAAAACCTGTCGCAAAAATCATCAAAGCGTTATTAATGCCACAATGAAACTCCGAACCAGAAAGGGTTTGTTTGCAGTATGTATACTGTAGGTAGTCCCTATCCCCTCCATTGCACCGCCTTGCCCCTCAATCTCCTTTTTCACCCTAGCCCTAACTCTCTCGCCACCACTCTCAGCATGATTCAGCTCCCCCGATAGCCTGGACATTTCCGACATATCGTCGATCTTCGGAAGAACCATATTTAGCTCCGTAGATGGCACTAGGGTCTGCTCCCCATTTTTAAATCACGCGCGGTCATTCGTTCCTTCAGACCCATTAATTTTTCAAGGCAGGTTTTAATTATGGTTTTTTTTATCAGATAGACCAAAGTTTGTTTTCTACTTAGTGAAATGGGTGGTTTTTCGTATTAAACTTCTAGATATCAAGTACTTAAAAAAAATAATAATAAGTTAAGTAAAACTGTTTTTAGACAATATATGTGTAATAGGCTACATAGTGTAAATATTTGTGTGAGGACATAATGCGAGGTATTTAAACTGTAACAAAACACAATCCTGTAATTCTAGTCCTAACTTCGAAACAGTTTTTACCTTGCAAGAAAATATATGTAAATTAATTTATGAGAAAGCAACTGTAGCTTACTATAAAGAAACATCGAAACTGATTAATAAGAATTAAGTTCAACAGACCAATAACAACAGTCTGCCATCATAAATTTTGGACTTTATGAACCGGCGGGAAGCGGGCGAGAGGGTAAAAGTAAAAAGGGCGAGGTGGATGGTGCGGACTTTCATGGTGTCGCCCGCTCTTATGCGGAGTTTCATTAAATTTTGTGTGTTGACTAAGAACTGGAGCGGAGTTTCGCGGTCTCGAATCTCAACATCCACTTAAAACATTAAGCAAAAATCACCACAGTAAGCCCTAAAAATAAAATTTTCAGCTGCTTTTCTCCTCGCTACTTGCCAGACTCGGGTCGATGTTCCGGTCGGTGTGGGAAGGCGTTTCATCTCCGAATAAGAAGCCATTGTAACGCCATTCCAAGGTCGTCCGGACCGGCCCAGAGCACAGCCACTGCCTTCCCGCGCCGCGCAGCGCCGCCGCGCCATCGGCGAGTCAGCAGCGGAGAATAACTTCCTTTTAAACGAGCAGCGCCCAACTTCTAATTGGGCATAATTGATAGCGCGATGAAGCTGCGCTGTCGGCGCTAAATTAGCGACCTACCTCATCGCCGAAACTGTTTCAAACGTGTATTTGATGTAATTTTGCAACACAACTGAATGCGATTTTCTAACCACAGTTTAACATACTTTTGATATCGAACAAGGCCCACCGTATTCTCATTCTCTAAAAAGTCAACTATCGATTAATTAAAGAATATGACTGCCGAAAGTCAAGTACTGAACCAACTAACAAATATTCACTAAAGATCCAACAAAATTTATTGTATATCTAAATTACAATGTACTATGTATGATACCCCCGTCGCAGCAGACCTGCGTACTCAGCGAATTTCCAATGGAATTTAAGATTATTTACTTTCCCCATAAAAACACCATAGGATCGAGTATGTAGGTTTGCTGCCATTGGGTGTTGTTAGAAAATCTAAGGTAATCAATAATTGGTGAATGTAAACACAAAATTGTATCAAACTCTGGCAGTTTTTTATTTTCCCCATAAACCCCATGGGGGTGAGTATGTAGGTTTGCCGCCATATGGGTTTTGTAAGCAAGTATAAGTTAAACCTTATATAGATAATGTACATACCAAATTTGATTAGGTTATGTTAATAAATAAGCAAGATATAGGGTTTTCTTGATTTCCCATAAGAATAACATGGAAAACACATTTTTTGATTTGCCCCGTAACCAGTTATGCTATGATAAAAATTCAAAATACCAAATTGTTTGTTTTTTTAAGCTCTTTTAAATGGTTTCAGTTAAAATTAATGAATTTTAAAAATTAAGGTCCAAAAATGCCAAAAACCCATTTTTGACCCCTTTGAAACCCCATAAACCCCCGTTCCCATAACCCGAGAATGCTGGTTCGCGAACTCATGAAAATAGATCTGGTCTTACACCTCCATACCAAATTTCATCAAAATCGGAGGTCACCTTCAAAAGTTATCAGTACCACGGACACATAGATAGATAGATAGATAGATATATAGATATATATATATATACATATATATGAAAATGAACGAATGGTGTTTTTAGCTTCTGGGGACCTCAAAATGAAAAAGTAAAGTGGTCCCGGGCTTAGGTCTTACCATGGCTACTACCGTAATAGCGTATTCCCTATAGGGAAATTCGCTAAAATGAGACTAGTAATGAAATAGGTAGTATAGTTTTCATTACTAGTCTCGAAAGAAACTTATTGCGGGGAGAGATTGCATTAAAGCGCGAGGCGAAGCCGAGGGTGGAAAAGGCTATCGAGACCAGCAATGGCACTTTTGAGACGAGTATTGAACATTATTTTTCATTACAATATCAAAAACTTGTAAACAACGTGAATATTTTTGTTTATTTAACTTATTATCAAGAAAAAAACTGAACTCATGACTGTTACTTTCCGTGCACCACAAATGCACAGAAACGTTATGTAATTATGCCGTGCAGTAGCGGGAATAACCTATTTCCTGAGCTCATTTTACGTTTAGAAAGTGTTCTTGCACAGGTATTGAAATCTTGCACATAGCATCAAGATGGTAATTCGTATATTCAGAATGTAGTCCAATTTAAAATATAAAATAAATTTTATTCCCCCATTTCAACTTCAAAGGTATTTTTTACTACGCTTACGCCGCCGGTTACACACAAGGTAGTTAGTTGTTACTGACGCGGCGGAGAAACTGTCATTGACATAGTTTTAATTGTAGCACACTGAGAATAGACTTCTCAAATAGGAGTGTTTGGAACTAATTTACGGCTGTGCAATCTTCCGCCACGTACGCGTACATTGATGCAGTTCAAGAGACATGATAGGTTGGCTAAATCTGTACTAGTGCACTAGTTTACACTCTTCTCAATCAATAATGAACCATTTTATAACTGAGGGTTAGGTTTATGTTGAGACACGAACATTCCAAATTTCGGTATCAAACAAAATACATTGGATAAGAAGTCTATTCACGTTAGTTATAAAGTCAATGGTTGTATTGTGTATGTTACACTCAATGACTCAGTTGCTAAATCCGGACAATGCTCGAAATTGTTATGATTTTATTTATACACAGGGCAGCAAGATCAACGCGCGGCCGTTTAGCCGTTGACGTCCACTGCCACTGCGGCTAGTTGGATAGTGGACTTTTTGCTGCTTTCATTTAGCAGTGGCGAACTTGACAAATTTACATTTGGCATATATATGGCGTTTACACATTTGGCGGTATTTTTGCCGCTCCATGTGTCAAAGAACGCTAATGTTTTTCAAGCGGCAGCGGCAATGCTGTCGCGACAATAAACCACCCAGTATAGGCCTAACCGGCGTTAGGTGTCGCATAAGGGTTTCATTGAATACTGGCAATAAATTTTAGTCTGTCATTTTTAAAGGGTTCACCCAGTTAGATCCCTGGCCTCCCAACCCCCCCCCCCCTCCCCCCCGCGAGGGCGCATGCGATGAGGCCGGGCCTCGTGTGGCGCTGCTGATAACAAGCCATCACGCCGCCGCCCACCCATCTCTTATCACCGGATGTCCGCTCCGATCAGCATCGAGCGGCCGAGATTCGCAACTACCACCGACGACGGCACGGCCGATTGTGGATAAATGCGATATGCACTAAGTATTAATGAATATTTTATGTGTTTTTGGCTGACATTTAATTCATTAATTATTTAATTCTCCGTATGACTCCTTGAATTAGTCAAGATGTCAGATTTCACAACATTAGACACCAGAATATAATGATTGTAGGGAAGAGTTGAAAAAGGACTTATATTGACTAGAGTATTTGAAGGTCCTATAGTCTATAGAACCTGCCCATGCAAATTATGACTTTGGCAATGTTTTCAGATTTACTTTATTCGAATTATTATTTTTAGTAGAATTTTAAAGCGAATTTCAACGGCATACACTCTTTTTAGGAACATTCTGTTTTGTTCCATATCATAATCTATAGACTCATTACTATCGTTACGGTGGGTTATTTAACTACTAATTTTTAATTCACAACTCTCCAATGAAACTCCTAAAAGTAGCACAAAACTGCTTTATAGGTGAGATTTGTGGCCACACCGCATACTTAAAAGCTGTAGAACAAACCATGTGGGACTCAATTGGATTTAGACCGATCAGAGTTGATTAAAATAAGAATGGTTCCCTACAGTAGGCTACCGGTAAGTCAGACAGTGAAGTTTATTTTTCTGTAAATGAAAATAAGTACTGCAATCCGAGAATCTACAGTTCCGGCAACAGATTCGCCAGGTGTTTTTGTCTCGTTGAGCCTCATATTGAATTCATTCAGTTTCCCCATGGGCGAATGCACGCAGGCGTTGAGCTGAGTTGTTGGGTTTTGTGAGTTACGAGCCCCGGTGAGGTCGGTGTGTAGGAGCCGCGCCGCCGCTGCTGCCGCACCCTCGAGGTGAGGTAAGCCGTATTTCCGAGCACTTGTGTCGGTGATAACGACTACCGCTATGATTGGTGTACTGCACAGACACAACATCACACGTGCGCCGTGGCCACAGTCACAACAGAACCGGGGCTGTAAAATTAATTTAGCAACTGCGATTGCAATATGTATATATTACACTCCTTCGTTTATATTTTTGTCTCTTATGCTATGAGTATATTCGTGCATAGTCGTAATATTGGGGGGGGGGATTATAATGCCTCCAGATACAGAATATTTAACAATACGAAAGTTGTTTTAATACAATTTTAATAGTATCTAAGCTAGGACTTACGCCTAAATTGAATTTTGTCCTAGCTCAATTCGTACATACTTAACATACATTGTGAAAGGATTCATATTACAGAGTCATAAATCTCATATATTATATTTATAATCTTTTCCTCCAACTAAAAGCTGAAATTAATTCATTCATCCCAAACTATTTTAATTTTCAGTAAATTTTGTAGTGAGTCGACGATACAATTTTACACTTTATCAGCATTTGATTTTTAATCATAAAAATAAGTATACGACAATATTGTATTAGTATTAACAATTTTATTTGTATTAGTATTTAAAAAAAGAGTTAAGATTTTATTCCGCTTTGTTTAGTGTCGAAACAAAAATTGGGAACATGTTTGATAACAACTCTGACCTATAGATAGCCTTTACTCTCTATAGCCTTGCAACCCGGGACGAGAAGTTTAGAAGGGAGCCACGCACAACTGGAGTCATCCTTACAATATTGAAGATGTCTCTAATTAATTGTAAAAACCCATGCCAAACTACTTTTCCCCGTTAAGCTGCAAACAAACCAAAACAAATGTTAATAGCTTGAAAACTCTTTTTTGCAAACATGCCAGGACGAATAAAAGTCATACGCATAAATCTGTATGTCCAAAAGCATTATGTAAAAGATTGAATTAAAAATTAAATTAGGTCTAAACAGTTTTGTGAGTTCTTCCCCTGGGCCTTCCTTAGTTACCTGTCCAACGATTTTTCAGATCTGAAAAGGCTTTGTAAACCAATCAAAAAAGTTTAAATTTATTATAAGTTATTGAGTTATTAAGTTTACTATGACTTGAAAAGGTCTTGCAAGAATACACAGCTAGGATTGAAAAAATTACGGCCCTTGGAATATAATAATATTGGGCCTATGAAATGGTAATAGGGTAGAATTTTAAACCTAAAAGTACCTGCGAATAGTACCTGCCTAAAAGGAGTTCAAAATACACAACTTATAATCGGAGTGTATTGGAGTAGGGGCTATAGTTAATTTTAGATACACTGTAAAATTTTTATAGTTTTTTAAATGTTACGCGCATTTTATGTCTATTGTAAGAGTTTTCACTAAGGGGTATGTACAGTCTCAGTCTCCCAGATGAGATAAAAAGTAAAACCAAGGAATCTAAAATAAAGTAAAAAGAAGGTAGGGGTCAAGACATACAACGCCCTCTATGCACCAGGTGTTCTTTTGCACCTATGACATCACCATTTATTTACGTTTTTAATAAACGTAAATAAACTTCAATTAGTTAGTTACCTTCAATAAATTCCTATTAAGTTATTTTTAGGTGTCATCTTTAGGAAATAAACTTTATAAGAGAGAGTTAATTAATTTTCACTGATTTCCAGCTGAAGACATTTTTTTAAAGACTTTTTTGTCGTAATAAAATACCTTCATTTTAGCAAGTTCAAAAGTGACACTTTTCTAGCAAGGACTATGATTGTGAGTGACTTTAATTACAGTAGTGTTTGAGTATGGTGCAAACAAGAACATTATTGAAACTAAATACAGTTTCTTTATTGTGATTGCCTACAGCAAGTTTACATCATGCTATCGTAATGATGGATGTACCTGAGTGTGTTGAATATTTACCTATGCACGAAAGTAAAACACATTCAAGAACCTCACGAGGATCACAGTTTTTTTAGGAATAAAACAGATATTCAAACATGGTTTTTTCAGTGTGTGGATTAGATCTAAATGATTAGAAAAAACACAACCACATATTTTAAATAAAATGAATTTCTATGACTGTTTTAACAACGGTTACAAACGAGTAGAACATCTTATTTTCATCAAAAATAAAATGCAAGGCAGTAATAAACTATTTTAAAGAATAGTGTAAGTTTCAAATTAATTTCACACACACTTTTAACTTAATAGGTTTTATAACTTAACCTTATCGTTAAAATAAAAACATTGTGTTTCAGTATCAAAACATTACATAGGTTTTGACAGTTCTCTGCAATTAGTAAACAGAAACTAAATCAGCTGTCAAGCCTTGCACCGGCTACATCATGGTTTTTGTTTACGTGACCCTTACCTTCTATTTCTAGCTTCCTTGAGTAAAACTAACAAAGCTTGCCTTTAAAGTGTATCCAATAGGCTACGGTATTTTAATTTCTCTGACTACCACTTAGAAAAAACTTGATTCATCGACACAGAACTAATTATTTAATGTTTTATGTGACGTACTTTTAATGAAATATCGCGATTTCCAGTTCTTTTACATGTTTATGCTTCAGTGTTATCGTTGGGAAAATTTTATTTTAAAACCAAAATTGGGAAACACAAACATTGTAGGTCCATGAACCCACAGAGAAGAAAATTACAGTATTTCCTCCTCTGTGATGAAACTAATTAATTAACATTTAACAACCGCCATGACTGGTTAATATATTATTGATCATACATAGAATCTCTTTTTCAACTATCATGGTACGTAACAACTATTTGCAAAACCATTTAAAAAATTTAAACAACTTAAATTGGAAAGCTAAAATTTCAATCGGTTTATTCATAATTCCACCTAGAACAGAGCAAGAAACAACTGAAATTAGTAAATTATAATTATACATGACTATTCCTTAATTGCGAGCGCGAGATGACGTCTACTATGGCAGAATGAGCAAGTGGACAAATAACTAAAATCATGAGGTTGACAGAAGATGGATATCATAATCGTACTCGTGAATCACATCTAACTAATCGAGAAATAGATGGAATGTGTTGACCCACTTACCCCAGCTGTCTGTAGGAAGGCTAGGACTAGACTACACAGAGGGCCTGGAGAGGAGCGGTCTAGCAGAGGGAGGAGGAGCGATAGAGAGTGAGTGAGAGGGAGTTCTTTGTCCCTTCCCCGTACACAAACACTTGGGCGTCGGGCATGCCGATAGCCGATGCCGGCACCCGGCAGTTCATTCACCTGATCGTCAACGATGAGATTGTTCTATTGCTCACAAAACATTGTAAAATCTGGCGAAAGCTAAGCCGCCAAGGCTAAAGGGATCGGAACTGGGGTTTTTATTACCTACCTTAAATACAACTATAAAAATAGAAAACAAAAGTATATAATGGTGTAAATTTAAATAGTTTGACCCCCAAGGAATCAGGATCTAACACTGTAATGACTATAGTTCTTTTTCTTAGGAATACAGTAGCCTACATTAAATTGTTGTATCTCTGCTATTCAAAACAATATTATTCTTTGCATTTGTTTTTTTAAACATAGATTAACGTAGAATTTTAAAATTCAATTAATCCTGATACACTTCAATGTTGATAAATGGCTCAAAATGTTTTTTTTTATTACTCATAAATGAGTATTCATTAGGCCTACACTTTTGCAGGCTATTAAAGCTCAAAATATTAATCTAAAGCCCAAATCGTGACTTAGAGTGGTCCAATTTTGGGGATTGACCTCTGGCCTATTTACTGAACTTGTTCGTTACTATTTTTTTATATAGAATATGAAAACGTAATAAAAATTTTAAAACTAAATATTTTAACTGATAAAATTGTGTTTTATCAATAACACTCAAAAGTTGGACTAAGCCTTTTTTATTAATTCAAGTTTGATTATCTCATCTACGTTATGATCAAACCTTAATGTGTGGTTCTGCGAATAATTTTAAACCCTATAGCACAAGAAAGTTTTCAACATATTTACACACTCTCTGATAAATTCTTAAGTTTATTAAATGGTTATAAAATTAGAATTTATGAAAATTCATTTTGTTTGCCTACTTTTGAACAGTAATTTCTCATAAATTACTGAGTTAAACTTATGATTCCATGTTATTTTTATAAAAACTTTTTTGGAGAATCCGAAACTGGCATTAGATTCTCATCTAAATGTTCTTTACTCTGAGAAAATTAAGATTTTACAAACATTTTTTTAAATATGATAAAACAACTATGTTGGGCACAATTTTTTGGGTAACAATTTTTTAAATACACACTTTCATAAAATTTTGTGTCAATTTTATAACCCAAAAATAATTAAAACTAACTTCATTCTATGCCTTAAAAAACTAATGCCTTAATATGAAAATTTTCATTTATATTAACCAAGTTTCATGGCAAACAATCCAGTGGTTTCTGAGTCCATTGATTTCAAATAGGCTTATTATGTTATGCTCATACGCCAAATCCAAACAATGCTTACAATTTTTACTTACTCTGCGATGTGGACATTGTAAAATACTCGCTTCGCAGAGAAAGCATTTTATTCAGACATTGGCTGACGAAACCTACCCAGAATGTGTTCCGGGTAATTGTAAATGCCCAATCACCGAAGTACACACGTGGGTAAATTTGATTGCCACGTCGGGTTGTGGGTATTTGTAGTGGGCACAAACGCCGAATACCCTGCATACACTACTTCTACAAGAAGTCTATGCTAACACTAACTAAGTAAATAAACTCTAGATTTTGCTTGGAAATGTTTTTTAACATATTAATAAAATATAGTGAGTGCATTACCACTGAAAATAGCCAAAATGCTTTTAATTTATTAATTTACATATTCAAGTGATTATCAAGATTGTAATTGATAAAATATACAGTGAACAGATCATTGAAAATAGCCAAACGCTTTTAATCAATAAGAAATTTTCTTATAAAAGTATTACAAACAGAATTGAATGATAATGTTTTATTTTTTAAAGAATGTTTGCGCTCTCCTTTAGACTTCACACATTCAAAATTTACTGAAACGGTTATTCTCACAACCAATGAAACCTTGTTTCAACCAGAATGGCATCCCACATAGCACACGTTGTCAATTTGATGTCAAAAAGTGATCAAAGTCGTCAAAATGATGTCAAAGTTAAATATTAGATCAAGTATTGACGTCAAAATGATGTAAAAATTTTGCATTTTTAAATTTAAAAGTTAGTGTAATAAATGAAGAAAAAAACATTTCTTTAAGTCTTTTACAACAAGAGAACATCATTAATTGTTTAAAACAATTGAACTCGTTAGAAACTTGACATCATTTTGATGTAAAAATTATGTAAAGTATTTGATCACACAGTCAAAAGTTTTACATCAATTGAGATAACTGCAATTTGTTAAACATTTACACATGAAACAAACATGTAAGGGAACTCTAGTTTAAGACCTATTTGGGAAGACATAAAAATATATAGGCCACGGGAAATACGTTTGATTCGATCAACGCAAAGAAACTTGAGTATCAACTGGCCAAGTAGTGTTACAAATAATGTATGAAGCAGAGAGCAGCGTGGCGAAGTAGGTAGGGTCGCGGCTTGGGAACCTAAAGATCATGGGTTCAAATCCTGCCAGCGGCAATAACATTTTGCCGCTTCTATAGTTGTTTATCGGTTAAAAATTACCATTTTATTACTTTTGTTTTGCTATTGGGGATATTTTGAATCAATTTTGACAAGATTAGTTTGTCAATATGATGTCAGTTTGACATCAATGTGATGTAAAATTGACGTCATAGTTCATCAATTTACTGACATCAATTTGACATAAAAAATCGGGACATTTTTACTTCACATTGACATCAAAATGACTTTTTTTCACATTTGAAGTCAATATGACATCAACAATATCAATGACATTGACATCTTTTACATCAAATTGACGTACTTGTGCTATATGGGATTATGGCTTCTTTCTCTACAGATGTGGAGTTGTTCATCAGGTACATCACTGGTACCTCATAATATAAAATTATTAATATGAATTACCTAGAACTGGTTTCTAAAAAGTTTTTTGTCAACAACTCCATGCTTCGCACCAAGTGTATAGTAGTCATAGTTCATTAACACTGCCATTACATTCCTAGAAAAAGTCGTCCCCTGTCTATATCAGATAAACGCTGTCTCCGACAGAAACCGTGTTCTTTCTTTTTCACATTTTGGCTGCCTGACATTTTAATTCATGTACATAGTTTTTCGGTGTTGTTTGACTAGCAGATGATTTTCTGCAACAAAGATTGCACAGCGGTAAGTTTTGGTCTAAAATGCTAGTAGTGGGTTGCGAGGATAAAGTGTTCCCACATGTGTGCCTGCAAATCTGTTCCGTGAGAAAACGCTATTCGGCTTTTGTACACACTACAAACATAGATGAAATATTACAAATACCCCCAAAAAACCGATGAGGGCAATCCAATTTACCCAAGTTGGGTTGTGGGTATCATGGTTTTACGCACATCTGAAGTTCATGATTACTTTGGCAGTTGAGCATTGAAAATTACATACTTCGCGTTCTAAGTATTTCACAACAGTTCAGTATAGTATTTAAAACAAACCTTTTAAAGTCCATACATTTGTAATACTAGTCAAGAAGATGAATCATGGTAAGTTCAACAGACAAAGCATTTGACCCCAATCATAAGCTTTCAGCCATATTTACCAGTCTAGTTAGTGACTTATAAATCTTTCTAGTCCTACTGAAATAAACTATTCTGAGGAACCAGCAATGAAATCTAATGTTACTTTATACTTTGAAATCTATATATATATATAATTCCGTAAGCGAATCGGTCCCCACGAAATATCTCGAGTCAGAAAAAAGGTAGGGTAACGTATGATGGCTCATTTTAAAGCTTGAGGTCCAAGGACGCAAGGAAAAATAACAGAATCGTCGAAAGTTACCTGGGCTTTGCCCCATTGGACTTTGAAGTTCTAATGTTAATCTAATGGGAAGAAGATTTTTAGATCTACAAGAGTGATTAAACAGATGATCCAGTGAATAATTTTTATCATAAACTCAGCTGTTTATTGAACAGATATTTTGAGTTAAGATAACCATATTTAATAATAACTTTTTTTAATTTGCAATGCACTATAAAGAAAGGAAAACACCAATAGTGATGGAAAAAATACGGATACACAGTAGATTTATCTCTTCAAAATCTATGTCATTATGATTTTGTGTGCAGAATATACCGCTGTAAGAGACTTAGCCGTGGTATGGTTGATATAATAGTTTAATAAAATGGCTTTACTCGGTGCATATCGTTTTACGTTACTGCTTTATGTATTGGCTATTTAGTAGTTAGAGTTAAATAGTTTTTTTTAGTAATTGTTTATTTTTGACTAAATTATATTATGCAAACTACTAACATTGGATAACCTCCGTATGAGGAATATTTAGTTTTATATATTCTCTGCTTCTTTCCTTACATAGGTCGTACAAAATCAATAATTGCTCATTAATACATAAATACGGGGAGCTTTTCATGTATGCAGTGTGCAAAAACAAACAATATGTTAAACAATGTTCTACTTCATTGAACGAATAGACCAAATACACTACAATCATAGCACCAAGAACGTTGTTAGGCTCAAGTGACTGGTGGGCACGAGGGGTGTCAGTGGCCCAGGGGTAGGTGGGCATGGGGGGTTCGGTGGAGGCATGGGTGGACCTTCTGGACACGGGGAGGTAAGAGGGCATTGGGGTGGGGGCAACGGGGGGCATGGGGTAACAAGGGGTACTAGAGATGTCGGTGGCGCAGGGGGTAGTTGGGCAGGGGGTATCGGGGGAGGAATGGGGGCCATTGACAGCACGGGGCCTCGAGGAAGAACGGCGGGCATGTGAGCTTGGGGGAATGGGGGGCACAGAGGAATAGAGGCACGGGGGTACGGGACATGGGGGTACTCGGGCAACGGAGAACACGAGGTAAAGGAAGCATGGGCCATGGGATGAGGGCATGGGGGAGACTTGGAGGACATAGGAGGCACGGGAGAGGAATGGGGGACATAGAGAGCACGGTTGCATCAAGGAAGAATGGCGGACATGTGAGCACAGGAGAATCGAGAATGGGGGTCACAGAGGTATAAGGGGTATGGGTTCATGAGGGGGGGGGGGTACAGGAAGCACGGGTCACGATAGGGGGGCACGGGAGGCTTGGGGGACATAGGGGAACGGCACAGGGAGGAACGGCAGGCATCGGGGAACGGGGGTATGGAAGGCACGGGGAGGAATGACGGGCTACATAGGAGATACAGGAAGCATGGGTCACGAGAGGAGGCCTGGGGGAGACTTGGTTGGACATAGGGGGCACGAGGGAGGAAAGGGAGACATAGAGCACGGGGGCATCGAGAAATAACGGCGGACATGTGAGCACAAGAGAATGGGAGCACAGAGGCATAGGGGGTACGGGGTCATGAGAGGTACTCAGGCCGTGAGCCATAGGGGTACAGGAAGTACGGGACACAAGAGGGGGGCACGGGGAGGCTTGGGAGGACATAGGGAGCACGGGGAGGAACGGCAGGAATCGGGGAACGGGGATATGGGAGGCACGGGGAGGATTGGCGCGCATCATATGAGGTACAGGAAGCACGGGTCATGGGATGAGGGCATGGGAGAGACTTGGGGGGGGGGCATAGGAACAGGGGGAAGAATGGGGGACATAAAGAGCATGTGGGCATCAAGGTGGAACGGTGGACATGTGAGCACAGGAAAATGTGGGTCACACTGACATGGGGTGCACAGCGGTTTGTGGGCATAGGGGGTACTTGGGCCATGAGGGCATTTTAGGTACAGGAAGCACAGATCCTCGAAAGGGTTGGGGGGCACAGGGTTTCTAGATGCAGTAGTGTACAGTATAAATTGGATAATAACCATTTTGTCATGTTGTATTAAACTACTATATTCACTTGAGTTACGAACTCATTTTACGTACATGTTTAAGGTCAAAACTAATTTTATTGCGTCCTTCAGTCTAATAGTGGGAAAAAATATTTTTTCACAAAATAGACAATTTAATGTATTGTTTAATGCAAGGAAGAATATTGGTCAATTACTGATTTGTTACCATCAAAAAATATTCGTCAAGATTACATAATATTTAGAAGAAAATCCAACTGTGTAAATTCACAGTACAGCTTGAGCAGAAATATAACCGTGCAACTAGGTGATGAATTGAATCTTAATTTTTGAGTTGACATTATCATTTGGACTTTTAGGGGCCTTTGCCCCTACAAGCCCCTAGTTTTAAATAAACACATTACATCTTGTTTTTTATGGCCTGAGGAAGGTGTGTTCTGCTAGGTGAACTGTGGTCAGCAGAATGTGTTTGGTGTATTCAGCAGTGCTGACACCACTTCCTACACACAAGTCATTTACCTTCCCATTTATAGGCAACTTTTTTATTTGACAATTACAGGAATTGTGGGTGAAAATGCCTCTAGAAAGCTAAGCATTTGAATAAACTAGGTCAGGACTAGGGTATAATACATGAAAAAGAAAAAAAGTTTTTTTACCGTAGGTCTCATGGTAAGACCTAAGCCCGAGATCATGTTACTTTTTTGTTTTGAGGTGCCCTGAAACCAAAAATAATAGTCATTAAAATTTATATATATATGTATATATGTATGTCTATATATATATATATATATATATATATATATATATATATATATATGTATGTGTCCCTAGATGATAACTCTCGTAAAAACGGTCCGATCGAGACCAAATTTGGTAGAGATGTGTAATCCAACCTTTATTTGGATGAGTTTGTAAACCAGATACATCGACCTACTGGAAGGGGTATTTTGTACCAAAATCTATTTATGGACAGATATTTATGAAACTTAGTAGGTTACATGGCTTCATATAGTCAAAATAATTTTTGTATGCTAAAAACCTACTTTTGGTGTTCCCCATGGAAGCATACCTGCATACTCTTTCCCTATATTTATCATAAAACTAGGTTTACACTTTAGAGTTTTTCACTCTTGGAGAGTTAGTTAGTAACTCTCATAAAAATCTCAGACAGTTGTTGATAGTACTCGCAGAAAACTGTCTGGGATTAAATATCTTGGAGAATTCGCTGGTTGTGAAAACACCTCTGCGAGTACCTCCTGAGAGTACGAAACTCTCTGAGAGTGAAAAACTCTCACGTATAAACCTAGCTTAAGGAGAATAGACATTTATTTCCCTATTTATGAGCACGTGATGAAATTTTGTGTACAGGTTCATCTGGTCGAAATTAATATTACAAATTGAAAATTCGCTGAGTACGCAAGACAGCTGCGACGGAGGGTATTTTGCAGTACATCAACTACATGCCAGGGCACGAATTTTGGAGTTGACATAAATTA
The DNA here is from genome assembly GCA_030545055.2 of Neoaliturus tenellus. Taxonomy (NCBI): domain Eukaryota; kingdom Metazoa; phylum Arthropoda; class Insecta; order Hemiptera; family Cicadellidae; genus Neoaliturus; species Neoaliturus tenellus. The sequence continues at coordinate 102,119,658 of CM061531.1, forward strand.
TTACAGCTATAAACTACATGACAATTTTTCTTAGTTTTACATTTTCTATTTCAAATATTCTTTAATAATATAATACCCCGTCGCAGCAGACCTGCGTACTCAGCGAATTTCCAATGGAATTTCAGATTATTTACTTTCCCCATAAAAACACCATAAGATCGAGTATGTAGGTTTGCTGCCATTGGGTGTTGTTAGTCTTAGTTAATCAATAATTGGTAAATGTAAACACAAAATTGTATCAAGCTCTGGCAATTTTTATTTTCCCCATAAACCCCATGGGGGTGAGTATGTAGGTTTGCCGCCATTTGGGCTTTGTAAGCAAGTATAAGTTAAATTTTATCTAGATAATGTACATACCAAATTTGATTAAGTTATGTCAATAAATAAGCAAGATATAGGATTTTCTTGATTTCCCATAAGAATAAAATGGAAAACACATTTTTGAATTTTTCCCATAACTGGTTATGCTAAGATAAAAATTAAAAATACTAAATTGTTTGTTTTTTAAGCTCTTTTAAATGGTTTCAGTTAAACTTGATGAATTTTAAAAATTAAGGTCCAAAAATGCCAAAAACCCATTTTTGACCAATTTCAAACCCCATAAGACCCAGCTCCCATAACCCGACAATGCTGGTTCGCGAACTCATGAAAATAGACCTGGTCTTACACCTTCATACCAAATTTCATCAAAATCGGAGGTCCCTTTCAAAAGTTATGAAAAAGTAACATGGTCCCGGGCTTAGGTCTTACCATGGCTACTACCGTAATAGCGTATTCCCTATAGGGAAATTCGCTTAAAATGCCTTTTCTTGCAATAATACAATAAATAATTCTAAAACTTTAGCAGGTCTATTTTCATGAGTTCGCGAACCAGCATTGTCGGGTTATGGGAATGGGGTTTTATGGGGTTTCAAAGGGCTCAAAAATGGGTTTTTGGCATTTTCGGACCTTAATTTTTAAAATTCATCAATTTTAACAGAAACAATTTAAAAGAGCTTAAAAAAACCAACAATTTAGTATTTGAAATTTTTAACTTGGCTTAACAGGTTACAGAGAAAAGCCAAAAATAGGTTTTCCATGTTAATCTTATGGGGAATCAACAAAACCCTGTTAGTCCAGGCTCTGAACAGGTTGAGCATGCACTGAAAGTCTAACAAAATTTGACTTTGGATTATTGTTGAGGACATTTAGTAGATTAAAAAACCGATGTTGCCACATTCCCAGAATGGGCGTAACACGGGGGACGCCCTCTAGAGGAAGTCGTAGAGGAAACTGTATTGGCCTATGTCATGTTGTATATCATTTTAAAGGTCTTTAAATGTAGATTCGAATGCCACAAACCGATCTCTAAAGGTCGAATATAACGCAAGTTACTGCGTTTTGAAATTTCGGTAAAATCATTTCATGCAAAATTTGACTACCTCTGCCATTTCTGGCTCAAACGTTCATGTGAGGTCGAGTTGGCGACATTGTTTTCAAATCTATTTATATTCTATCTATCTCCTCTTTTAAAGATCCTGAAAATTAAGTTAACTGTTTTATTTTAAGTCTTCATTTGCCGTCTTCAATTGCTGCCCAAAATATTATGATTACATTATGATTTTCAGCCCAATTTGGGAACACCCATAAAATTTTTTGTGAAATATTTAATGTAAGCTTTAGGATCATGTTTAACAGAAAGCAATGCCGCAAAGCCGACCTTAAATGAACGATTGAGTCAGAAATGGCAGGCAGTCAAACTTTGCATGAAAAGCATTTTTTGAAATTTCAAAACGCAATAACTCGCATTATATTTGACCTTTAGAGATCGGGTTTGTGTCATTCGAATCCACATTCAAAGACCTTTAAAATGATATACAACATGACATGGGCCAATACAGTTTCATCTACGACTTCCTCTAGAGAGGGCGTCCCCCGTGTTGTGCCCATTCTGGAAATGTGGCAACATCGGTTTTTTAAATCTACTAAATGTCCTCAACAATAATCCAAAGTCAAATTTTGTTAGACTTTCAGTGCATGCTCAACCGGTTCAGAGCCTGGACTATGTATCTCGCTTATTTATTGGAACTAGAGGTCGCCCACTGGTAGAAATTCGACCAAAATTTCTGTTGATCTTGAGCCAATTAATTTTAAAATGTTTTATAGATGAAACATCTGTTCTTCCTTATTTGCTAGCATTTGTTATTACAACAGCTGTCTTATGATTCAATCAATTATCCTTCTCCCATAAGATTAACATTGAAACTTTAAAAGCCTGTTGGGCGTAGCCCCGTGGGCCGTTGTGAATTAAAACGTGATTCAGCTCATCTACAGCACAATACCTTTCTAACGGTATGCGCGGATTTCTCCTACGATGCACACAAGCTGAGAAAAAAGGAGGAAACGAAACATGCTTGCCTATTAATATATAGATAACTTGATAAAACTTGGTAAGTACATTCATTGTTAGGGTTTAACTGATATTTGCTTACAACACCCATATGGCGGAAAACCTACGTACTCACCCCTATGGGGTTTATGGGGGAAATTAAAAGAACACCATAATTTGATAATATTTGGTATGTACATTCACTAGGTAGGGTTTAACTGATATTTGCTTACAACACCCATATGGCGGCAAACCTACATACTCACCCCCATGGGGTTTATGGGGAAAATTAAAAAGTGCCGAATATTGTTACAGTTTGATATTTACCTTACGTAACTATTACATTTCCTAAAAAAACTAACATTTTCTAACAACATCCCATGGCAGCAAACCTACATACCCATTCCTATGGTGTTTATGGGGAAAATACGATATCTCAAGATCGATTGGAAATTTGCTGAGTATGCAGGTCTGCTGCAACAGGGGTATTTTGTTTTGAGGTCCCTAGAAGCCAAAAACATCACTGTTCGTTCAAATTGATATAAATGTGTCTGTTAACACGTTAACCTTCGAACGGAACCTCCAATTTTGATGAAATTTTGTATAGTGGTGTAAGCCAGCATCTACTTAAATGAGTTCAGAATGATCGGACCATGGGAACAGGGTTTTATGGGGTTTCAAGAGGGTAAAAAATGGGTTTTTGGTTTTTTTTTTACTTTTATTTATAAAATTCAGCAATTTTAAATTAAACCATTTAAAAGAGCTTAAAAAACAAACAATCTAGTATTTTGAATTTTTTACCTAGCTTGAATGGTTATGGAGAAAATCGAAAAACTATGTTTTCCATGTTATTCTTATGGGAAATCAACAAAACCTTCTTTCTTCCTTATTTATTGACATATCTTGATAAAATTTGGTATGTACAGTCATTAGGAAGCGTTTAACTTATATGGCTTACAAAACCTTACATAATAAGCTCACAAAACCCATATGGCAGCAAACCTATAAACTCTCATCCCCATGGATTTTATGGCAAAATACAAAATATACCAAAATTCCTTTGGGAATTCGCTGAGTAGGCAGGTCTGCTGCGACAGGGGTATTTTTGTAGTCTTGATAAAAATTTATAATTTCTCATTTGTAGAGTTTTTTTATAAATCTCTTGCAATGATGTTTATGGGTCAATATTTTAATTCGGGACAATTGAGTCCCTGAGATGTTACAAGAAGGTTAACATAGTAAAAGATATAACCAAGTCAAAATATTTAAAAACATATCTTAGGGCAAATGTTCAAGCAAGAATTGGGTTTTTTTAAATTTGTTCATGTGAAAAAAATTTTAACTTTAAAAATGTAACGGAGGTCCTGTGTCCCTGTATAGGCTACCTCAAGATGTTTGAAGCTACAAATTTTGTTGAAATGGCTGTTCAATGAAAGTTTATTGTGGGCAATTCACTCAAGAAATAGTCTAAAACGAACGACCAATGCCCTTTTTAAACAGGTATCACATTTCATTCTTAGATTTTTTTAGCCTGTCCCCAGTTTTTAGAGTAATGGCGGTCCCCAAACAAATCAGTGCAAATCATTGCTACCAGGTCCTAGAACAATTTTAAAACTGGTTTATACTAGTTGCGAAGTGGGTACAGCAAACGAAGTTGTCATAACACTAAGAGGCGGTTTGAGAGCTCGCGTTTAGCTTAATCACGGGCATAAATACCGGTTATAACCGGATTTTGTGCGTCAGCTTAAAAATCGGGTTCGGGAGCTCGGGTTTACGCGTGCCGCGGCGTAAAGATAACTTCGAGCTAAATATGGGAGGGATAAACTGCGGCTGAACTATTCGGGTTTGAGAGACATGGTTTAGGTAATCCGGGCGTAAAAGATAATCTTTGTGGGTTTGAGAGTCCGAGTTGTAGCGCAAATAAGATAAACTCGAGTATGAAAGGAGCGATTTTGGGCGGCAACTTAGACCTGCCAGGGGGCAGGTCTAACTTGAGCGTAACTCTATTATTACGTATTTCATGCTTGTTATTATCACTGAATTGATAATAATGCTATATTTAAGTTAACCGTGACATTCTAAAACATATTTACGTCTAAAAATTCATATTTTTTGTTTTTATTTCGTCTTTATTATTGTCCGTGATTACGTTTAGGCTATTCAAGCTACTGTATACTATTAAATAAAAAAAAATGAATTCCAACAAAAAAATGTTCCGAATATAAAGTTATTGCTTATACGGTAAATTAATATGGTAAACGATAAATGCTATTTAATTTTTTTGCGGATTTGTCCAGTTTAGTGATTGAATTTATGAAAAACTTGTTGCAAATTAATCAAGTATAAACATTAAACAATATTCATACAGTTTAAAGTTACAACACAACGTATTATCCATAAACCTGTGAAAATAAAAATAGTCTATGGTTTGTAGGTAGGCACACGTATAGATAACTTGGAATAACTTGGCCCTTGATGGCCATTACAGGTCATCAAACAATTGGAGTGGAGTGACGGACAAAACTTAATAACTTCCACAAAAAATATTTTCTCAAGACTCAGGTTGTTTTGATTTTGATTTGATTTTCCTGTACCTAAACATGTAATTCCCCAAAATCTTAATACCAGCAATATAGGTAATATTTTACGTCGTATATTTTTAGGTCTGTAATCCGTTAAATAAAATTATATATGGAGGGGAAAATGAAATAAATGTGGGTCGAATTCGAATTATACAGAAAATCCTAATTCAATAAACTTCCAAAACGCCCAAAAAATCATCACAAATGTTATCCTCAACTGAATCACGAGCACTTCCTAAATGCAAGAAATGCAAGACAATGTTTTGCTTCGACAGGTGCGGGAAGACGCCACAACAACTAGGCATACATTCCACTGATAACGAACGTGAACTGCATGGGGGGCCATTTACTCGACGTAAAGTTTTTCTAAATCTTTAGTTGTATTTTTGCTGCTTATACCGGAATTACGTTATCCCCCTAATTATGTATAACACAAAAACATTTTATATAAAGTATTTAAATGCAGAGGGGTTTTGTCCTTATGCGTTGTCAGTGTCTATGGCGCATAAACATATTGTGAAGCTTTAAATTTAATGCCAGATAATTTTATTACACCAAGTATACGACCATTAACACCGGCACAGCGGCAATAGCAAAGAGCTTTTATAAGAACTATATAGATCAACAGCTGTTGAGAGAATGTTTGGTTTCCTTCAATACAGATTCGATTCAGGTAACAAATATTACAATAAATTATTAATTTGTAGTGTTCAAGTAACAATATAGTTTTTCATACATTGTTGTAAACCACCCCACCACCTCACCGTATCGCCAATTCCATGGTTCGGGGTGGGCGAGACGGCCTGGTAGACAGCCGGGCGCCGGGGTTCCTGCTGGCCGTTGCCAACCTTCCGGCACAGATTCCCTGCCCTTCAACCGCCAGCTAGAGTTGCGCGCGAAAAAGGATAAACTCGAGCGGAAGAAGTTACGCGGGAGCTCTCGAACCCAATTTTTTACTCCTGACTAAGTTAACCCGCGCTTAGGGATATACCCGGACTACCTAGGCGCGAGCTCTCAAACCGCCTCTAAGTCTTTTGGCTGTCCACTATGACAATTTTCCTTCCTTCATAATCCATTTATGTTCAAGACAACGTGGGGTGAGGAATGCATCGGGCATGGAAACCCCTGGCAGGAACATATTCATGTTCAAGATAGCGGAGGGGTGAGGAATGCAGCGGGTATGGAAAACCCTTAGCTGGAACATGAGTGGACAGACGTTTGGTTGGCCGTTTAGAGGGCAGAGCGGACCGTTGTCACAGTACACAGCGGCTGGTGCTCTAAATGGTCAAACGGTTGTCTGATGTTTTGTCTCTCACCCTTTCTCTTCCTTCAATATCCCATCCTTTTGGGGACTTGCACAAAATGCCCGTTCAAGGCAGACGTGCTGACATACATAACGGTTTGGCCGGAGCCTCCTTATCCACCAATAACAACATTGCTACCAGAGTGGCAACAGAGCTTCAGCCAGTGGTCAGACTCAAACCTGAAAGGCCAAGTTGTAGAATTTTATCGGTTAAACATTTTAAATTATTATGATTTCTTTGCATTATAAGAAAATTTTGGTAATAATGCTTTTGTATGTTTTGGTTATGTAACTTCTGTCCCATTAAAAAATTGTAATTCTGCAGATATAAGGAAATTAAGATTATTTTATTGGATTAAGTAGTTTGATAGAGTACTAGTGTTACAATGTGGCTGACGTCAGTAAAGCCGTCATTTTGAGAAAAATCTTTATTTAATAATTTGTAACAATGGTCCCTGAATATTGGCAAATATAATTTACTGGGGACCGCCGTTACATCTTTAAAATATTATTAATTAAATTTAGTTCTTCTTACATTTAAAGTATATATGTAGTCTAACTAGATATGTTGTAGTTAAATTGACAACTCCGAACAGTACCGCATTTCCCACTAGGCCCAGGCCTAGGGCGCAAAATTTTAGGGGGCGCTAAATTTTGAGGGGTTAAAGAGGGAAAATCTTTCTTATTCATACACAAAATTATTCCAAATAGGATTGTAAACGCCTACGAAAGGGCGATGCAATGCAAGGCTCATTAGGCCCCGTTTACACGACTTTTCGCAGTGCGCCGTGGACAATGTGAGGACAAAGAATAAGGCCCCCCATACACGTAATGATCGGTCTGACAGATCCGTATTAACAGACCTCATCGTCCGACCGATCGTTTCGTGTACGGGGGGCCTAAGAATAAGAACTTTGCATTATTACAATTCCTACTGATCAAGTTATTTTCTTACTCTTTGACGTCGTGCCGTTCACGGAACACTGCGAAAAGACGTATCGTGTGAACGGGACCCTTTCTGAGTTTCTTTGCGGTTGCGGCCAAACGAAACAAATCGTAGGCCTACCCCACGGACTGAAATCTATCCGTGTTATTTTATAAATCATCCAAATAAACTTTTCGTGTCAAGAAATCGTCAATTTTCCTTGAGTTTTTACGTCGAGAGCTTCCAATCAAGTATATGGTTGGTGGGGTTTTGAGTTCTGGGAATGCTTGAACAATTTGTGTTACATCTGACATTCAAAACCCAAATTTTAACTTTAAAATGATTTAGTGCTAAAACAGTAAAAGAGAGAGCATAACCCAATAACAAAAATTGCAGATATTTTATCCCTCGCTAACCATATTCTATCAAATTTAATATCAGATACACCCTTAAGGCCCTAGACTACAAAAACTAAAGAAGGTACCAGCAATTTCAGCCACCACATCAGCAAATTTTAAAGGTTTCTATTTCTTAAATTGTTGAAGAGGGTGATATAAAGACGCACGTCAATTTTTCTGATGTTTTCACGCCAAGAGCTTTTAATCAGTATATCGTTGTAGGAGTTTTGACTTCTGGGAATGCTTTAACAACTTGAGGTTTTTTTTATATTTGTCATAAACTTTTATCACACCAATGTTCATTTTCAGGAACAAAATTATTTTTCCCCTATGTTTATTTTCCAAATAGTGTCCACGTAAAATCTTTAAGCTAAGCTATTTCAAACCAGGTAAATTTTATCAATATTTTACAGGTATGACAAAAAAGTCGACAAAATAAATTATCTAGCCAATGATACCAAGTTCATGAGGGTTTGGCAATAATAACGAAATTATTGAGATTTTTCTGTATAAAACATTGATTTGGGATTTTAATTCATGCAAATTAAGGTTACTTTAATAGAAAAATTGCAATAAGCTACACACGCACTATGGCGGCACGGCACAGACGGACGGCCGTTACAACACTTTTCAAAGTTTTTAACATTGAATCTCATAAGTGTGGGTGTGCGTGCACTAGGGCTGTACCATGAACCCCGGACGATCCTGTTGAACGGACACTCCCAACGATCCGCACCTTCCCCCGTTTTGCAAAAGATTTAGGAGAAGGAATCTCAGGACATTTCCGAGCTGTTGTACCGGCCGTGACGGCTTATAGTACACGCACGGACGGGTGGCTTGGAATTTTTGTCGTTCTACCCAGCTTGCCATGGCAAATTTAGTTGTTAAAACGACTAAACAAGGATTTGTGTATAAAAGTCGATAGGTCTAATGGGTAAGTGCAATAAGTTGAACTTTATGAGACATCCCCAGAACATTAATAGCCGAAAATAATAGACTATATATTTAGTTATATAAATATTGTTTTTATTTTTTCTTCTCTCGCTATTTTTCTCTTAAAAATTAAACTTATCACTACTAATTTCTCATTTGAAAGCCACGTGCAAATCATTTAACCAACTCTCATCGAATACTGATCTCTTTTGATGGAAGATGCGGATGTCCGGTACAGCCGGACACCGGATATCTGCTAGTACGCACACCCATTCTAAAAACTGCGGGCCATGTCGTGAAGCCTATTCTTGCCGTGCCGCCGTAGTGCGCTCGTAGCTTATTTGTTGTTAGATATGTATCTAAACTTGGTATCGTTGATTAGATAATTTATTTTTGACAAATTTTATCCGTCTCCTAGTCAGCATTACGATCTCCGTTTCGGAGACCGCTAGCTGCAGGCCGTGCTAGCGCATCCAGCTCTCCACCAGGCGCATAACTTGGTTTAATCTCAGTTGAGCCAGTTGGGCGTCCCATTCGGTGATGACTGCCGCCACGTCGTCGGCATATCCAACGAGGTACGTTCCGTGTGGCATCTCCGTGCGGAGCAGGCTGTCGTACGAAACATTCCAGAGATCCGGTCCCAGCACCGAACCCTGAGCTGCCCCAGAAGTTACGTTTTTGGTCACGACTTCCCGGTCTGTCTTCTCGAGAGGTACCCGGGTCCTAGTGCGAGTTTTCTTGTGACCAGTTTGTTCCCCTTGTCCCCAGGGGTCCCGGTTAACATCCTCACATAGTGCGCTCCAGCAGCGCGCCTTGCTTTGTCTGATCTCTTTTACCAGAGCTCTTTTGGCCACTTTGTACTCTTCTGATCTCACTGCTGCCTCGGGTCTGCACCGAGCTCGCTGGCTCGCTCCAACAATACACTGGGCTCTTCCCCGTACGTGCTTTCTTGCAGGGCATCGACGCGTCACACGCATGGTGTATGAGGTGAGACGTGTGTTCCACGACTGCCTCTGCTACTGCCCTGCTCGGCTGATTGGCAGGCATCAAGGGGACGCTTCCCACCCCGTTTTGCAGGAACCGTATCAGTCTCTCTTCGTCGACAATAGAGCGTTTCCATCCGAGTGGGTGCAGTCTCTTGTGGAGTGGCACTTGCCTCCTTTTAGCCAGCTCGAAGGTTATGTATTCGTGATCACTACCTGAGTAATCGCCCATCACCCTCCAACTGACAACACGGGACGCCAGACCCTCCGAGGCAAGGGTTACGTCGGGAATTGACTCCTCAAACCCAGGCCTACGGTAAGTAGGCGTGTTCCCCTCGTTCATTATCAGCAATACCAGTCTGGATGCCATCTCCAACAAACAGCATCTCCGCCAAGTCTGTGTGAGGCATTCCCTACTCTCTCGCTCTGGCATTGAAGTCTCCAGCAAGGAGGTATGGACCAGGGATTTCCCGAATCACATCCTCCATGGCATCAAACTTCTAGCGAAATCGTGGAATTCTGTCATTTGGAGAAAAATTAAAGCTCACGAAAGTGATCTCTTTGCTAGTAATACAGGCAAAATTTTCGCCATTCCCACGAGCCTTGATAGGAACCATTTGTGGGTCTGGTACTCACAAAGCGGCCCATCCTGTGCAATCAGGGAACCATAATGGACCTTTAGCCCTGGAAGGCTCGCTCACGAGGACGAGGGATGTTCCCGTCTTGCGGACGATTTGGTCCACCAGGGAGTCTGCCATTTAGGTTTCCCTGAATGACCTTCAGTTCCGGTGCCTGTCGTTCTTCTTCAAGACCAGGAGGTCTCTAAAAGTCTGGCAAGTGCCAGACCCCTGAACATGGTCAGACGGTCTCCCGCCGGTTGCCTTTTACAAGATGCGCAAGGGGCGTCTTGTCACAAGAGGAGGACTTGTGACCAACGCCTCCGCACCTCCAGCATGCCACACTATGGTCGGGCCCTTTGCACCCGATGCATAATCAACTTGCAGAGTTATTATCATACACTCACCATGATTTAAATATAAATGTCATTAGTTTTGTTTATTTTCATATGTAGAATCAGCTCCCGAAATTTCTGCAGTTTGTCGTGAATCACTCTGTATATATATATATATATATATATATATATATATATATATATATATATATGCTGTCAAACTATTGTATGTTACTTTCTGCTCATTAAATTTGATTATTTTAAACCCACCAAACAGACTAACAACACAAGTTCATCACAAAAGACCCTGCCCTCTAGTAGAAAAACTATGACCCAGTACTGGTGTTGTTCTGTAGAAGGTTTCGGGAAACCACAGATTTATCCTAGGTACACTTTGATTATTGTACACTCTCCCATACTCATTTTTACTATTAAATTTAAAAGTATATTACCAATTTAAAAATAAATTATAAGATATCCGGGAAAAAATAATAATCTTTTTTTATTAGGAGGAACCAACTGACATTCATAAATAATACAGGTTTAAATATGCTTACTCACAAAACAACTTTATTATTAACTGATTAAAATAAATATAATGATATAATATATTAATATCTTTGGAACCGTTAGAGATAGCTAAACTTTTTAAATTAGTAAATTTTAAAAGGCTGTTAAAAAAAAAATAAATAAATAAACGGTATCAGTTAACTGACACATACTTTCTCCCAACAATATAAAAAAGGTGTTAAAAGCTTCAATCATAAATGTCTTGATGACTCAGTCAGATAGCTATCAGCTGAGCAGTGCTCGTTTGACCCTACGCGCGTCTGTGACTTTTTACAAAAACGTACTGCGTTTACCGCTAAACAAAAAATTTCATTTTCTCCGCAACCACTTGACGTAGAGCAATAATTGATTATTTATATTTTTGAGCTTGATTTAATGGTGATAAGTAAAATTTTTTTCAAGATAACAGCTATTTTGAAAATCCAAAAAAATTATTTTTCAAACACTTTTTACTTCATAACTTTTGAACCCGAATTTTCTCGGAGATGCGGGTGGTGTCATTTTATTCAGCATTTTAATCTTAATAAACCACAAAATTTTAATCAAAATCGTTAGAGCCGTTTTTGAGAAATTTTGATTTTTCACGTTTTTTGAAGGTTTTTGGGGGTAAACTACCCTTAAAAATAAAAAATTCAAAAAAATGAAAAAAAACGCCTGGAATTATCGTGGTTTTGGACCTACATATAAAATTTCACCAAAATCGGACCATTCGGGCATTCTCTAGCTCTGTTTACATCCAGACAAACAGATAGACATCACTCTGAAAACCACTTTTTTGGACTCAGGGTGCACCAAAATAGATAAATACACCAACAACTCAAATTCGAAAATTTTGACGAAAACAATACTTTCTCCATATACTATGGTATAGGGGGAGAAAGTAAAAATTGAAATTAGAATAAATATTAACACTCAGGAATGAAGTTGTTTAACAAACCAATGTAATTTATAACCCAAAGAAATGTTTTGCCTATTTTTTTAAATTTATTTATTTTACTAAGACAGGTTCTTAATTAGAGATTATTATAACAAAACTTCAACTTTGCAACTCAACTTTGAATCTATAAACTATTAATTCTAAATATTTTTATTGTTATTTCTACGTGTTCATTTAACTATTTTTTACTATCATAAAAAATTAAGGAGTGTATGATGACGTTTTTATGAAGTCAATAAAAACAATGTAAATATAAAGTTATGAGTTTAAAAATCGAATAAATGTATTTGTTATATTTCATTTTCAAAATATGTTTAATGGGGTTTGAAATTTTTAATTTAAAAATTATATTACACTACAATAAGGTGATTTTAACATCATAAAACAGTAATTTTACTAAAGAATGATTTACTTTACAATACTTTTCTACTATACCCTTGAATGGAAAGTCACACAACTTAGGTTGATGTTTTATTTAATTTGTGAGAATTAGATTAATTAAATGAGCCATCACGTAGTTTACTACAATTGGTTCAGAAAGTAGCAATTGGTTCTAGGAGCAAAAAACACCCCTCTTGAATAAATTACTGTCAGCCGTAAACATCCGACAGTTCCCACCCTGATTTTAAAAAATCTCGCCCGATGATCGGGACAATTTTGCTCCTGAAATTTTAGGACCCGGCCACCCCAAAATTTATCTATGTGATTCAATTTGATGCAACATAGTATGGTTTTTGTGCAATCTACCACTCAAGTCTATTTCACTACAATGAATTAATAGGCCTAATATACTATACACAATAAAAATTACTTGGTAAAATTAAACAGTAACTTTTTTATCAAATTCATCTCTATTTAACACATTGGCGGCGTGTGTCCACGATCGTTGACGCTGGGGGGCGGCGCCAGGTGCGTGCGTCAACCATGGTGGACGTAAATTTGCTGTTGCTAAGCGACGTCAGGGTGCCACCAGCACTCGTGCAATGTGAATGGCTGCGCAATGTGTGAATGTTATTGCGCATGTGGGGAGATTGTTTTCACCAATTTTTGTCAACGCCGTTTTCGGTTCCTGCGTTTCCGTAGTAACAATGTTTATATAAACTTCGTTTGTTTGCAAATAGTGTTTACATTTGTTTTTATCAAAAAGGATTTGCCTCCTAGCCCAAGATGTTTTAATTTAGTGTCTGGAGAAAGGTAAGACGACGAAAACCTAGATGAACAGGATCTAGACCAGGTACGGTACGACACCGATAAGGGGGAGGACGATGACCCTGACTACGAGGCCAACGTGCCACAATGGTAAACGATCAACTTTCGGGTGGGCTGGTGCGGTTTTACGTAATAATTTACAAGTTTTTTTTACATTTTACAATGGTTTTACTATCCTTGTGTTAAATCTAAACAATTAGCAAAGTTTTGTGCAAAACTGAAAATTAGTTAGTGACTGATCGCGTGGAAAGACGTCCCCAGTTGCGTCGCGTCCACAATGGTGGACGCTAATTAAAATGGCCGAAAATACAATTTATTTCTACCGGATGGTCTTCCTAGATGTTTTTCTATCGTAACACACCTAAATGTAAGTAAAAAAAATAAAATTTATTTTCAGCATATGGTAACCAATATTGCATGATTTTCAGCAGTCAACGTGTTAAATTACGAATATGATCAATTACTACTGAATGACGTACAATAGAACAGAACTTGCCATCAAACAAGGATCAACAGCGAGTAAACAACTGTGATTAACTTATTACTGTGAAAGTTAATCACAGTTGTTTACTCGCTGTTGATCCTTGTTTGATGGCAAGTGGTGTTCTATTGTACGTCATTCAGTATTAATTATTGATCATATTCTTAATTTAAATAGAGATGGATTTGATAAAAAAGTTATTGTAATTTTACCAAGTCATTTTTATTGTGTATAGTATATTAAGCCTATTAATTCATCATAGTAAAATAGACTGAGTGGTAGATTGCACAAAAATCATGCAATGTTGCATAAAATTCAATCACTTAGGAATAGTCAGGTCCCGAAATTTCGGGAAAATTTTCGAGAGTAAAATTGTCCCAATCATTGGGCAAGATTTTTTTTTTACTCGGGATATACATTAATGACATTAAAAAAAAGCTCACAGAACAATTGGTTTTATGTTTCTTCTAAACTATATAATTCATTGCCGTCTGTAATAAAATCATTGCCTTACTCTAAGTTTAAAGATATAATTAAATAAACGGTATCAGATAACTGACACATACTTTCTCCCAACAATATAAAAAAAGTGTTAAAAGCTTCAAACATTAATGTCTTGATGGCTCAGTCGGATATAGCTACCAGCTGAGCAGCGCGAGTTTGACCCTACGCGCGTCTGTGACTTTTAACAATGTATACTGCGTTTACCACTAAACGAAAAATTGAATTTTCTCCGCAACCACTTGATGTAGAACAATAATTTAAAAGTACTGGATTATTTAATTTTTTGAGCTTGATTTAATGGTGATAAGAAAAATTTATTTCAAGATAACAGCTATTTTGAAAATCCAAAAAATTTATTTTTTAAACACTTTTTACAGAATAACTTTTGAACGCGCATTTTCTCAGAGATGCGGGTGGTGTCATTTTATTCAGCATTTAAATCTTAATAAACCACAAAATTTTAATCAAAATCGTTAGAGCCGTTTTTGAGAAATTTTGATTTTTCACGTTTTTTGAGGGTAAACTACCCTAAAAAATAAAAAATTGCAAAAAATGAAAAAAGCCTTGAATTATCGTGGTTTGGACCTACGTACCAAATTTCACAAAAATCGGACCATTGGGGCATTCTCTAGCTCTGTAAACATCCAGACACACACACACAGACATCACTCCGAAAACCACGTTTTTGGACTCAGGGGGAACCAAAATGGATAAATCCACCAACAACTCAAATTCAAAAATTTTGACGAAAACAATACTTTTTCCATAGCCTATACTATAGTATAGGGGGAGAAAGTAAAATGTACTCATTGACGAGTGTCTTTATAAAGTTGATGATTTTTTCAATATTTGTTGGGAGAGTTACCATTAGTATTGGGGGCCTAGTTTATATAGAGTTGTTGATTTTGTTTCTATACTGTTGTTGGTTACCTATCAAATTTGAATTATTTTATATTTCATTGTTCTAGTCATTTTATATGTTTTATATTGTATTCTGTAAATTTTAGCATTATTTTAGATCAGTTTCAATTTTGACATGTAGTATTTAAAAGCTTCTATTTGTATTTGACACTTTGTACCCTGTGACGCTTGTCCATGCACTTCAATTGTGTTCTATGACAATAAAGAATCTTGAATATATCAGGACGGGAACTGCCAATGTTTATGGCCGGCAGTAATTTATTCAAGAGGGGTGTTTTTTGCTCCTAGTACCAACTGCTACTTTCTGAACCAATTGTCGTAGTAAACTACGTGATGGCTCATTTAATTAATCTAATTCTCACAAATTATAAAAAAAACATCAACCTAAGTTGTGTGACTTTCCATTCAAGGGTATAGTAGAAAAGTATTGTTAAGTAAATCATTCTTTATTAAAATTACCGTTTTATAATGTTAAAAGCACCTTATTATAGTGTAATATAATTTTTTTATAAAAATTTCATACCCCATTAAACATATTTTGAAAATGAAACATAACAAATACTTTTATTTGATTTTGAATCTCATAACTTTATATTTACATTGTTTTTATTGTCATCATAAACTCCTTAATTTTTTATGATATAGCAAAAAATAGTTAAATGAACACGTAGAAATAAGAATAAAAATATTTAGGATTAATAGTTTATAGATTCAAAGTTGAGTTGTAAAGTTGAAGTTGAGTTATGACTATCTCTTAATAAAATAAATAAATTTATAAAATAGGCAAAACATTTCTTTGAGTTATAAATTACATTGGTTTGCTCAACAACTCCATTCCTGAGTGTTAATATTTATCCTAATTTAATTTTTTTTTTTTTTTTTTTTTTGAGCAGGCCTTTGACCTACTTATGTAATACAGTTTTCTTTTCTTTGCAATTATTCCAACTGTTTTAATCTATATCGTTTGTACATAATTTTCATTTTTATTCTTTGTACCAAACGTTTAATTTCATTCAACAAAACTTGTATAAAATTTGACATGGACAACATTTTTTCTTTAAATGTATTTTGTTTAGTGATTTGATTTAAATTTCTTTGGTTACAAAACAATTTATATATACCTTTCTCTGATCTCATTGTATACTGCAAACATACAAATTTGATGTTTTAAATCTTTTCAACAAAAATACATTCATTGTAACTTATACAAAAACAAGTAGAAGAATTTGGAAACATAACCAATTTATATTTAACATTAATTTGCCTTTATACAACACTCAGATAAAAGTCTAAAAGTAGTGGTTTTTGGCCACTTTTAAAACCGACCACGTGCCCACCGAGCCACGTGCCGCGGCAGCTGGCGCCAGCTGCCATGTCACATAGCTTCCGGTGGGGGATGGAGGGTATATATGAGATGCTGTAGTTATATTTTATGCCATATAGGTTGGGGTGGAGATGGCGATAGTGTTGGCGTTAGGGTGAAGTGAATTTGCGCATAAAGTGGGGTTGAACTAAAAGTACGCATAAATTAAAAGTTAGTTCAAAATTGAAATTCGTCGGTGTTAACAAAACTACAACAGTTGAAGAAAAATTAAGAGTTAGTTCAAAATTGAAATTCAAACTTATAACTGAGATGTGGAAAATATGTCAAGGTCATCCAGAGTAAGTTTTTAAAAATCCTATCCAACTATCACCAGAAATAGTTTTAAGTTGAAGTAGTTGGTGATAGCGGGATAATTCATCCGTGCCATGGGAGAGGTGTTTATCGTTTGAAAGTTGGCGATAGAATGAGAAGCGCCGTCTAGGGAGAGGGCTTATAAAATGGCAACCTTCCCCCCACCACCCTTTCCCCCACTCCTTTAGACCAATAACCGGTCGCCGACTCTATGTGGTGAAACTGAACTAGACATGGCGGCCGCCATGGATAATTCTAACCTCAAACCTTAGTTTTGCATTGGTGAGCATGCGCCACCCCCACTCCTTTACCTTTCTTTTATATTTTTAAAACCGAACAGATGTCCGGGCAGCTGCCCCTACGGGCAGATGTTCGGGCAGGTGTTGGGGGCAGAGATGTTGAAATATTGGGGTGGAGATGGCGATAGCGTTGGCGGTCGGTTGAACTGAATTTGCGAATAAAGTAACTAGGGTTGAACTAAAAGTGCACATAAATTAAAAGTTAGTTGAAAACTGAAATTCGAAGATGTTAAAGAAACTGTAACAGTTGAACAAAAATTAAGAGTTAGTTTAAAACTGAAATTCAACAGTATAAACTAAACTCTGACAGTCGGACAAAATTCCAATGTAAGCGAAGTTATAGGTTAGACGTAATTGAGCCTGGTAACGAAGCAGCCATAACGTATAACTAATGAGAAGTGTTCAGCGCGAATGCGAGGTAATGAATGTTTGTGGCGCTAATAAACTACCTGGTTTTATAGGTGGCAATGAATTACTCCGAGCAGAAGCCGGGCACTCGGGCAGATGCCTCAGCGACAGATGCCACTAGCGGGTCTACTGCTCGCGACGGGCGCAAATTTTAATTTGCCGCGTTTCATTAACACTGTAAAAAAATATAGTTATCGTCAAGATAAAATTCTGATATTTTAGTATGATGAACACTACTATATAACGGTGCCTATGGTAATGTTTTTATGCCGAAATTAAAATGATAAGACGAAGAAAAAAATACAAAACTATAGCAAAGCACTTTTGTTTGAAATTTATGACATCAAAAAGTTAGTAAGCGAGGAAGTTTTTTATTTATTGGTCAGGTGAATTTTGTCAGCGGGAAAGTTGTTGGAAAAGACTTAAATCGCAACTTTGTAATTTACAATTTTTTTGTAGAACGCTTCGTTTTGGTTTTATTCTAATTCAAAGTTAATTAGCTCCGACGCTCGGAGCTCTTGTCGCACGTATACAACTTTAATAGTTATAATAATTATGTTTTTATTATTATTATTTTGTTAATTATTATTTTTAAAAAGGTGATTGTATCCAAAATAATTACTGTGTAATTACTGCTTAATAAGACACTAGATATTATAAAAAATACATTGATATATACGACGTATTTTTTATTGAAGTTTTAGTTGAGTTTTGATATTGTAAATTTTACTAAGATATGTGTTATAAATAAAACGGTTTATTTTTAAAACACAGAAAAAGTAGCTTCCCTTATTGACTGTATAACATATGGCTGTTAAAACATGCCTATAAATGTATTTACAAAAAAATTATTTCCACAAAAAAAGGTAATATCCAGCAATTTTATGATATAAAAAGTTCTCAACTAAAAATAATAAAAATAAACTGACAGTAAAGGTCTAATTTTGTCGCCTTCTCTTAAAAAGTAACCACACTTATCATAACAACAAATGATCTGGTAAATATCAAATGAAGTTGCCATGCGCCAACAAGTGGACAATTAATTCCGACACTGTCTTGCTTTCCCTACTCCTTCCAGGCCAATGACCGGTCACCACCGGTTGCTGACTCTATGTGGTGAAACCAAACTAAACATGGCAGCTGCCATGGATAATTCTAACCTCAAACCTGCTGCGCATGCAACGAGTTCTTCGGATCGGAATCACTCCATGCTGTTGCGCATGCGCCTAGTCCTGTATTACTCACTTTAGCGCTACTGCGCATGGATAATTCTAACCTCAAACCTTGGTTTTGCGTCTCTGCCCACTCCTTTGCCTTCCTTTTACACTGCTGCGAACTGGACTGGATTGAACACTGTACTGGAGTGAAACAATTTCCCCCACCACTTGAGAACCCGAGGAGCGATACGAGCCCGATCTTCGCGTCAGTCGCCAACAAATTTTCATAGCGAAAGGTTGTTGGCGACTCAGCAAGAGGTTTCAAATATATAGTAGGCCTATATATATTTGAACTTCTTATACTATGTTGCGTTTTTTAATGCAATGTAGTATGTGTGTGTGTGTGTGTTTAGTTTTAAGTTGTATTAAATTTAAGAAATAATTTGCGCATTGCGATGTTAGTTATAAGTTGGGTTTAGCATTAAGGTGTATTAATTTTAAGAGGTATTTAGCATTAAGGTGTATTAATTTTAAGAATAATGATGGTATTTGGTTGTGTTGAATTATTTGGTTTTTTAATAATGATGTGTTGTTAGTTTTAAGTGTTGGTAATACTAATTAATGTTGTTTTGCCTTACAGCTAGATGTTAGGGGGTAGATTAAATGTAAATTCAGAAGTTCGGTTGAACTTCACTTAGAAGGGGTGGGACATCCGCAAAATGCGGACTAGGTTTTTGCATTTTTGTTTAGGAATATAATGGGTGGGATTAGTTTGGGTGGGGTTAGAGTTGCGTTTCTGCATTAGGTGTTCCAGTTTCCCTTGGAATTCACGGTTACGGTAGACCCGGACCGGACCGTTACGGTAGACCCGGACGGTCCAAACAAAACTGCGTCGATGTCCCTTGCAGAACGTAACTAGTGGGTTGGGAGTGGGAACCGTTAGGCAAACAGGGTGGTGGGAACAGTATTACTGTTCCCATCACCTTGGATCATTATAAATCTTGAATGACCTTGACCCACTTTTGGAAGGGTCAATGACCCCCCCCCCCCCCCCCGAAAAAATGGAGTCGATTTCCCCCCCCCCTCCACCCCCCCCCTCCACCCCCCCCCGAAAAAGTGGAGTCGATCCCCCCCCCTCCCCTTCCCCTTCCCCCACTCCTTCCCCCACTACTCCGGGTGAACGACCGGTCATGACCTGAAAAATTAAAATAGCTATAACTTGATAACGGATTGACGGATTTGGACAAGCGATACATCATTGAAAAGGTCTATGTAAGACAAACATTTTGGTAAAAGAAGAATTTGGTTATCTTATTTTAGTCAAAAGTTATGCGAATTATTTTAAATAAATACCTTCTCTTTCCCCTTTTCCCCCACCTCCCAGGTCAATAATCAGTCTCGGCCAGCTGCTACCCCTCTCATTTGCATATTGTTATAAAAGACGCACCGACTGCGGCTAACATTTCATTCTGATTCCAGACGTTACGCTGCGAACTTGGAGCCACAACCATGTCATCTCTGCCAACTACAACTTCTACTTTAACTTCTACTTCTACTTCAACTTCTACTACGGCTGTTATTGCACCAAAGAAAACTCTTCGTCTGAAAAATCCTCCTGACTGGTACAAGAAGCAACTTGGATCCCAACCTTCAACTTCTGGCACTATTCTTCCGCCTACCAAGACTTCTAAACTTCGAAGCATTTTTTCACCGCCTTCGCCTTCTACTTCGCTTTCAAACGACTCCACACCGCCATCAACCATCATGCCGCCTCCACAGAAGCCAGCTCCCCGTCTTAATACCCCTTCATTTGAATCTTTGCTTCATCGTCTTAGTACACCTGTCATTCCACTGTCACCATTGCCTCCTACCCCACCACTTACTATGCCTGAAGACCACACCTATCATAAAACTAAATCCACTAAGCCTACTCCCAAACCTGCTCCTAAGCCTGCTCCTTCAGAGCAATTTCAATTATTACAAGAAGAGCGTCGTAGGGCATTTAGCCGTCCCACTACTTGCCCTGAACTGCTCACTAGGGGAATTAAGAAAGGATCAGCTTGTGGGAGGAAATGTGTTAAAAACGAAAGTTTTTGCCGTGTACATGTCGTGAAACATCTTTCTGGACCACAACTGACAGAAACCCCCACCATTGAAGACGATCCTGAAATAATATCCGTCAGAGGAGAGAGGCTTAAGAAAGGTTTGAAATATTTTTTTCTAAGTGTTGTTGACCACCAACACATTTTGGCAAAATGTAACGGCTTAAAATATAAAATTAGAGTTTGTGAGAGTTTGTGTAAAGAGAAGAGATTTAACAATTTAGATTCTCAAGACTTTCTCCTCAGGGATAAAAAGGATCGTATTACAAGGTGGGGGCGTAAACAGTAAATTCACTTAGTTTTTTCCAAATTGTTGCTTAAAAAAATAATGGGGGAGAAACCCAATGCGTTATAGCGTTGTGTTTCTCCCCCATTATTTTTTAACACTCTAAGTCTCGTGACCTACTAACCTACTTCCATCCGAGTAGTAAGAAAATTACTTCCCCCCACTCCTTTGGGTCGATGACTGGTCACGGTCAGCTCCTACCCCTCATTTGCATACTATTATAAAAGCAGAGCGAGCGTTGGTCACTCCTTCATTTTTCTTCTACACGCCGCTCTTGTTGTTTCGTCTCTGCTGTTTACAATATTTCTTGCTTCAAAATGCCTCCTCATCTGAATGAAAATTTCAATTCTTTTGAAATTTCTGATGTTTTTGAACAATCTGAAGACACTTTAAGTAACAACAGTGAAAGTGAAGATGATGAGGACGATGATGATTATACTGTTGAACTTAGTGAAGAACGTAAAGTCATAGCAATTGATCCACAATTTCCATTTGATACAATAGAAAAGTTTATGGTTGAAGCTAATAAATGGTTGGACTCAGGAAGTTATGTACGAATTGACTCTTTTATATTGTATGGTGATAGTCATTCTTTACTTGTCACACCAAATGACAGAGACCGCATGTTGCAGTGGGCACAATCTATGATGGAGTGCTATAAACAAGGTGTGGACACTGGCGGCTATTTTCTTGCACAACTAGTGTAATAACAAAATTACCCTTCCCCCACCCTACACCCTATCCCTTTCAAATCCTATAAAGAAGGGGGAAAGGAGTGGGGATTATAAAATGGTGGGGGAATGTGTATAAATGCAGGTTGTTTGAAGAGACTTTTATTATTGTGGCTTTAGCAGAAACAACATGGAGTTTAAATCTTCAGCAAAAATAAGGAACAACATAATAAAGAGAGAAATTCGCAAGAAAGAAAAGATTGAACTTATAAAATTACAACTTATAATACCTTCTATTGAAATTGGATGTAGCAAAATAAAGACTTTGGTGAAAACTAACGAATATTTGTTACAATTGCTAAAAACAATCGAAGAATTGAAAAGCAAGAATGGACATTCTACATAGTAAAATTTGAACATTTTAATATAAATAAGTAAACCCAAAAAAGTAGATGTAGAATAGAGAGTGAGGAATAGATCACTTTGTGGTAATGGACTAACATGCCACTTAGTGCTCTATTCCTCGTTCTCGCGTTAAATTGGATTACCTTGACCTATTTGTTTGACTGTTAGAATTTGGTTAACACTGCTGAATTTCAGTTTTGAACTAACGTTTATTTTTGTTCAACTGTTAGAGTTTTTTTAATACTGTCGAATTTTAGTTTTGAACTAACTTTTAATTTATGCGAAGTTTTAGTTCAACTCTAGTTAATTTATGCACAAATTTAGTTTAACCAAGTGTCTGTGCTCTAGCCATTTCCACCTAAAAATAACTAGAATTAGTTGGGTGGGGGAAAGTTCGTTAAAGCTTGAATATAAAGAAGTATTTACTAAAACTTTAATGGGAATAAAGAACACGAATGAACAATTAGTTTGTAGAAGGTTAATATTTTTGTTCAAAACGTTTGATTTCCTTGGATAGTGGTGGGGGAACCGTTATAAAAGGAGGAACGTGAGAGCCCATTTCATTTCTTGGCGAAATTTCGAAGAGTAAACATCTCAACATGTATCGTTGCGATAAATGTTCGGAATCGTTTCACGATGAAATTCTATTAGAATGTCATAAGGAACTAATTCACAACAACCCAGAAGAAAAACAAGAACAACAAGAACAAGAACAAGAACAAGAACAACAAGAAGAACAAGAACAACAAGATGAACAAGATGAAATAACAGCAACATATTCAACTACTTTACCAAATCTACAAGTATTTGCATTACCCGGTAAAGTAGTAATGCATCATAAGATTCAAAATGAAAACTTGAAGCTAGAAGAATTTATTAGAGAAGCAAAACCAATCATAAGTAAAACTTTAAAAGAAGAATTAAAAAGATTAAACTTTCTTAAATTTGGTTTACTATTAGAAGCTATGTTTATAAATGTACAAGAAGAATTATCACCAAGAGGATTCATAACAAAAAACCGAACTATCATGGAAAGTTCAGACATTGATTCAATAGTTGAAAACTGTATAGAAGAAATATTAACCAAAATTCAGGAACACGAAGGAAGAGGATCCGGATGGAGTCTTACAAGTATTGAAGTATTAGATATAAGAGTTCACAAACATGGATATGGACTAATGGGATCTAGTTACATTCCTTTGCCCAAAAGAATTAAGGATACAAGATCATGTATTAATGTGAAAAATCAAGATAATGAATGTTTTAGATATGCGATGACATCTAAGTTTGTACCAAATCATTTTGATAAACCTAACCAACACTATGAAAATCAAAGACATAGGTACAATTTTCAAGGAATTACTTACCCTGTATCACTGAAAGATATATCAAAATTTGAGAAGAAAAATCCTGGTACATCTATCAATGTTTTTGCATTAGATAGTTCAAACAAAGTGTTTCCTTTACGTGTCGTAAAAGAAGAGCTACCAGATCATACGGATTTACTACTACTAACGCGAGGAGATGTGTCTCATTATGTGTACATAAAAAAATTTGACTCTCTTGTTAACAAGCAGCTTTCTAAAGATCGACACAGAAAGATAATTTCCAAGAGATGTTTTAATTTTAAACGAGAAGGAAGACAAGGAAGAGAATGGTTACAAGAGCACAAAAGACTATGTAACAATAATTATGAAGCAAAGATTAATTTACCTTCGGAAAACAGAGCATTTGTTACATTTGAAAAGGTTCATCATCAATACCGTATCCCTATAGTTGTATATGCGGACTTTGAATCAACACTAATTCCTATAGAAGATGAAAATTGTGAAGCTAGAAAAAGTGTCAAATATCAAATGCACAAACCAAATAGTTTTTGTTTAATGGTTAAATCAACATTATCAGAAGAACATTTAAACCAATATGGATTAACTTCAGAACCTTTAGTATATCGTGGTGAAAATGTGGAAACAATATTTCTTGACCATTTATATTTAATAGCTGAAAATGTACAAAGATTATATACGAATATCGTACCAATGAAACCGATGGAGGAAGAAGAGGAAATTCAACATGAAAATGCAACTCATTGTTTCTTATGTAAAAATGAATTTACCATTGACAATTATAAAGTTAAAGATCATGACCACCTTACAGGTTATTACAGGGGTGCTGCTTGTAATAAATGCAATTTGAGCTATCGTTTACCACTATTTATTCCTGTGGTTCTGCATAACCTCAGTGGGTACGATGCTCATTTTATAATACCTGAATTAGGAAGAGACAATGGTTCAATAGATGTGTTGGCTGAAACTTCAGAAAAATTTATAAGTTTCTCTAAAACAGTTGGAAATGTAAAATTAAGATTCTTAGACTCCTACCGATTTATGCCGTCAAGTTTGTCTAAACTTTCTGAAAATTTAAGGAAACAAGATTTTATTGAAACAAAGAAGATTGTAAGTAACGACAAACTGGATCTCGTACTTCGAAAAGGTG
This sequence comes from Neoaliturus tenellus, assembly GCA_030545055.2. NCBI lineage: Eukaryota > Metazoa > Arthropoda > Insecta > Hemiptera > Cicadellidae > Neoaliturus > Neoaliturus tenellus. Next base: position 102,144,223 of record CM061531.1, read on the forward strand.
TTTTCCCATATGATTATATAGACAGTTTAGAAAGATTTAATGAAACATCACTTCCGCCAAAAGAAGAATTCAAAAGTAAACTATACGACATGGACATATCTCAAGAGGATTATGATCATGCATGTAAAGTATGGAATGAATTAGGATTTACAACATTGGGAGAATATTCAGATTTTTATGTTAAATTAGATGTAACTTTATTATGTGATATAATGGAAGAATTTAGAAATACATGTTTTGCAGCATATGGATTGGACCCTCTTCATTCATACACTTCACCTGGACTAGCATGGCAAGCCATGTTGAAAGAAACAAATTGTAAATTACAATTTCTTACTGATATAGATATGGTTTTGATGTTAGAATCAGGAGTTCGAGGGGGATTGACACAAAGTGTAACCAGACATGTTAAGGCGAATAACAAGTATCTGCCAGATTATGATGCATCAAAACCAACAACATTCCTAGGTTATTTCGATGCAAATAACTTATACGGATGGGCAATGTCAAATCCCCTTCCATATGATAATTTTAAATGGATAGATCCAGAATCGATTGGAAACATTATGGATTTACCAAAGCATGGTGAAACTGGTTACATTTTTGATGTTGATTTTGAATATCCTGAACATCTTCACGATCATCATTACGATTTACCACTTCTTCCAAAGACTGAAATTTCCCCTACTGGAAGATGGCCAAAATTAATGATGACTTTAACCGACAAGTCTCGATATGTTGGACACTACTGGATGATACAACAAGCTTTAGACTTAGGATTGAGAATTACAAAAATTAATCGAGTACTACAATTTTCTCAATCTTGTTGGTTAAAATCTTACATCGACAACAACACAAGAAGAAGAGCCACCGCTACATCAAGTTTTCAAAAAGATTTTTTCAAATTAATGAATAACGCAATATTTGGCAAGACTTTGGAAAACAAAAGGAAACATAAGGATATCAAATTGGTAACTGATCCAGTAAAATTACAGAAATTGGTGCAACAACCAAACTTTGGTTCATCTATAATTATTAATGAAAATCTAGTTGTTATTTCCATGAACAAGAAGTCAGTTACAATGGATCGTCCTTTGTATCTTGGAATGTCAATCTTGGATATTTCAAAAACACATATGTACGAGTTTCATTATAAGAAGATGGTTAACTATTATGGAAGAGAGAACATTGGTATTGCATATATGGACACGGATGCACTAATTTACTGGATTAAAACAAATGATATGTATGAAGATCTACGCACCTTTATATATAAAGATGATTTCGACTTTTCCGATTATCCTAAGGATCATCCAAATTACGACTATGACAGAAATAAGAAAGTATTGGGAAAATTTAAAGATGAAACAAATGGTGTGCCGATGATGGAAATTGTAGCATTAATGTCCAAACTGTATTCATTTCAACTGTACATAAACGAAAGGAACGAACATCAAGTCACGAAAAAGGCCAAAGGAATAAAAACTTCTTTCCTGAAGAAGAACGTACAGTTTGAACATTATAAAAGATGTTTGTTTGAAAATGTTGAAACAACTGCAACGTTCAACACTATTAGAAGTTATAATCATCAACTTTTTAGTGTCAAACAAACAAAGTGGGCATTAAGCTACAAAGATGACAAGCGTCATATTTTAGAAGATAAAATTAATACTTTACCATTCGGCCACTACTCTCTAAACCCTATCGACCAGTAAACCTATTCTTCGTCCTCTACCTTCTTCCTTTTTCCTTTCCGTAAAGAAGAGGGGACATGGCAAGCCCAATGCCATGTTCCCTCTTTTTTACACTAATATGAAATGGCCTTGACCTATATTCAAACTATATAAATGAGAATAAACTATTCTATGGATCAGTATTTTTACATGCAGTGTACAAGCAACATCTGAAGATGGAAAGTGTGAAGGACAAGATTGTAAATGAACTACATAAACCAGCAAGAAGAAGATTTCCAAGAAGAAGTACAATCATTAAAGGAATGAATGATCTTTATCAAGCTGATCTCATTGAAATGATACCGCACAGTAAATTAAATAAAGGATTTAAATATATTTTAACAATTATAGACTGTTTTACTAAAATAGCTGACGCTTTACCAATGAAGGATAAGACTGGTAAAAGTGTTACAAAAGCTATGGAAACCACAATACAAAGAAATAAATTTAAAATTAAACATCTACAGACCGATGATGGAAAAGAATATTTTAATAAAGACTTTGGAGCTTTGATGAAGAAATATCAAATAAATCATTATTCTACAAATTCTGAAGTTAAAGCTTCAATAATTGAAAGATTCAATAGAACATTAAAAGGTGCGATGTATAAACAATTTTCAAAAAGAGGATCATACGTGTGGTATGACATATTACCACAACTTATAAAAGAGTATAACAACAAATATCATCGTACCATTGGAATGAAACCTATCCAGGTAAATAGTGCTAATGCCAAAATTGTATTACAACGCATTAAAAATAATACAACACCGAAATTGGAAAAATTGCAACCAAAGAAGTTCAAGGTCAACGATAAAGTTCGTATAAGCAAATACAAAGGTGTATTTAGTAAAAGATATCTACCAAATTGGACTAATGAAGTATTTACAATTTATAAAGTGCAACCAACTATACCTGAAACCTATTTATTAAAGGATAACAAGGGTGAATTACTTCAAGGTGGATTTTACGGACACGAATTGTTGAAATCAACAGTCGGTGATGTATATCTTGTCGAGAAGATTTTACAAAGGAAAAAGGATATGGTTAAAGTCCGGTGGTTAGGGTTTGATAAAAGTGAAGACTCTTGGATTCCTTCAAAAGACTTAGTATAGTTGTTTAATAGCTCATTGTGTGTTTAACCTTTATACAAGATGGAGATTGTACAACAAAAAGACCGATTTAATATCAATAACATTGATGAATTGACAGTTGACAATGATAAGTTAAATCATGGAAAACATGGTGAATTACTACCAAATACGATAAGATGTCTAATAACTGGTCCTTCAAATTGTGGAAAAACTAATGTTGTTTTTAACCTTATAACTAATCCTAAAGGATTGCGTTTTAATAATATATACATTTTTTCAAAATCATTGCAACAACCAAAATATCAATTATTGGATAAAGTACTTGCAAGTGTACCTGAAGTGAATTTTTACAAGTTTAATGCCAGTGAAACAATTATGCAACCAAATGAAGCAAAACCATTTTCTATTTTTATATTTGACGATGTTTCTTGTGAAAATCATGACACAATAAGGAATTATTTTGCTATGGGAAGACATCATAATATTGATAGCATTTATATTGGTCAAACATACAGTAAAATTCCAAAACAACTTATAAGAGACAATGCAAATATGTTGATCATCTTCAAGCAAGATGAAACAAATTTAAAGCATATATATAATGATCATGTAAATGCGGATATGCCATTTGAAAAATTTAAAGAGATGTGTGGCAAAGCATGGAATGAGAAATATAGCTTTCTCGTTATTATGAAGGAAGAAGATATTAAAAATGGTAGATATCGTATAGGGTTGGATAAATTTGTATTTATGTGTTGAACTACCGATGCTACATCTAGTTACACGTTGAACTTCACAGTGTAAACATGGTGAATCAAGAAAAACTATTGAAAGAAATAAAATCACTCAGTGATTCTATTAGGATGAAGAATCGTGCATTGAGGATGGGTTTAAGTGAAAGAGAAGAATTTCTAGAGACTACCTTTAAACCTATTACGGAACCTTTAAAACAGATATCGGAAACTATTGGTAAACCTCGTTATGAAGGAGATGTTTTACTACCAGTTTCTAAACAAGAAGTACAAGCATTAAAAAAAGAAGAAGATGATGATTCATATACAAGTGCTAGTGAGCAAGAAGAAACAAAAGAAGAAGAACCAATTGTTGAAAAGGAAGAAGAACAGCCAATACCTGAAGCTGAACAATCTATTCCAAATTTAACTCAATTGAGTAGCGATATATTACAACATGGACCTCTTGGAAGAAAATATATAATGAAAATGCTACATGACATGAAATCAAACCCGAATTTGAGTAGATCACACGTATACGGAGCAAGAATTGATGGGAATGAATTGAAGATTGGCGATTCAAAGCTTGAAATAACACAAGACGATTACATCATTATTGGTGAGCATAGATATAAAGGAACAAAAGGATTATATGAATTAATTTTTAAAAACATACCACTAAGATATTCATCCAAAGATTTAAGTGTTTTTAAGGAGATTCTACAAAATACTAGCGCTCATAAAAGAAACTACTTAAAGGATGGAATGATTAATCGTTCACGTGCAACAAAATATAACATCGTTATAAAAAAGTTGTTTCCTCCACGAAAATTGCCAACATTACGTACTGCACCAGCGGTAAGACAACCACTGAAAAGAAAATCTTTATCACTTATGGATTTATCACTTCTTGAACAACATGGTAAAAAGAGTAAAGGAGATACTTCAACATCTGGTAAAGGATTGATGAAAAATCTATACAATACAAATGTGATTTACTACAATGACATCAATAAATTGGTTGATAGAATGAGACTATTGCATGAAGCCATGGAAGCTGGTCATACAGGTTTAAATAATGAATGGGTAGCTCTGATTGATGAACTCAGGAATCGCGACATAATTGTATAATTGTCCGCGGATATATAAGAGTTGCAGGTGTATAATGTGTCAGTTCTAACATGAGCGTCGACAAGTTCGGACGCTACTCCGCGTTAGGAGTGCAAGTTGGAGAAAACAGAAAAAGAAGTGGATTACCGCAAACACCCGAAGGTGACTATAACATAAATAATAAACGTTTAAAGTTTGTTAAAGATCCAGAAGAAGATGGAGATGCAACAAATTTAAAGACAGTAAAGGAGGAAACATCTACAAGTTTAAAACTCGACAACAACCAACTGTATGATGCAAAATCTCACAGGGTTATTAACGTTGCAAAACCAGTCAACAATGGAGATGTTGTTAATAAAGGCTATTTTCTATCTGCGATGGAATATGCTTTACTGTTGGAAAAGACTAAAAGTGGAAAAAAGTACAATGCTTTAAATTATAAAATAACTAATGTGGCAGATCCAACCGAGGATACAGATACAATTAATAAGCGTTATTTGCACTCTGTAATACCAGAAAAGAAAAAAGATGGATTTTCCTTCTATAAATATACTATAAACGATATTGGATATCCTAAAGAAGAAAGTGATGGTGTTAATATAAAATACATTAAAGATAATTGTATTTTATATAATAGTGCTGTTATTGATTGTCATGGAAAAGTGTTGTCCAATCTGGAAGATGGTTCAACTCCATCTGATGCTGCTACCGTGAGACAAATGAATGAAAGCTTGAAAAAAGGAACATCCGCTTTTGTTAAACAGAATCAGGTGGTGTCAAAGAAAGGTGATGAGTTTATGCAAGGCAGTGAAAAGTTTACCTTACTACAACTAAAAAATGACAAGTGGGATGGAAAAAATAAAAGATTGTCAAATATAAGTTTAGGCACGGAAGAACATGATGCTGTTATTTTAACACAAGTACCACAACTATCAGCTACTGGTGTTAATTTTATATGTAAAGGTAGACGATTAACCCAAGTTAAATCTGGTAAAGATGATCAGGATTGTGTTGTTGTAAAACAAACTATAGTTTTAGATAAAATAAATAACGTATATAATGGAAAAAATAAAAGAATATCTAACATATCAGCAGGAATAGCTCCGAATGATGTTGCTACTATTAATCAAGTTATAGCAACCTCTAATAACGATCCATCTGCGTATACATGTAATGGTAAACGTATCACATATCTTGATAATCCTACACGTAACAAAGATGCTACTAATGTAGAGTATGTAATGAATCTTGTAGGTAATGTAGTTATTGATATGCATAATCATTTGATTAATGCATCGATGAAACACAATAAAATCGAAGATTCTCAGAGAAACCAATGGATTAAAGATGAAATCATTGATAGATACTAGTAAAACTTATGAATATTTAAGTATGGAATATACAAAAAAGGATTCATTAGCATAAAGTATTTCATAGAGTGAAGACGTTGGTTACATAAAACAGCATAATGAAGACCGTATCGCTCAGTCGTCGTCAAGACAGCGGCAAGAGAGGACGTGGTTTAACATCAGCTGCATTATCCCTGCTCAGACGGATTCCAATTGGTGCTGTTGTGAATCGAGCGATAGACGCTTTACCATACGAATTACATCTGCCCGGAGGTTATCAATATTGTGGACCTGGAACTAAGTTGGCAAAACGTTTAGCAAGAGGAGATCCTGGAATTAATAAATTAGATCAAGCTTGCAAAGAACACGATATAGCATATTCAAAGTATAAAGATTCAACAAATAGATCAATAGCAGATAAAATTCTAGCAGAAAAAGCTTGGCAAAGAGTAAAATCAAGTGACGCAAGTATTGCAGAAAAAGCAGCGGCTTGGGCAGTAACTACAGCCATGAAGACGAAAGCAAAGTTAGGTGGTGGAAAACGTCGCAGAGGAAGACCTGCAAAGAGAGGCACACCCAAAAGAGGTGGAAACATTAAAAAAGGACGTCGTAGAACTCATAAAGCAAGTATAAAGAAGACTTCTGTTTGGCAAATGGTAAAAAACGGAGCAGGTTTATACCTAAGACCATACCGTGTGTACTAAATAAGAAGAATCAATTAATAATTCCAAATAAAGCCTTAACAAATCATCAGTTAAATGATTATGTAAAATGTTTGAAAATACCATTCTTTCGAGGAGTTTTTATGAAAGATGCATTACCAACTAAAATATGGAAAAATGAAACTGGAATAGTAAATTTGGATTCCACCTATGGTCCAGGTACTCATTGGGTATGCTATAAAAAGCTCGGACAAACCATTTACTACTTTGACAGTTTTGGCAATCTACCACCGCCAAAAGAACTTCAACATTATTTTCGAAACTCAAAAAACATTTTTTACAATTACAAAAGAGAACAACCTAACAATACTGAAATATGTGGGCATTTATGTTTGGAGTTTCTAGCGAAAAGTGTCAGTCAGCTTTAAGATGTCATCGTATACAGTGTCATTGAGTGGAAATTCATCCACATTAAAAAGTACGCTGTTCCCAGCATTGCGTCTATCCAAGGAACGATTATGGGAAGCGGCATTACTTGATTTGACTACCTACAACTCAATTCCTAATGTTACGGAAGGGAAGAACAATTTACTACATTATTATGAAACTAAGGATGCTGCAGGAAAATACTCAGAATTGAAAATAATTACATTTCCTACTGGAGCTTATGAAATTGATGATATAAACCAATTATTACAGAAACAACTCGGAGAAGACAATATCACCGTTAAAGGAAACAATAATACTTTAAAAGCAGAAATAACTTCAAAATATTATATTGATGTCAGCTTGGAACAGTCGATTGGCAGTTTACTTGGATTTACAGATACAAAAAAGAAAATCTTAACTCCTGGAACTACTCATTCAGGTGATTCAACTGTAACAATATTGAAAGTAAATAGTATTGATGTCACGTGCAACATTATACACGGATCGTATAGAGATGGAGTTAATCAACATATTTTACATACATTTTATCCAACAGTGGCTCCCGGTTTTAAAATTGTTGAGAAGCCACAAAACTTGATATACCTACCGTTAAACACCAGTTTCATTTCAGACATCGTACTGAACATATTGGATCAAGACGGTCATAGTGTTGACTTTAGAGGAGAAACAATTACTATACGGATACACATCAGAGCAGCAACATAAAAGTCAACATGGGATTATCATTTAAACCGCAACGGAAGAGTCGGGAGCTCAGTAGCTCCTCGACATTGGAAGAGTTAACATCGGAAAACATTCGTTTTCTACAGAAGATTGGATTGAAACTTAACAGCGATGGATATCCTGGATATATCTCAAGGACCAACGTTCGACGAAACACTATGGGAGAAGGAATATCACACGCACAACCCTTACACTTCATCAAAATTAAACAATAATGATGAAATAAGGATCCCCATTCAACAACAAGATATTTACACTTTACCGTGTGAAAGTTACTTGTACATTGAAGGACGGGTATTAAAATTGGATGGAAAAACTGCTTCAACAGTTCCTTTTATAAATAACCCGATGGCATATCTTTTTGATGAAATAAGATATGAAATATCAGGGGTGACGGTTGATTCAACAACGACATTGAAAGGATTAACATCATTAACACCGCATGAGAAGAATTCAATAGTCACTGCCGGATGGGTTGCCCCTGATAAAGACACTATAACACCAGCTTCCAACGGTCACTTTGATTTTCATGTACCTTTACGATTGCTTTTGGGATTCGCTGAAGATTACAAACGGGTAATAATAAATGTCAAACAAGAATTAGTATTACTCAGATCTTCAACTAATAAGGACTTGATACTTGCAGACCCTGCAACTACGGAAGATAAACTGGAATGGCAACTACAGTTGGATAAAGTTGTTTGGAGGGTACCTCATGTAAGATTGGCTGATGAACATAGAATCCTATTATTGAGAAAGTTGAAATCTGACCGTGATATTGTGATGCCATTCCGAAGTTGGGAATTTCATGAATACCCTACACTACCTCAGACAGAACGACAAACATGGACCGTCAAGACATCAACTTACTTGGAACGAGCAAGGTACATAATACTCGGTTTTCAAACTAAGCGAAAAGATGTTATCACTGCAAATGCTGGTCAATTTGATCACTGTAAAATAAAGAATTGTAAAGTTTTCCTAAACTCTCAATTCTTTCCCTATGACAATTTGAATGTCATGTTCAGCAAAAAACGTTTTTCCATTTTATACGATATGTATGCAAGATTTCAATCGTCATATTATGGAAAGACTAATACACCACTATTATCACCTGACCAGTATTATTCCAAGGCTCCAATAATTGTAATCGATTGTTCAAAACAAAATGAATCGGTAAAATCATCAAGTGTGGATATAAAAATTGAAATGGAATTTGAAGAACCAGTAGCGGATGGAACTTCGGCATACTGTCTAATTCTACATGATAAAATAGTTACTTACACACCGCTGACCGGAATTGTGAAGAATGTACTTTAAGAAGAATTGTACAACAACTGCAAATTTTTGAGGTTAGAATTATCTGCTTTAATTTTTGAGGTTAGAATTTCATTTGTGAAAGACAAGTTGAAAACAAACAATTATTGTATAAATTTCAAGGATTTTACGAAAAATATAAAAGCGAGAAAATAATTAGTAGAAACTTCATTCTATCTTCAACCGTCGTATGGGAAACATCATTCGCAAGATGAATTCTACTAACGGAGAAGAAAATACACCTCTAATGGATGATAATAGTTCAGATATAGAAAAACAAGTTGAACGAGAAATGGACGAGTTCCTAAAATTCAACAAACATAAGAAGAGAGAAGAAGAAAAAGCTGAAAAAGAAGTAAAAAGGAAGAAGGTTGAAGTTAACATTACAACCAATATTTTAACAGAAGTATTTCTTCGGATTATCTACCCAATTTCTTCATGCATGACAAAAAGTATATCAGTTGGAATTTTAAAATCAATGGATTATTCACCAATTGTTATTTTAAATCATGGAAACAAAATGGTTACTTTCAGTGAAACTACTTGGGAATCTCTCATGAAACATTTACATCTTTTGGAGTGCTATTTAAGTAACAACACATTTGGAAGAAGAACAAGATTAAGTTTATTGGAATCAAATATTGAAGTTGATATAGTAAAACATCGTGGAGGACAAATTGTTCGCTTCAGAGATTTAACTACACATAATGTTAAATTATATTTCACTAAAGAAGAATTTTACACTTTAAGTTGTACTACCGGTCCCGTCACCAGATATTTGAAACAACTAATATTTTCAAGTGCAATAATTAAAGACTATCTAATTGATACATTGGACAAAAAACCTTTTGTTCCAATTTTATACGGTCCCGTGGATACTTCAATCTTTAATAGAATACCTCAAGAAGTTGAAATGTGGAGACAATTAAACAACTATCACACCAATTTTAATATTGATGAAGTGGCACAAGAAGTGAAAGAAGAAGAACAATCCTGTCTGTTATAAACATCGGCTCATTCAATTTTTAAGTCAGTTGTTAGTAAGACTTCATCATGAATAAACGGGTTTCGTTTTCTAATGCGCCACATATAATGGAAGTTAAAAGAGGTATAATTGAATTTCAAGCTTTCCGAGGAAATGATGGTAATTTTATTATTAAAGAATTAGTAATCTTGGACATGAACACATCAGTAGTTTATCATTATTTGTTCAAACCTCCAGTACCATTTAATAGACTAACAACTAAAGCGAAAGTTACAAACAAATGGTTGAACAAACATTTTCACAACTTAAGATGGGATGAAGGTTTTATTAATTATAACATGATGCCGCACATTATGAATCATTATTGCAAAGAGTTTAAAATTATCTACACAAGGGGATTGGAAAAAGCAAATTGGATACAATCATTTACAAGCAACGAAGTGATTAATGCAATAATTGATAAAGATTTCCAATGCTACTTCAACGAACTTTGTATTTCATCAAAAAGTTTTAAACATCGAAGGTCGCAGTGCGCTTTAAAGAATGCCTACCGCTTGAACAATTTCCTTCAACAAAGTGGTGGGGGTAGTGTCGATTATAAAAGTGAGAGCGCTACCATGACGCAGCATGAGTATTACTCTAACCTCCGAAGAGACAACATCTCCGACGGACATTCTTATTAACAAGAAGATTAACAACAACATCAAGATGGCATCACAGAATTTACTTCAAAGTTTAGTTGATCAGTTCAACGCTCATTCTAAATCATCAATTCTACCTACAAAGAAATGTTCTGAACTAAAAGAAGAAAAACACTACATCATTCATACGATTAAGAAAATGGAAACTTCAGTAGGTGATGCTATTAATTGCACATTGAGCGAGGCTCCATATACAGTTGGTGATGAACCAAAATTTCAGATCTTCCTACCAAGACGCTTTGTACAACTTCTTCAAAATGAAGATCTTCGTGTAGTTCAACCCGGCGCACTCTATTTGGTTTCGCACGGACCAAGTGGGAACAACTCAACTGAACTAACTATTCATGTAACACCTACTACTGATTAGTTTGTACATAACATTGTAACTATTTGTTTGTAATTGTTTTTCAATAAATATGATATAAAGAAAAAACAAAAAAAATTAAAAGAAGCAACATATTGTGATGTCTTTGTACATTACAATATGTTGCTTTTTTTAAAAATTCCACGGGATGACCTTGACCCAATTTTGTGTGATAATAAAAGTGAAAATCAACTTGTGAAATTCATCAGTCTACGACTACCTTTCGTACCGTACACATCTCACTCTCTATCACTAAATACAAAACTTCAACATGTCCCTAAAGGTTAAGTGTGCATCTTATGATACCAATACCATAACTACTTTTGAACAACTTGAAGATTTAACTAACGAAATGCGAGTTTTACTTACCGGTGGTTATCACTTAACTGTTGATGTTAGTGCTACTAATACAAGGATGTTCACTAAAACAAAATATTGCGATGATGAACTATTTTTTTCTACACAACCTACAACTTCTTCATCGCCAGCTGGTCAACATAACGTCAAGTTCCAGAAGTATTACCAATGTTGAATAACTTTTAATAAATAAAATTACAACTAAGGAATCACGTGATCAATGTCAAGTTCATAAAAAGGATGTAAGAGTTTGATAAATAATCATTCGCTTCTCAGCTCTCGCCACGACAAGACCTATTCAACAAAATGTTATACAGAATGATGATTGAACTTGATGGAAAAATCTATGGAAAAGACTACAACACCGTTGAACAAATGACCCAAGATTTAGATGTATTAACTAAAGAAGGATATCAAGCTAAATTAATTTTAAAATTTCCTGAAGTACATCCATTATCAACAGAAGAACTTGTTGCTATGGCTAAGGCGGAGAGAGAGAAAAAGTCTGAAGAAAACAAACAAAAAGAAACTTCCTAAGTTTCAATAATACTTACACTTGTAAGGTATAATTTTTTAAAACTCCATTTGAATGACCTTGAAATTACCCCTACCATATTTCATAGTACATAAAACTCGCTATTCATTACTGTACAATCTTATTCTTTCACTAGACTCCTCAGCGTCAACATGGAAGAGCAAAAATACAATTACAAACCTCGTTACTGTTCTAAACAACAGTGTACAGATTTAGGACCAATGATGGTGGATGGGTTAGCTTGTACTAAATGTGAATTCTTCGGATCTTGTTATTGCAAATGTAAAACAAAACAACTACCACCACCGGAATTGCGAACTTTCAAATTTTATAAATCAAGATATTTTCATACATGTTGTCCTCAAAGATGTTTCAAATTTCACCCTCTAGATCTTGCTCATTGTCAACGCACCAAGTCTCATCAAGATGATTTTTGTACACATATAATAAAAAGATGTAAATACAGATCAGATTGGTATTCCGATCCTGTAGAACCATCAAATGTGTAATTTCAGTTTTACACTCTTTTTTAAAACTTCATTTGGATGACCTTGAGATTTCCCCCACCACTAGTTCTAATTTTTATATAATATTATATTCAACTTTAAATCATTTCACTTCCAACACTCAAACTAACAACATGGAAGCAAAATTTATCAAGTTTGAACATATAATAACTGAGAGGGAGGAGATGGAAGAATTGTTTCAAAACTTACTTTCTATCATGGACAAATATCCTATGAGGTGGTTCAAAATTGTGGTTCAATATTTAAATCCTGGTGAGTTATTTTCTTCATCATCACAGAGTGAGGAAGACGAAACAACTAATTCAGTTAGAATAATTGAATTAAAAGATAAAGAAGAAGAACTTACCGCTTTATTTGATCATAAGCTCAAGGTCACCATTATATAAACCCCCTCCCTATGCACCGATCCTCATTCCATCACCGACTCTCCAACAATGAACAACTCTCCATTGACCCAAATGAATTCTAGTTTTGAAATAATCTCTAAAGAAGAGTTACAAGACATTTTTAATATTTTACAAGAACTTGTAGATAATTTTACAACCATCAAAATGAATTTGGAAATAACATACGATTGTCCTATTTGTGATAAAGTTGAAAGTTCGGACGAAGACAGTTTACTAAATCTAACTCCTGCACCATCTGACACTACTGATGGTAATAACGAAGAGCAAAATATTTCCCCCACCACTTCTTTATAATTCTTCGCTCCTCCCACCACTTCTTTATTTAACTAACATTTCTCGCTTTCACTTCTCATTCCGTCTTCGACTTTTCAACTATCAACATCACTTGTTTTAAAATTTCAAACACTAACACAATCATGATGGATATGATGGATGAAGTTCCCTTCATAACTAGAATGGAAGAGGATAAATTGAAATTGGAAATTAAACGATTGGAAATGGAACGGGAAAACCAACTCGAAATGTTACATTTGTTCAAGCTTTTCAAATACATCATCTGGGGACTCTGCATTTACCTTCTCATCGTCGTCGGTGTTTGCATTTACAACTCTGTAATTCATCACAAAAGTTCAACTTGTTTAAACTCTGCTGTTGCACATTAATTGTATGTTCAGTAATAAAATTCAAAAGTTACTTCAACCTATCCTACTATCACCAACTAGTTCAACTTAGAACTATTTCTGGTGGTAGTTGGGTAGGCTTTTTTAAAACTTACTCTGGATGACCTTGACATACTTTCCAGATCCTATTTATAAATTTCAATTTCAGTTTTAAACTAACTTTTAGTTTTGTTCAACTATTAAGAGTTTTGTTAACACCGTCAAATTTCAGTTTTCAACTAACTTTTAATTTATGTGTACTTTTAGTTCAACCCTAGTTACTTTATTCGCAAATTCAGTTCAACCGACCGCCGACGCTATCGCCATCTCCACCCCAATATTTTAACATCTCTGCCCGTAGGGGCAGCTGCCCGGACATCTGTTCGGTTTTAAAAATATAAAAGAAAGGTAAAGGAGTGGGGGTGGCGCATGCTCACCAATGCAAAACTAAGGTTTGAGGTTAGAATTATCCATGGCGGCCGCCATGTCTAGTTCAGTTTCACCACATAGAGTCGGCGACCGGTTATTGGTCTAAAGGAGTGGGGGAAAGGGTGGTGGGGGGAAGGTTGCCATTTTATAAGCCCTCTCCCTAGACGGCGCTTCTCATTCTATCGCCAACTTTCAAACGATAAACACCTCTCCCATGGCACGGATGAATTATCCCGCTATCACCAACTACTTCAACTTAAAACTATTTCTGGTGATAGTTGGATAGGATTTTTAAAAACTTACTCTGGATGACCTTGACATATTTTCCACATCTCAGTTATAAGTTTGAATTTCAATTTTAAACTAACTCTTAATTTTTCTTCAACTGTTGTAGTTTTGTTAACACCGACGAATTTCAATTTTGAACTAACTTTTAATTTATGCGTACTTTTAGTTCAACCCCACTTTATGCGCAAATTCACTTCACCCTAACGCCAACACTATCGCCATCTCCACCCCAACCTATATGGCATAAAATATAACTACAGCATCTCATATATACCCTCCATCCCCCACCGGAAGCTATGTGACATGGCAGCTGGCGCCAGCTGCCGCGGCACGTGGCTCGGTGGGCACGTGGTCGGTTTTAAAAGTGGCCAAAAACCACTACTTCTAAACAAAGACTTCCTGATAACTTTGAGAAGAACAATCCCGTCCCAAGCCAAAAAAGCATTCCTATCCATCTCTACAGATAATGATTATTAAAAAAGATTGTTCCATTACACACCTCTTAAGGGAGTTCTAAAAACACCAATTAGAACAAGGAGAAAGGAGACCAACATACATTCAATCGAAGTGTATTTTTTATCGTTATACAAATACAACAGGAAAAACTGATAAACAAGTGATGAAACAATAATATAAACTGATAGATATAGAAAATCGAGAATAAAAAAAGGGAAAAACAATATAACTGTAAATTTTTTGATCCTAGAAGTCTACACATTACGTTTTTTTCGGCTGCACCATAAGTTACAAATATACAAACCAATCACAGATGAAACAAGTCCGCTTAACAGTGTTCGCAATAATTAATTAATCGTCTTTATATGTTAAACTGCACTGTACCGATAACTCGAATAACAAGATCGGTGAGACCGGGATCCTTTTAAGGTTTCTTCTTTGGCACATAAAACTGAACAAGATAAAAGAGTCTCAAGCGGAAATGAGCTCAAAACGAAACCGGAGATCACCATAAGCCCAAGGACCGAGTCGGCAGATATGTCTGCTGGATTAAAGCCTAACGTTTCACTTTGACTGCTTTTTCTTTCACAGTTCAACACAATTCACTATTAAAGTAAAAAAAAGAAACATGATAAAACATGGTGTCTTACTGCTCGACATTAGTAAAAAGGTAACTCTAGCGAGGTTCAAACACTCTGCTCTCTCTTAAGTGCACTGGAATGAAGTGTTGGGGGTTGTGTTAGCGGGGGCCCCCCCGCTGGGTGAACCCCGGTCGCATGCCAGCCCCGCCCCGGCTGAAGCCGCCCCTCTGGCCGCCTCGACTCAGACCGCCTCTGCCAATGCCGCCCCCTCGACCGCCGCCCCCGCCACCATCAATGCGCGGCTTGGTCTTCTTCTCCTCTACATTCAGCTTGACTCCGTTCTCACCAGGGAAGTAAATAGGCTGTGAAAACATCAAACAAAACTGTTAACAATATTTCAATTAAACGCTACAAAATTTAGATTTTTTATTTAATGTGAACATTAATTTTAACGCTCCAACTGGTAAAGGTCGCGATCGCGACGCAATTATGTCCCTCGTGTATTGGTAAGATTGCGATTTGCAAGGGTTTAGTAAAATGCATTTTACTCAGTAATTTTATGGTCAATATTGATGTTTTTTATACAGCATTAAAGAGGAAAAGATGTGAAATCTAGTCATCATATGTTCAGTTGTATTTGTTGAAATAACTGTATGTTGGTAAGACTGAACTTCTGGCGTTTGTTTATCAATTGTTGTTGTATCAGTGAAAAGCCAATAAAATTGTGGACATTTTGGCTATCTTATTTTTTTATGAAAGACATAACTTATCATGATAACACACTAAATGGAAAAGAAGAAAACAAATTCTTTATTGTAACCACATAAGACGATTTCTATCATACATTTTTGTAAGTACACAATAATAATAATTATTATTTTCGAAGAGACTATTTCTTTCTGAAAAAAATCGATGTATAAATTGTATGTTTTATATACCAATTTATATGTTTTATGTTGTATTTACTAAATGTTTGTGCGGTGGTCAAAAAACCTTTCCAGTATAGGAAATTATGATTACCCGTTGGAGGGTTGAAACAAAACTGCCGATCTACATTTCTAAAGTCCAATGGTCCAATTGTCAATAATGGTATGATAGTAGCACCCATCTAGGCACCCATCTTGGGCCATCTAGGCTTTTGACACAAAGTAGGCCGATGCCTAATACAAAAACTATGAATAAGGAGAAGCTCTTAGTTGGTAACATTTGAAAGTAAGCGAAACAGTGTGATAAGTGTGCAACATGAAAGTGCTTAGTGACGTAATTGTAACTGGGTATTATTTTTTTGGTTTTATTAGACTATGGTTGGGCTATAACTTTACAATCTTTTTATTTGGTACATTCCTTTAGGCCTAGCCCTTCAGTTTTTTACAAAAATAATCAGCAATTTAGGCTACAAACTAGTATTTTTTCACATGGTTTTTAGGTACCGGTAAATTAAACTTTGAGTGATTATTAGTGTTCCTAGTAGGCTAGGTAGTTATTTTTAGGCAATTTTCAATATTTTTATGTTTACGTACTACCTGACTCAACACTCAAGTATTCTACTTACTATTCGACTCCAACTCGTTCCAAAAATATGATACTCGCACACCCCTTGTAAATGTGTCTTCTTTTACCCGGTGTTACAACAAAAAGTATGATATAAATGGATTGTGCAAACCCTTAATGACAAGATATTGTAGTTTGTAACGACAGCTAACCTTAAATTTCTATTTGATTTGGCATGCGGGATTTAACATTGCCACTCTCGGGCGGGAATTAAACGGAAATCGAAAATTAACTGCTTTGTATACGGTTTACAGGTGTGGCTACATGATTATTGTCATGCAGTGGTAGGAAAAAAAATTGTCAAACCAAAATTTTGTATCTCACCTGAATAAAGTGGAATGAAATCACCCGTGTTTCGAAAAATCAACCGAGACAACCGATATTCTTGTTTGATTTCTCAGTACCATTGGCAGTGATAGAAACAATATGTCATTTCTAAGCACTTTATGGAGATAAAAACGAAATATCGTTCCAAAGCAATTTCTTGGAATAAGAACAACTAGATATCGTTGCAGGGTGCTCAAAGGGTTAATAACAACGACCCGGCCGGGCAGTGAGGAAACACCACAAATAGCCGCTAGTGAGTAGGTACCGTGGCGCACAGCCTAACACTAAAGGCACTAATGTGAGTGTTGAGTCACTCTATGTGGAGGTTGTGGTGTTTAACTGAATTTAACTGTAGCAGTTACCCTAGACTGAAGGACGGCCTGGACAGTCTCTGTTCTCTCAAAGATGATGAAGCCGTAGTTGGGGACCTTGTTGCCATTTTGACCCTTCATGTTAGACTTGCTCATGATCCTCAGGTCTACTATGGGGCCGAACGTCTTGAATAAATCCTGGAAGAAATACGTTTTGTTAGATCAATTTGTCCAAAGGTAAGCATTTTCCCCTCGGGTCCTCTGTTTCCGTTAGTACAATAGAGTCTAGATTATCCACCATAAACGGGCCAATAGAAGGGGCAGGTAAGAGAAAATGGACGGATAGTAAGGACGTTTAATAAAACACTAGGAAAATAAATTTGTATGATGTAAGTTTATTTAATAAGCATAATATTTATAAAAAAAAATAGCACTTGAAATTTACAAAAAAATCAAATATATCAGGGTTGCCACCAATGGTGATTTTCAAAATTTATGAAAAATTCCAGATTTTCCACATCAAATGTTTTTAAATGCCTGGAGCTCAAAGCTAGCTAGTATTTAAAAAAGCTACTTTGTAATAATTAACCACTGAAGATAATTTTACCCCAAAATAACTTTTCTCAAAGGCATAGGTACAAATTTTAATTGAAAACTACATTTTATATACTTTAAAATAAGTAAAATGTAAATTAATTTTAAAATGTTCATGAATTAGGCCTCATTAATTACACGAGGTAACTTATTGCCTCCTTTTACCAATATTTTTAATATTTTGAAAATACAAAGCTTAAGCCTAAGTTAAAATACCTAAAACTAATAAAGCGAATGTAAGACTTGAAAAACATGGAAAAGAACGCCACATACAAGTAATAACTATAGAGCATTTTCAAGAAACAAAAATACGAGGGCCGTTTTTTTTTCAACCTCCGATGGGCTATATATAAAAGGCATGTTCATGTAAAACAATAATTTTAGTACCAAAAGATTGTTACACTTAAGGTTACTTTTCGACATAATCACCAAAGAGATTGAGACATTAGTCATATCTGAGAACAAGGTTTTCAATGCCCTCTTCAAAGAAAGTTGCCGTCGGCCCGGAATTCCGTATTCAAAGCCAAAATTCCAACAAAAAATTCAAAAAAGTTCAAAAAATTTTTAAAGATTAAAAAAACACCAAAAAATTCAAAAATTTTGTTGAAAAAGTATTAATAGTGAATCTTTGGTTTTCTTTCACAATTCTGTCAACTCGTTCAACCAGGTCATTTCAAATGGTCGTTTCAAATTACAGTACACTCTTGTTCATCGGACTCGGCGACATCGGAACTCTGCTTCATCGGAACTGAAAATCTGGATACAGTACACTCTCGTTCATCGGACTCGGTGACATCGGAACTCCGCTTCATCGGAACTGAAAATCTGGATATTATTAATTTTTTTTCTTACGAAATAAATAATTTTTCCGTTTTAGCGCCTTCAATTTCCATTCGTTCTATCCGCACAACAGTGAAGTATCACATTTTGCATCAAAATCCATCAGGCGTTTTCCATAATCTGTACCCATCCATGTGATTTACGAGGCCGTCGAGTATTCGAACAAAAATAGAAAGAGAAAGCGGACAGGAAGTGAACATCCGCGTCGACCGCTTCCCAAACTGTCATTCAGTCTGTCTCGCGTCACGACTGCACCTGTGTTACGTGGAAGTCAGTTGACTGCTGGAATAATGGAATATGAGAATAAAGATTTTCGATCTTCATTTCCTGCGTTGTTTTTATTCCTATAGGTTCATTGTAACCATGTTCAAAGTCTGAGTGTTTTATTTTTATAAAATCTCTTGTGTTATCTTAAAAACAAGAGTGAATACAATCACGATAGGTCACCGTACGGGCGGAAATGATGACTCACGATGGACTCCGCTTTATCGGAATTTTTTGACATCTGAACCGGCCGTCCGCCACATTAGTTCCGATGAACGAGAGTGTACTGTATTATTAATTTTTTTTTTTCTTACGAAATAAACAATTTTTCCGTTTTATCGCCTTCAGTTTCCATTCGTTCTATCCGCACACCAGTGAAGTATCACATTTTGCATCAAAAGTCATCAGGCGTTTTCCATAATCTGCACCCATCGATGTGATTTACGAGGCCGTGAAGTATTCGCACAAAAATAGAAAGAGGAAGGGGGCAGGAAGTGAACATCCGCGTCAACCGCTTCCCAAACTGTCATTCAGTCTGTCTCGCGTCGCGACTGCACCTGTGTTACGTGGAAGTCAGTTGACTGCTGGAATATGAATATGGAATATGAGAATAAGGATTTTGGATCTTTATTTCCTGTGTTGTTTTTATTCCTACAATGGACTAAAAATAAAGGCGCTATCCACCATTGGAATCTCAAAATGTTCCATTAAAATAACATTGGGATTGAATAAAGCATTTTAAACATCTGTTAATGTTCAGCTGTAAATACGTATAGTTTTTGGTGATTACAGATATTCGCAATATTGGATTGGTCGGATGTCATTAATTTAGAACTAGAAGTAACACTTGTATTGTATCAAAATAAATTGCTCGGCTTCAAGCAGCACGTATACTAGTTAATTTATAATGTGGCTGAACGCTGTAATCTTCAAAACCCGGTAGTTCCACAACAAATGGCAAAATGAATTCACAGAGATTAGCTATAAAGAGGAAAACACTTAGAATCCCGACCCTGATAAAAGCGCAGGTGAAC
Source organism: Neoaliturus tenellus (assembly GCA_030545055.2). Classification (NCBI taxonomy): domain Eukaryota; kingdom Metazoa; phylum Arthropoda; class Insecta; order Hemiptera; family Cicadellidae; genus Neoaliturus; species Neoaliturus tenellus. The sequence continues at coordinate 102,164,602 of CM061531.1, forward strand.
TCAACCATTGTTGTATGGTCAATAGAAAAATGTTCTTACAAACTAGGGATGGGTCAATTCTAAACGTCGATTCTCGATTCCGCCGATTCTTACGCTCAGAATCTGAATCAAGAACCTAAAGTCGATTCTGATGATTGAAGCTATAGATCGCGTCGATGCGACCGCTGCGGCGATCGCTAGCGATGTCCGTATAAAAACTCCTGTATCTCCTGAACTAATTTTTGTAGAAAAAAAATGACGGCTTATTAATTTTTTTTTTGTCTAATGTACTACAAAAATTGATAGAAAAGCCAATCAAAATTGTACGACTACAAAAATAATGAATAAACGAAATGTATGCATATGTAATGTATAAATGTATGCATATGCAAATGTATGCAGGCGGATCTCACTGGAGTGTGCTTTTTTACAGCAAAAGTCAACACACTTATTATTATTACGACTCACTTAAGAAATACAACCTCTCTCATGCCAAAACTGTTATGAGTCGATTGACAGATTCAATTCTATCTCAGACAGAACAGCCTAAACTTGTAGAACTGAATGGCCCGCAACAAATGAATGGCTACGACTGTGGAATATACTCTATCCTAGCTATTGAGTTTATATTAAGTTTTGTAATAAAATCTGAGACTCCAAATTTTTTGGCCCTGGAAGAACTGCAGTTTACCGAATTGGATTTAGTGAAAAAGAGAAGTCACATGGCCTATGTCATTAATACAAGTGAAAGCTTATCAGTTAATTTACTGCATGGTCTTATTTCCGAGGACACCAATAGAATAGAAATTAAATCATTAAATGCAATTCCTGCTAATGAGAATAAAGCTGAAGACAATAGAGGATGCAACACAGATGTACAAAACTCATCAACACAAACTTCCCTTACTTTCCCTTCAACGGATACTACAAGCGCAGTACATTCATGGACAAGAGTTCAGAAAAGAAATAAATCGACCAATGTCAATTATAGTAAGAAAAAAACTCAAAATGGGACAGACTTTAATGTTACTCTCAAAAACAAGTACGCAGTTTTGGACAGCTTGCCTGGTAGTGAAGAATCAGTAATTGCAGCCCCCATGATGAATAATGATAAACTAGTTAGTGTCTCTAAAGAAACTCATAGAAAAGAACATATTTACTGTGTGAGAAGGGAAAAAGGAAGAACAAATAAAAGTGTAAGCTCAGCCATAAATATTACCTTTTGTTCCGATAGCCAAGGAGCAAACATACCAATAAAGCTAGAAACTTTAAGTAATCATGAAATTAATGTTTTTGGATATATCAGAGCAAATACCACATTAACTCAGGTTTTGGAATCAACTGCAATCAATAACGATTCAAGTCCAGTGATTATTCTCGGAGGCAGTAATGACAGTCTTAAATGCGATTTCAGTGACATTTACCAGAATTTAGAAAAGAAACTTGTCGTTCTAAGCACAACTAGACCAATTTTTCTATCCACAATACCTATCAGACACGATTTAGCATTGAATCATCCTGTCAATCAAGAGCTAGTACTTGCTAATAACTATATTGCCGAAGTGGTACAAAGAATGAATAATGTTTATTTAATTGATTTAAATTTTCTGAAAAGAGAGCTTTCACATCACATGGACTGCACTTAAATAACCACGGAAAAAAATTTGTAGCACATAAAATCTTAAGCATTCTTTCTTGGTGGTTGTCTGCTAAGAACAAAAGTAATATTCTTTTAAATAATCAGGACAAAATAGAAATAATGGAATCAGATATGAATGATGTTATTGCTGGTCTTAAGAGTAATGGGAATGTGGCCTTCTCCCACTGCATTTCTGGCGACCTTAACCATCCGAGAAATATGACAGCAGGCGTTGCTGTTGCTTTCCGAAAGGCTTTTGGTAGACCTAAGACTGCAAACCTGCTTAATGACTACATCACGTTGCAAGAACATCAAAATGGAGCAGCAGTCTATGGTGTTATAACAAAGCCAACTTACAACAGCAAGCCAAACTCAACTGATTATAACCTTGCATTTAATAACTTAATTAAAGACTTCAAACAAAGAAATTACGAAAGACTTGTGTGCTCGCCCATGGGTTGTATCAGGGACTCAATCACACTACAAAATTTTGCCAAAAATATAGCACAATTTCATCGCTCAACTGGGAAGCCAGTCACAGTAATAGTTCGGAATGATAGATCTGTGAGAACATTACGAAATGGACTGAGCTATGGGGAGTTCAAGAAGCAGCTACAAGAAGAGATTTATAAATGCCTGAAGACAGAAGCCCAATCACATTTGTCTACACTTAAGCCTCTGCAGAGCAACACTCAGTCACCAGAAAAAGCAAACACAATCGACAACTGCAATTTGGTGGCATCAGCAGAATCGACTCCAGAGAATGGCGGGATGACGCAGCCAGCTGTGGTGTCCAGTTTATGTGAGGTGAATCATGGGCAATTCTGTGTTAGTGATAAAAGTGTTTCCCTTTTAGATTTAAACTGATTGTTTCCGACAAAGAGAAATGTTCTGCTTGTAAATTAGATTTTAAGAATACCATTAATAATAACATTATTTCTGTTACTTCAGAAGGTACAACTCCTTGTAGAATACAAAAACAAAATTTCAATCCTAACAGCGCTAGACCTGTAAATTTTTGTGAACAAAAAGACACACCTCAGAATAATTTAATAATATTACACCAAAATATACAGCATTTACCATCTCGATTAGATTTATTAAAAATACATTTAGATGACATCAGTCCAGATATTATAGCAATATCTGAACATAAGTTAAGAGATAGTGATGTAGAACTTGTCCATATACCAAATTTCAGTAAATGTTCCTATTTCACCCGCTCAAAACATACTGGTGGAGGAGTTTTAATTATGGTGCGAAATAATATCAAAAGTAAGCAAATTAAAATTCCAGCCATCGAGAATCTTAAAACTGAAAAAGAATTTGAGTGCTGTATCTCCCTTATTACTGTAAACAAATTTTCATTCATATTAGTTTGCTTGTACAGGTCCCCAAAAACATGTTTATTGAATTCATTCCTCATTAAATTTGAAATTCTGTGTAACATTTTAACTAAAAAATATGAAAATGTAATTATTGCTGGAGATTTTAATATCAACGTGCTTGATAAAGACTCATGTTTCTTTAAGTTTACAAGCATTTTAAAAATGTTCCACTTGAAATATTTGGTAAACTTCCCCACTAGAGTCACTGACTCAACAGAATCTGCTATAGATAACTTCGTAACAAATATTAATAAAAGAAAATTAGCAGTAACAGGTCTAATTACTATGGTCTCTGATCATGATGGCCAAATTTTGGAAATCCCAAATGTTCTGAACAGTCCTAAGGTAAATTTAAAAAAATATACTAGAAAATTTAATGATGAGAATATTTATTGTTTTTTGACTGATTTAGCGAAGGAGTCTTGGGCGGAACTATTTAGTACATCCGTTGAGTTTAAATATGATGTTTTTATCACAACTTTTTTGTATTATTTTAATTCCAGTTTTCCTAAACTGTATGTTTCTTGTAATAAGGGATGTAACAACGGCTGGGTGGATGGTAATATTCATTCAATTAAGGCAGAAATACTTTTTCTTGAGAGATATTGTAGGGAATCAAAAGATAGTAGTTTAAGGTTGGAAATAAAAGAAAAGAAAAAAGAATTAAAAAAAGCCATTTATGATAGAAAAAGTTTATTTTTTTATAAGAAAATTCAATCTTCTGCGAATAAAACTAAAACCACTTGGGACATAATTAGATCTGAAATAAGTGACCAATCATGGGTAAAAGATAACATTAATCTAAAAAAGTGTGGCAATGTTATTAGTAATCCACAAGATGTAAGTAACACTTTTAATAATTTTTTTGTAACCACGGTGGATCAGTTGATTCTACCAAAGCTTTTAGACAGTAATAATTCATTTAATGTACAAATAAATGCAAATAACTTAGTTTTTCGATTTCAACAAATTTCTCAACTTCAAATGAAAGAAGTAATCCTTTCATTTAATAACAAGAAGTCTTTTGGCTGTGATGAAATTCCAATGAATATAATTAAGAAATCAATTCCATTTATTTTAGAACCTATTACTCATTTAATCAATTCTTCTCTTATAACTGGAATTTTTCCTGATAAATTAAAAATTGCAAAAGTAATACCAATATTCAAAAAAGGGGACCGCACTGATCCATCATGCTATCGGCCCATTTCTTTACTTCCAGCATTTTCTAAAATATTTGAAAGAGTAGTCTATAACCAATTTTCTAATTATTTAGAATCAAATAACTTATTGGAAAAACAGCAGCATGGTTTTAGGGGAGGAAAGTCTACGGTGACAGCAGGGGTGGATTTCATTCAATCAATCATTGATGCCATAGACAAAAAAGAAAAAGTTATCGGTGTTTTCCTTGATTTGTCACGTGCTTTTGACAGTGTATCACACAGCAAATTAATACAAACTTTAAATAATCTTGGGGTAAGGGGTAAAGAACTTGCATGGTTTACATCGTATTTAACAAACAGGCAGCAATATGTTGAACTAGACCACATCTCAGATAGTTTTTCTTCCAAGACTTATAATAATAAATACATAAATAAAATATGTTCAAAATTACAAATAATACAACATGGTGTCCCACAAGGATCTATTTTGGGCCCCTTGCTTTTTCTCTGCTACATAAAGGGTCTTCCAACAGTTCTTCCTGCCTTAAAGGAGGGAAGCAGCAGTGTATGTTTATATGCTGATGACTCAAACATTCTGTTTTCAGGGCAGTCAGCGGAAAAACTCGAAGTATCAGCTTTTGAGGGGTTGACAATGGTTAAGGACTTTCTCAACAGTAAAAATCTTCTTCTAAATTCCAACAAATCAAAATTCATCTCTTTTTCTGCCAGAAAATCAACAAATCAAAATTCAACTAACATTTTCATAGATGAAGATTCCCTGGATCCAGTTCAAAACACAAAATTTTTAGGTCTAATAATCGATGAAAATTTAAGTTGGGATATGCATGTCACTCATGTTGTTGGTAGAATGTCATCTGGCATCTTTGCCCTAAAACAGATGTCAACATTTTGTAATTTGGAAACTTTAAAAACAATTTATTTTTCTATGATTCAGTCACATTTATCTTATGGAATCAGCATTTATGGAGCTACATCAAAAAAGAATTTGGATCAATTACTTCTTCAACAAAAAAGGGCAATCAGAACCATGCTTAAATTAAAAACGACAGTTTCTGTAAAAAATTTGTTTGCTGAGCTGGACATTTTGACAGTTTATGGATTGATCATTCTCGAAACAGTTAATTACACCAAACATTTTTTAAATCCCCTGTTGCAAAATAACACTCATTCTTATAATATTCGTTTAAATCGTAGAATAGAAAGGCACAATTTAGAGTTTTTCAAAAAGAAAACTGTCTACATGGGAACTAAATTTCTTCATCTCCTCCCTCGGAAATTCATTGATGAGATTGATATAAACAATTTTAAAATAAAGCTAAGGGATTACTTGCTGAAAATTCCACTCTATTCTTTTGAAGAATTTTTGGAAATTAGACACAACTGATTCACCTGTGGTTTTAAAGAATACTAAAAAATGACTGTTTTATTGTTATGTATAATCTACTTTAATTTAATTATAGCCTACCAATGTAAGGAAGGAAACATGTAATTTTGGTTTTGTTATTCATCTGACACTATTCATGTACAATGTGCATATTATGAATAAAGCTGTTTTGATTGATTGATTGATTGATAGTCAAGAGACTAAACAGGAACTGTTTGGACGGAAAGGTATATAACCTAGTAAAATTTCTACAAAAATAAGTTAATTGATGTTATAATGTGTTTACAATAAAGAAACTTTACTGCTAATTAGGCTACTATTATTATACTCTAATATCTAAGATTATTTGTTTTAATTGTTATTTATTTTTAAGTGTCATATTTGTTTTAAATTATACATTTTTATTTTGCATAAGAAGTGCATTTCAACTTGCCATGAAAATTCAAACTAAAACAACATTATCAAAACAAAATGTAGGCTAATTATCTTGCTCAAAATTCCTGTCCCTACAAAAAAAAAAAGAAGAAGAAAATTGTAACTTTGATTATTCAACACTAGGTAACCGATATGCAAAGTAATGGTAATACATTATTTTTTTCTAAGTAGATCTAATAATTTAGTTTGTTTTATTTCAATATTAAAATGAAATGGAGTTAACTTCCTCATTGTTCTGTAATAATATTTCTATTTATTTTTTTAAGTTTTTATGCCATGTAGGCCTATTATAGTTTTAAAATTGCTTTCAACCATGTCAAACTGTGTGTAAGACAAAATGGTTGTGGCAAACTGTGTGTAAGACAGTTCTGTATGTGTACTTTTTTTATTTTATGGCGCTGAGGATGTATTTCTCGTTTTATAAGTAAATATAATTTGTTTAGACTTTGCAATTCATTATGTTAAGTTACTTTGTTAAGCTGCTTACTGTTAGGAATAGATGGAATCGGAATCAAGATAGGGAATCGATTTGCAAGAATTGGGATCGGAATCGGAATCGATAAAAAGTGGAATCGACCCATCCGTATTAAAAACCAAAACATTATTTGTTTGTGAGAAATTACAACACAATTTTAGTAATTATTAAGCTACGTTAATTTCTTTTTAAGCCGAATAACAACATGGTGTCATAACACCACTGGCTCTTTGTTTTAAGTGAAGTTGGGAAATCCAAAATTAAAATTAACGGGGTACTTATTTGGTATATGAACCTTTAATGTTTTTACGTTATTTTGAACTGGAATTTTTAAATGTCCATCAATAATTGAAAGAAGACTGAGCATTTTGTGAAAATTACACATTTCCAAGTTTTAAGGTTTCAATTTCTGCTAGCTATAAAAAAGGTATGGTCAAATACAGATAGGTAGCCACTGTGGTTTAATAGGCAGGTGGGTTTCACAGGCTCTTAGACTACAAATTATGCTAAAGAAACAAAATACCTTTTAATTTTGATTTTTTTACTTAAATAAAGGCTTTTACATTATTTAATTCTTTCACTCTTTGAAGCTATCGATGAAACTTAATATACTTTTTTAGACTATATTGGGCGCCTGACCTGTGTTAACCCCTTCACTTACAACGACGGCGATACGCCGTCGCGCTTCCATTTGCCATTGTGTGAAGCGACGGCAAATCGCCGTCCGCCATTAAAACCTGTTTGTGCCGAGTTAGTTCGTAAGAAATCCAATAGATCGCATATGCTTCTTGTTCTACAAGTTTCAGGCTTTCTTTTGGTTGTGTTTTCAACATTTACTGCCCGTATAGTGGCAAAAAAACTGAGGTTGGAAAGTTGCAACTGAACAGCTGACGACGTCTACATCGGTTTCACAGCTGATACTGTTGTTGTTGTTTACTTCGTCGATGTAAACATTGTGTTACAGTCCTGTTTTACGTTATTATTTTATTTAACAGTTCAGTTATATTATAAAATAAGTTACTTAGGGTTACTTTTGGTTTATTTGTGAAAAACTAAAGTCGGATTATCATAAGTTAGTTTATCACTTGACGTCTTCTCAAGTGTGATCGCTGCTATTTTATGTTGTGTTTTACTTCAACGTTCCTGTTATAAAAGACTGAGTTGTTATAATCTTTTATTTTGTTTTTACAATGAAAAGCTTAGTTATATTATAAAATGAGCCTTCAAAGCAACCTAGTATTTGTGGATGAATTTGGAAAGGAGTTAGATGAAAGTGAAATTATAAAACTTATAGGTGAATGTGACAGTGACAGTGATAATGACTTGTTTGAGGAGAAGGATAGTACTGATGATGATGATGATTTGGAAGCAAGCAAAATTGTGAGTAATCAATCTAATTCTACTACTGAATATGAGACCATAAACTTTCCAGAACATAGTGCAGAAGTGGTTAGGCCTAGGCCTGTAGAAAGTGATCAGTTGCTGCTTGAACAGCCTTCTTGCAGCTATGCTAGGCCTATGACCCCACCAGATGCCCTTACTGTCCAATATAATACAGATTTGCCAAGTGGGCCTAAATTACTTGACCAGCATGTATCTTATTCTTCAGGTGATGAAGAATTGTACAAATCAAACCCAGTTGAGTTTGTTGATCGGTTCTACCGCCGTGGTATAAGCGTGCCTCCTCTCTCACCTACACCGAGTGAGGAAGCTGATGTTGATGACCCTAGGCCTATTAGCTTGCCTGGATCATGTGAGGAAAATGATGACCCTAGGCCTATTCGCTTGCCTACACTGAGTGACAAAGCTGAAGACCCTAGCTCGCCTACACCGAGTGAGGAAGCTGACGATCCTAGCTTCCCTGACCCTAGGCCTAAAAATAGGCCTCTTATGGACAGGACTAGAGGGAGAGTTAGACAAAGAGGTAGGTCTAGAGGAAAATATACAGGTTCACTACCTTCTAAGCCTACTAAAAGGTCTAAAGGTCAGACTAGTAATGAGACAGCTCCGCCAAAAAAGAAGAAAGAGCAGGGTTGGCAATGGACTAGTACCATAGAAAACAATATAATAAATAAAATCCCTTTTACTGGTTGTCCTGGTGTTAGGGCAAGTCTGGCTAGAAATTTAGGCTCATCTCCCTCTGAGCTAGACGTTTACAATGCGTTTGTTGAAAATGACTTTTGGAAACATGTCGCAACAGAGACTAATAATTATGCCAAAGAAACAATAGAGAAAATGAATGAAACAGGCGGAAGAAAAAATATTTATTCTGAATGGTTCGATACAACTCCAGATGAGATGGCTTGTTTTTATACACTTTGTGTCCTTATGTCTTGAGTAAAGAAAAGGACCATTCAATCATACTGGTCGCCTCATGCTACAACTGAGACCCCATTTTTTCGCAAAGTGATGCCATTCCGCCGTTTTTTGCTACTGTCTACATTTTTCCACCTCACTGACAATAAGAAGAAGCCTGCAAATGACAAACTGTGGAAATTAAGATATGTTATTGTTGTTATTGAGTATATGAACAGGAAGTTTTCCCATTTGTACTTACCTGAGGAAAACATAGCGGTCGATGAGAGTCTAATGAAATTTCGAGGGAGGTTGGGCTATGTCCAATTCAATCCGAAAAAGAGAGCCAGGTTTGGCATTAAGTTTTATAAGTGTTGTGAATCTGGAAGTGGCTATTGTTCTAAATTCAAGATCTATACTGGAGCTGAAGTAAAAGAAAATGAAACAATTGAAGAAGGAAGTGGGGATTCTGTGCAGGAGGAAAAGTTGTTAGTGAGTGAGGCCATAGTCGTTGAAATGGCAAAAGAATGTGCAGGAAAAGGGCATACTCTGACGATTGATAATTGGTATGCCTCGCCCCTTCTATTTTACAGGCTAAAACAAATAGGTTTCAATGCAATTGGAACAGCAAACTACTGGAGGTCAAATATGCCAGAAAGTTTCAAAGAGGGGAAACTCAGTTTGGGTGACTATGAAACGGCCTATAGTCACAATATGATGGCAGTAAGATGGCAGGACAAGAAACAAGTTTGTATTTTATCTACTTTTCACAGCAAAGCTGACAAAAAGTCAACTGGGAAGAGAGACAGAGTGACCAAAGAATTGATAAGAAAGCCAGAACCAGTCATCTACTACAATAATTCAATGGGTGGAATTGACCGAGAGGACCAACAACTTGCCTCCTTTCCTAGTAAGAGGAGGTATGTCAAAGGGTATAAAAAGATTTTTTTTTATATAATGGATATTGCCCTTTTTAACTCCTATGTAGTTTTTAAGAAAATCACCAAGAAAAGAATGGGGTTCAGCGAGTTCAAAGAGAGATTTACAAAGCAGATGTTTGAGTCGCGACAACTGCCACCCTACAATCGAAGAGGACGGCCATCTTCCTCAGAAACTCCTCTGAGGCTCCAGGCAGTAACTTGGGGACATTTTCCTAGACCAATTCCTGCAAATGAAATCAAACAATCACCCTCAAGACGATGCTAAGTATGCAGTGCCCAAGGAAAGCGAAGTGACAGTAGATGGGAATGTGAGCTGTGCCTTGTTGCGCTTCACATGCCGGAGTGTTTCAGGCCTATCACACCAAAAATAACTTTGCTTGACATTTGGTGAGTTTGTATAAGTTTCATTTAGTATTTTAGGCCAGGTAAAAATATATATGTGAACCTTACACAGCAAAAACTGACTAATAAACATTTTTTTTTGAAATTTTTATTTTTCTTTATTATTTTTTTTGTGTTGTAAAAATATAAAACTTGAATTTTTAGTAATATACCTATATATTTTAAAACTACATGTAATTGTGAATAAAAAAATAACAATATCTTGCATACAAATAGTCAATTTTGCATGAAAAAAAATTAAATCAGAAATAACTGAAATTATCCACAAAAAAATTGCCTTTTATGGACTAAGCGGGTTAAAAAAAAATATAAGTGAAGGGGTTAAGAGCGTGCTTTTCTTTGACATTTCCTAACCCAATACCAGAGGTTATCCAAGAGACCTACCCTCAGGTCGTTTTCGGAGGCGTTGAGAGGCAGGTTTCCGAGGAACAGCTGATGGTCGTCCGAGTACTGGGACTGAGAGTTGACCGACCGCCGCCGATCTCCGTCTGAGCTCATGTCTTCTCTGCCACCTACACAAATTGTACTTTATGAAACTGTGTTAGACAAGTCTTGAACATCTGAAACTGTGTTTCAGTCTAGTAAACAATGCAATTTCAGTGTTGTATCCTTACTCTTATCACTATATCTAACTCACACACCCTTAATATATACATATAACTGAATATATAGCCAGTAACCAAAGAAATAAAAATTGAATGCCCTGTCGCAGCCGACCTGCGTACTCAGCGAATTTCCAATGGAATTTGGTATTTTTTTATTCTCCCCATAAACACAATGGGAATGAGGATGTAGGTTTGCCGCAATGGGGTTGTTGTAAGCAAATAGAATGTTCATAGAAAATTTTATCAAGTTATGTCAACAAATAAGTGCGATAGAGTCAAATCAAATAAAAAATTCCTTTATTACCATGAACTTGTACAAACAAGCATTGGATGCGTCGTACAATTGAAATTGGAATAGCATAATACAATGAAATAAATGAATTAAGGTAAACAAAAAATAAAATAAACTAACACAAGTTATCTTTAAAAATAAAATAAACTAACACAAGTTATCTTACTTAGTTAACTGTACATAAATTGAAAACTTAACAGACTGACTTGAGAACTTATCTAAGATGGTGCAAATTTATCACAAAACTCCTGCAGAGAGTAAAAAGCATTCGTAGTGAGGTAGGCCTTAAGTTTTACTTTAAAATTTTTTAGTTCATGTATTTATTTAATTTCATTTGGCAAGAACTTGAATAAGTGCCTTCCTGCTGGAAGAGGTAATTTTCCATGCATTTCTAATCTATGAAAGTCTATTGTTTGTAGTCGGTGCCTAGTGCAATAAGAATGTTGGGGTGTTTGGTGTAAGGACAAATTTTGTTTTTTGTAACATTCAAGCGTTAGATAAATGTAAATACGTGGGAATGTTAAAATTTTAAGTTGTTGGAATGCCGATTTACATGAATCCTTCTGTTTTAATTTAGCTATTACTCAAATAATTTTTTTTTTTTTTCTAACACCGTATGTCATATAACTATAACAGTATGCATAATATACAGAAAGAAGTACATTTTGGTCACATAACTATGACAGCCTCCATAAAAGAAATTTTGAAGAATTTAATTTTGAAATTACAAATTCAGTATGTGTATTCCATCTTAAGTTGAAGTCTATGTTAAGGCCTAAAAATTTTAATTCCGCTACATCATCAACCTCACCATCATCAACCATTAACTTTAACTGAATTAAATTTCTGAACTGCAATGTGTGAAAATTAGAGCTTTGGTTTTAGAGACATTTAGGGAGAGGTTAATTTTTGCCAAATATTGAACCAGAGTATTTATGTTAACATATTAGAGAGGGATATGTTGATTTCCCAAAAGAATAACATGAAAAACAGGTTTTTGGATTTTCTCCGTAATCTGTTAGGCTAGGTTCAAAATTTAAATACTAAATTGTTATTTTTTCAAGATCTTTTAAATGGTATTAGTTAAAATTGTAAAATATAGAAAATATAAGTCCAAAAATGCAAAAACCACATTTTTGGCCCGTTCCCATTGTCCGATCACACTGGTTTTCAAACTTAACCTGATAAATGCAGCCCTACACCTCTATACAAAATTTCATCAAAATCTGAAGTTCTGTTTTTGAGTTATCGTGATGGACACATAGAAGAATTTGCATAAAATTCAAAACGAAAAAAACGGTGTGTTTGGCGGGTCAGGCCCAACTGCAACAACATAGCCAAATGCTACGGGCGGGGCTGTCCCGAGATACGAGCGGAAAGAATTAAGAGTAGGGACAAGTCTTGAAATTTCTCTAATTTATCAAGAAATTTTAAATCTCATTTTTCAAGACGAGAAATATTTTGTGAATAACTTTAAAATTTGGTAGGCCTATATATAATCTAGGAATTGCTAGGCCTATTTTATAAGTATTAAATACAGAAATACATGATTTTGAAACAAAGTGTTTTATCTTTAGTATTCGTACATTTACTTCCCAAATTTTTACGTACCAAAGGTTTTTTTTAGGTTTTATTAATAATTTTTGTCTACGCCTATCTCGTCAATCCCTAGTTTAGAGGTTAAAGGATTCATTAAATGAAAATTACTAAAACTAAAATAAATGAGTTTGTATAAGAATTATTATTATTCTGTTCATTTTTGTTTCATAGTACAGTCAACTCCCGATTATCCGGGGGCGGGTTAACCGGGTTGCGGATTAACCGGGGTCACAAAAAGTCAATTTCAATTTTATTTATTTTCTCAGTTTAGACATCAATACTATAATTTATCGATCTTATCATGTTGAAATTACGTGAGAAGAAATCTCTTTACTAATTGTTATTATATTTATCAATGGAAAAAAGCAATGAAAGACGGAAAATAATCCGTAAGTTATTTGGTGGCGTAATTGTGATCGTAGTCAAAGTGGTCGGTGAGGTACGCGTCAGAGCAATGGCGTCTTGGGATGAGGACGGGGCACAATGGCGGAGTGACCTTGAATGCTAGAAACAACTGGTCGCCCGCCATATGCTAAAAATAGAAACCAAGAAAGGCCCTATTTAGTTTTCAGTTCAGTGTGTAATTATCGTTCTGATTCGTGTGCTGTTCAGTGACCCTAGTAATTTTGGGTTATATTATGCTAAACAACACATTTCAAAATGCATTTATTTTTCACTTCAAGAAATATTTGATAAAGTGACATTAAAATTTTATTTGACAAAGTTATATATTTATTAGCCTAATTTAGTAATTAGCATACATTTAAAACAATTTATTGTTCTTAAAATTTTACCAATTAGACAAAAAGATGAACCACCACTTGTTTTTGTACGCGTGCTCTTATCTTGAATAAATTATCCCAAGCGACCCTCTCCCCCTTGCCCTACCAGGGCTGCCGATGCCAAACAATAGAACACCTGCCCTTGGTTTTTTGTCCACGTTGGACCCTTCATTGTGTTCCTTGTTCACTCAATGAAGATCTGTTTATTCATTCCTAAAAGGTTTGGTCAATAAAAAATAATAAATATCGGAAACCCGCTGACTCTTAATTAAAACTTGTTTATTCCGTGTTTTACTCAATTTATTGAACTCTTTGTTTTAACTGTGGTTTTGGGTGGTTTTGGGTTATCCGGGATCCTTCAACCAGTCATTACCCCGGATAATCGGGAGTTGACTGTACCAGGGAGACCGAGCTTAAAGCTCAGTAAAATTATTACTTTCGTTCTCACACTAAGCTCGTTCGCTTTGCTCACTCGCCAGGCCGAAGGGTGCTGCACTTTGGTATAATTTGCCTTTAACCCTAGAAGCGGCCATTGCCGGATATCCGGCAATTTCATTTTTGCGAAAATTGTCAATTGCCGGATTCCGGCAATATAGGTCAATTTTTGTTCAACTACTCATTACACATGGAAAACGATCAATAAATGTAATAATATTGGTACCATTTTAAAGAGGATATTCCAAACTTGCATTTTCGTTAATTTCGTAATCTAACCTTGTACCATTAAGAGATCGACGCAATTTGTATTATAATTTGAACGAAATTAAGCGCGCGAACCATTTCCGGCTCAAAAACAACAAAACGTCTAAAAACACATGTTTTTAAAAAAATTTTACTTTTTGTATTTTTTTACTATCAGAAAGCCGTTGGTATGATTGAAAAGAGCATGAGTTCTTCTTTCGTTTCCAGTGATAAACATTTGTCATATGACTTCAGAAAATACGAAAAATAATTTTTTAAATCAGCTAAAACGTGCGGTGCATAGTTTGGCCAATTTGCCGGAAATACGGCAAATTATAAATCGCCTATTAAAACAATTAATAATGAGTTTAGCGTGTTATAAATCATATAATTTTGTTGCTAGGAAAAAGTTATACATATTAGTAGCGATTCCTTTCTCTATGGTGCGTCCGGTGGTCTGTGGAAGAAGACGGAAATAGTTGTATTGCTAGGCCATTCTACCTATTGCCGGTGTGAAGCCTCACGCGTCTCATCCCAAAAATTTTTAAGGAACCTTAATATTTTTTTATTTTACTTGTATATATGTATATATTCTTGTTCAGGAAGATATGCACTTCAAATAAATGTACCAATTATCTTATTATTAAATTGTAAGATAATTATATCAGCTTTTAATAACTAAATTAGGGTTTTTGTCAAGAAAAAATTATGTTTTCCTACACATGATAAGTAAAAAGAAAAACAGTTATTTTTTGTACAGTACACTTTGACTTATTAACTTATTTTTATTTTATTTTATTTTACTTATTTCTTATTGTTTTTGTCTAATTTTTAATTAAATTTCGATGAAAGTTCCATCACATCCTATTGTGTGATATGATCTGTCGTGAAGATGGCGAGGAACTATATTACTCTGTACCTGTGGGGACACCTAGCCTTCTGTAGATTGTGTCGGACCCTTATATGTTATACTATCGTGATTCAACTGTTGCTATTTACCACTTTATACACGGTATGTTTACAGAGACCATGGAATTTCCTGACTCCGAAAATCTCTAACCAGGTGTGGCAGCCTCCGCCTTCTGCCGCTAGGCTGGCTTTACTACATTACCAACAGCATCACAATAAATAATGGTGTAAATTTTTTTTAAATATTTATGTTCCGTTTAGCTTTAATGGTGTATTGCAAATAATAACTTTATCTTTAACAAATTGCAGTGCAATAGTTTTAATATGAAATAAAATATTGGAAACCAAATAAATATTTCCTTAATCCAATTAAATGCAACTTTCTAACTCCTTCCAATGTGGAAAATGTGGTTGATAATTATGGGTGTGCAAGTACTCGAGTATCCGAATACTAGCACTATTCGGCTCGGCTCGAGGTTATGCAAAACTATTCGAGTTGTCGAGCTGAAAATGGTTTCAGAAGCAACAATCCCGCCCAAAAATATTTGCTTTAATATTTAATAATTTAATAATAGAATTAATTTAATAATAGAAAGGGTCCCAATACAGAACCTTGGGGCACACCTACTTTTATTTGACAAAAGTCTGATATATCCTCACACTGTACCACCATCTGCCTTCTGTTATTTAAATATGAAGAAAACATGGCTAATTCATCATTTTTTATCCCATAGTAATCTAATTTTTTAGTAAGTAAATCATGAGATATACAATCAAAAATAAGAACATGAGATATACAAGAAAAAGTAAAGCATGTTTTTTTTTCAATAGTAAGTAATTTTTGTTTTTAGGGCCGTCCACCTAATACGTAATGTGTTTTTTTCCTAATTTTAGCCTCCCTCTCCCCCCTGTGACTCTGCGTAACGCAAGTCCAAGTCCCCCCCTCCACCCCTGTAATGTAACACTGTCATATAAATTTCTTGAACAAGGTTGTGGGGTTTTAAAATCTATGTGAAATTTTCTCCAGAACTAAAGAAATAGTTTCTAATTGTTTTTTTAATACAGTACACTCTCGTTCATCGGAACTAATGTGGCGGACGGCCGGTTCGGATGTCAAAAAATTCCGATGAAGCGGAGTCCGTCGTGAGTCATCATTTCCGCCCGTACAGTGACCTATCGTGATTGTATTCACTTTTGTTTCAAGATAACATAAGAGATTTTATGAAAATAAGGCACTCAAACTTTGAACATGGTAACAATGAACCTATAGGAATAAAAACAACGCACCAAATAAAGATCCAAAATCTTTATTCTCATATTCCATATTCATATTCTACCCATATTCTAGCAGTCAACTGACTTCCACGTAACACAGGTGCAGTCGCGACGCGAGACAGACTGAATGACAGTTTGGGAAGCGGTAGAAACAGATGTTCACTTCCTGCCCCCTTCCTCTTTCTATTTTAGTGCGAATACTCCACGGCCTCGTAAATCACATCGATGGGTACAGATTATGGAAAACGCCTGATGACGTTTGATGCAAAATGTGATACTTCACTGTTGTGCGGATACAACGAATGGAAATTGAAGGCGCTAAAACGGAAAAATTATTTATTTCGTAAGAAAAAAAATTAATGATATCCAGATTTTCAGTTCCGATGAAGCGGGGTTCCGATGTCGCCGAGTCCGATGAACGAGAGTGTACTGTAATGTTATTCAAAATAAATAAAAAATTAAGAAAAATTTAACTGTTTATTGAAAACCTTTGCTGTTAAACCTTATTACTAAAAGTAAAAGATCAAAACAAAAAGATAAATAAACAACTCGCACCCTTTCACAATTATTTACCACTCGTCTGTTGTACAGTTATTTATTTATTTTTTTTTTTAACTAGAAGGGATTAAGACTAAGTGGACTATCTTTGGAGCTGAACTACTTTTATTTTTAGCATAATCATTTCTATCCTGTCAATCATGTAATATAGTTGTTTATCATCAAATCATAAACAACTGTACATTGACAGTTTGTTTGTTGATTGAACCTCAACATTTGACAAGTAAAAACACATGATTAAGTATACTACAACTAAAGAAGTTCATTGTCCAAGATAGTCCACCTAATATTGACTGCTTCTAGTTAAAAATATTCAACTGTACCCGTAACTCTTTTGTTTGTTTGTTTGTTTTGTTTTGTTGGTAAGACAAGATTCTCCCGAGGACTCCCGACTGATAGCAAATATTGGTGATTAGCGCCAATGTTTCCTATAATCAAGAATCTGCATAACTTTATGACGAAGGCATTTATTTGAAAAGCATACTGCGTAAAGCTAAGCCGAACCCCTCCCTACCCACTTGAGCGTTACGTAATATGTGGACAGCCCCTTTTAAACTTGTACATTTAAGTTTTGTAAATAAGTTTTTTTTTTATTTAAAATAGGCTTCTATTTTTATAACTTTTTTTATTCTTTACAAATATTAGCCAAAAAAAGTCTATGGGAAAAACTGAAAACATTATTTGTCTTTTATTTATTTATGTACCAAAATAACTTTTGGGTGATATTTTTGAAAGACTTAAGCCAAAATGAAGCAACTTAAAAGACAACTTAGCAAATTGAAAAAGGCAAACAGCTTACGAGACGGTATTGTTGTGCATACGAAGTACGTTGCAGAGCGAGGATATGGCTCTAGTTTTAACATCAAAGTCCTTGATATGATTGATGATATAAATGGGGATCTGATATTGTTTCTAGAAATTTTTTGTTACAGCATTGAGGAAAAATTATTGAAGTAAATGTGCTTAGATTCACACTTTATATCCCCTTGAACTAGACATAGTATTGAAATCATCGTAGAACCCACTATTGCAAAAGAAAACCAAAGGTCCAGAGGACTGACAGCAACCACGCACTGCAGTATTTTACTTGAAATATAATATATAAATTTTAATTTTTTAAGAATACAACATATTTTATGTTAGCTATACCTAATAGAAACAAATTTAACACGTTTACAATTTCTTAAAATTGCTAATTAGTGTATAGATAGTTACCATAGTCCCTCGTGTCCTCGGACAGGCTGGGCCGGGGGGGTCGGTTCTCCATGCCACGGCCCAAGCCCCCGCGCCCCAGGGGACCGCCGCCCCGCCCCGGCCTTAGTCCGCCACCGCCACGGCCTCCACTCAAGTTGGCTTCATTGTTTCGGCTCTCCAGTCTCGTCATCGGTGGTGGCTGCAACCAAACCCATAGATTTTTCATTTTACAAATCTAGGCTAAGCATACTGAGTGAACTGAGAGAAACTGAGAACAGAGCTCTAGAGAAGAATTTTAAATCCTACCCTATTCCTTTTAATCCCAATAACTATAAAAACTGCTGATTATCTTAACCTAAACATGCAAAACATTAGTACATTTGTGTACCACTGTTATTAAACTGAACCAGAATTGAAGGCATTGAAATATTTAAATTATGAATTGAGTATAGATTTGGAGGATTATCAAGGTAATAATGAATACCCCCGTCGCAGTAGAACTGCGTACTCAGCGAATTTCCAACAGGATTCAATTTTTTTTTTTATTTCCCCATAAACAATAGGGGCATGAGGATGTAGGTTTGCTGCCTTGGGGGTGTTGCAAGTAGATATAGGAAAATCCATTCCCAGTGCATGTAACTAAATTGCATCAAATTCTGATATTTTTCATTTTCCCCATAACCCCATAGGAATCTTGGTTGAGTAGGTAGGTTTGCCGCCACATGGGTGATGTAAATAAATATAAGTTAAACCCTACCTAGTGAATGTACATACCAAATTTGATCAAGTTATATCAATAAATAAGTGAGATACAGGGTTTTGTTAATTCCCCATAAGAATAACATGTAAAACATATTTTTGGATTTTCTCCATAACCTGCTAAGCCATGTTAAAAATTCAAAATACTAAGTTGTTTGTTTTTTTCAAGCTCTTTTAAATGGTTTTAGTTAAAATTGTTAAATTTTGAAAAATTATGTCCAAAAATGCCAAAAACCCATTTTTGACCCCTTTCAAACCCCATAAAACCCCGTTCCCATAACCCGATAATGCTGGTTCGCAAACTCATGAAAATAGACCTGGTCCTACACCTTCATACCAAATTTCATCAAAATTGGAGGTCCCTGTCAAAAGTTATCAGTACCACGGACACATATACAGGGTGTATCACGTAAGGTGTCTCAAATCGATGACAGATCAACAGTTTGTCCTACAATCTTGAAATAAAATCATTTCCCACTAAATTGACCCCAAGGAATAATTTAGAAATATTTTTAACGTTGTATAAATACGGTGGTCCCAAAAACTGGGGGTCACAAGTTCGAATCTCGGAAATTTCAAATACAAACATATGTCATATTATACATCATTAGAAAGGTCTATTTAATACAAACATTTTGGTGGAAACAGAATTTTGTTATCTTTATTCGTTTCAAAATGGCGTCCATTTTTGTAGCCAAAATCAAAATCTACGGAATACCCTGTAATTCTTTTATAATTTGTCATAAATGACTTCTGATTCAAAATACTTATTTGAAATAAGCTAAGCTTTACAATGATATGTCACAAGACAAAATTTATAAAAAAAACTAAAATTTCAAAAATTTAATATTTTTGAAAAATTTTACATAAACAAAAATCAAAAATTTTAAATACAAACACATGTCTTTTTGTACATCATATTAAAGCTCTCGTTAAACTGAACAACTTTGTAATTTACACTAATGGCGTATCTCTTTTGGTTTTGTAGTAATAACGTAAAAATGTCATTTTCCCATTTAACTTGCATGTTAATTAATCAGTACATGATAGTCCTTCTTCCATTGTTGCCATACCATTAAATTAACATGCAAGTTAAATGGGAAAATTACATTTTTACGTTATTACTACAAAACCAAAAGAGATATGGCATTAGTGTAAATTACAAAGTTGTTCAGTTTAACGAGAGCTTTAATATGATGTACAAAAAAACATGTGTTTGTATTAAAATTTTTGAGTTTTGTTTATGTAAAATTTTTCAAATATATTAAATTTTTGAAATTTTAGTTTTTTTATAAATTTTGTCTTGTGACATATCATTGTAAAGCTTAGCTTATTTCAAATAAGTATTTTGAATCAAAAGTCATTTATGACAAATAATAAAAGAATTACAGGGTATTCCGTAAATTTTGATTTTGGCTACAAAAATGGACGCCATTTTGAAACGAATAAAGATAACTAAATTCTGTTTTCACCCCAATGTTTGTATTAAATAGACCTTTCTAATGATGTAAAATATGACATATGTTTGTATTTGAAATTTCCGAGATTCGAACCTGTGACCCCCAGTTTTTGGGACACCCTGTATTTATACAACGTTAAAAATATTTCTAAATTATTCCTTGGGGTCAATTTAGTGGGAAATGATTTTATTTCAAGATTGTAGGACAAACTGTTGATCTGTCATCGATTTGAGACACCTTACGTGAGACACCCTGTATATATAGATCTATATATAAAGATATCTATATATATAGATCAGGGTGTCTAGTTTATTTCTATTTCAAAATTCAAGACTAATTCCAGACTTTTTCAAGACTTCTTTAGTTTTTTCAAGACTATTCAACATATTAATTTCTATTTTACAAAATTATTTATATAGTTGCCGCTAACATATTTGTTTTAAAATAGTATACTCATACCTTCTGTCAAGCAGCTCAAATTTTATTGTTGAATATAATCACTACATGTTTTGCCGAGAATACGACATTGTCAAGTGATACAAGAACATAATATCCATTTAAGGATTGGTCAGGGATCAAAATAGACAAACTGAACTGTGTTTATGATATGTTTTGTCTATTTTAATCCTTAAGACCAATCCTTCGATGGATAGTATGTTCTTTTTAGGGGTGGGCGAGTATCACATTTTTTGAACGAGTCGAGTCAAGTCGAGTAGTAAGTAGAATACTCGAGTTTCGAGTCGAGTCGAGTCGAGTAATACGTGAACATAAAAATATTGAAAATTGCCTTAAAATAACTAGTCTATACTCAAATATAAAAATATACTAGCCTACTATACTAAAATAACTAGCCTATCCTACTAGGGCTAAAAAAGATAACTTTAGTCCTAAGTTTAATTTGCTTAAAAACTGTGTGAAGGAAAAAATATTGGTTTTTAAATCGCTGATTATTAAAGAAAACAAAAAAAACTTAAGCTAAAGACTTGGTTTAGTTACAAAAGGGATTAAGGAATGTACAGAATAAAAGATTGAAAAGTTAGCCTCTAACCACCTTTAAATGAAAAAAAAGAAAATCCCCTGTTACAGTTACTTACTTAAATTTTCACTTTCATATGTTTCACTTACTTTTAAGATGTTACCAAATAAAAGATTTCCCCTATTCACAGTTTTTTGTATTTGGCATATTAGGCCTACTTTGAGTCAGAAGCCTAGCCTAGACCTGGATGCTACAGCTGAATCAGAATCACTAAATGTAATTGGTGGATTTAAATTGTCATTTTCAACTCTATCTACTTCCTTTGTCTTTGTTGATAAGAAAATCTTCACCACTCATTTTGTTTAGGAGTTATTATTTTCACTTCTCCGAAATACTCAAGCTATGTACATATAATTTTCACTGTTTTGGAATTCACCTAATTCCCTCGATTTGCCTTGCCGTCTGCTAGTGGCAGAACGTCTCTTGACTGAGTAAAGGCTAGCTTTAGTGAACAGCCATGAAGCCTGTTTGTTAGGACTTAAAAGATCACAAAGAACAATAAATTCAATGTCTGTCTTATAATCAAAGCAATTTTAGAGAAAAATATGTTATTATCAATTAATAAACATATATTTTTGTGAATGCTGAATTAGAAAAATAACATACAACTATACAATTGTATTACCATTGACTATTGATACTATTGATTTAGTATCTAAAGTCAATGGTATTACTCTGGCAATTTGAGGTTAGCCATTGGTAAACCTGATTGATCACTCTTCTATGTCTGCCGTACTATTTTTACTGCTAATGTCAACACAGCTCTTTATTTTGTCTAAAGTTATTTGAATCAGTTTTAAATCATTGTTTTGATGCAATTAGATGTCAAATTATAATTGACTTTTAATTTTTTCCCCCAGTGTTATGAAGGTCTACAAATGAATCATTTTATTAATCAGTAGCAATGTTGACTCTACCACTAACCGTGTGGCGTCGTGACAAGACAAAGAGTCCAGTCAGCAGTAGAGTGCTGTCTGAGAAGCATCGTTAGAAGCATTTTCATCGGCTTCACATCTATCTTTCTTTGGTCTTAAAATGTATCACTTTCACAGTAAAAACATTTTACAATTTAAAGAAATGGGGTTTAAATAAATATAAAAACCTTTCAGAAATGCTATATTTTAATTTAATAGGTAACTACTCGACTCGACTTTAACGAGTAGTCACAAGTACTCGCTCGAGCTTCGAGTATCAAAAAATACTCGACAGATACTCGAAAACTCGAGTACTCGCCCACCCCTAGTTCTTTTATCACTTGACAATGCTGTATTCACGGCAAAGCATGTGGTGATAATATAAAACAAGAAATTTGAGCTGCTCGACAGAAGGTATGTGTATACTATTTCAGTCTTCAATAGCAGTTCAGCGGCTAGTAAATTTTAGTCTTCAATAGCAAATCAGCGGCTAATACAATGAATCTTGATATTTTTTGTCAAAAACAAGACTATTAAATTGAAACCATAAAATTCTAACTTATTAATAATATGCAATATCAATTCTGCAACAACATTGAAAATTAAAATGGTTTGAATTAAAATAATGCACAAGTGTGTAATTCTATTTTTATTAAATACTAGCTGTGTGCCTGTCATAATTAATAATATAAATAATTCCACAAATTCAATAGTGATATCGAATTTATAGAACACATAAAAATTGCATATATTTGTTAATAATTAAAATGTTGCTTCTCCTTGTCTTTCTTTAGCTTGCAGGCCAATGATAGTTAACACCCTTTTTAGGCCATTTTTAGTATACACTGAATCAAGAGTCAATACCAGCGTCTCCGCACGGTGGTCGCGAGCATTTACTGTCTACAGTCGGAAGCATTTTGATTGAGGATCATAAGCGTCTCCAGTTAGCAATCTTGATCGGCGATCACGAGCGTATTCATAAATCAATTTTTTTTTTAATTTCAAGACTAGAAGGCAAATTCAAGACTAATTCCAGACTTTTCAAGACCATTGTTAAATTCAATACTAATTCAAGACTTTCCAGATTTTCAAGACTACTAGACACCCTGATAGATATATAGATATATGAAAATGAACGAACGGTATTTTTGGCTTCTGAGGACCTCAAAATGAAAAAATAACATGGTCCCGGGCTTAGGTCTTAGGCTACTACCGTAATAGCGTATTCCCTATAGGGAAATTCGCTAAAAATTAAAAGACCTTAGGAATACCTTGAAACTATGTGATAGTTTTATCCATAAAACACTAAGTGCACTGATAGATGTATAAAATAGAGGTCTGCGGGTACCCGAAAATTCGGGTAACTCCGGGTATTAGAGTGAACCCGAGTGGTCGGGCGGGTTTGACACGTCTCGGTCTTTATTCGGGCGGGCTTTTATTTTAAGCCGGGTCGGGCGGGTACCTAATGCCCGAATTAAATCGGGTTGTAGGTACCCGACAGGACATTAAAAGCAAACCCGGGTTTTTAAAACTATTTCACAGCAAAAATTTGTGAATTACAACGTTCACGGAATAATTATTGGGCATCGTTCCACACACTATCTTAGACTAAGTTAGTGGTCATAACTGCCAGTCATTATTACTGAGGTGGATGTCAATGAACTAGAAATACCTTAGCTTACTATTCGCGACACTCGCACATGAAAATGTGGCTTCTGAAAGAAGCTAGCGGTCTCTGGTGCCTAGAAACGTAAGCAATTTTGTTTTGTTGATTATTTGGTACGCCATATTTCATGTTCAATTTAAAACAAATAACATTTTGATCATGAAAGATCATATTTGACGTAGAAACATTTGTATTCCTTTAGTACAGTACTATTTTATGCCCAAAAAATAGTTTAAACAGCATTAAATCATTTGTTGCAAGCCTAGACACCAGTAGCGCTAGCATACTTTTCTCACTCTAACCCTCTAACTAAAGGAACTGCTCAGTGTCGTCGTCGTGACTGACTCACACTCTTAGGCCAGAAAGATAGACTGTGGCGTAGCCAATACCGTCACCAACTGTACAAACCGAAATCAAGGTAGCAGTGGCATTGTTGACTTTACATACAAAGTCTTTGTTTGTAAAGTCAATGGTACTATTTACACGATAACCGGTAAATAGCAAGAGCAAAATCAAAAGTAAATAATCTCTACAGATTAGTGATTACATTATTTTTACAATACAAAATTCATCAGTGTATATATTTTTACGAAATATAATCAATATATGACTATTCGGTATAATTGGTTTTTTTGCCGAATTATTTCTCATTCCATCTTGCAAATTGTCAAAACATTTAAGATTTCTTGATAACCAATGAAAACAATTTCTTGGATAATGTAACAGTTGGATATCCATAGTCAATGGTTGGATACTTCATAGACAGATTTCTTCATTCTCTATGTAGTTTTATAGTAACGGTACTCCATGTTTGTTGTATGGTATGGCGCGATCCGTCGTCTGCATTGATGATTTGATAGATGGTTTTCCTCTCGTTCTTGTTTATTCAATTCACATTTGTGTTACTTGAGTGATGTTGAATTTTTTTCTGATATGAAAAATAAATATTAAAAAGCCACGGAATTGAGAGAATTGTAATGTCAGTGTATCCACTAACAGTCCTACTAGTGAAACCAAAGATTTGGGAAGTGTAAAATGTCATGGATGGGCATTCATCTGCTATTTGGAATCACTCAAGCAAAGAAACAAATTTGCCAAAAGTAATCCAACAGAAATGAAATGCAATTATTTTAAGTCTGTTTTGAAAATAGGATATGGCAATATTGATTGAAAGGCCAAGTTTGAGTATAATCACGTAATCTTTCATAATAAAATAACTTTGTGTATTATTAGGCCTACAGAAAAATAGGCTACGGTATGATAATTCGCATCTAGGGTATTTTGACATTTATAAAAGTGGTTTTTGTTTAGTTTCAACAGTGTACAATATAATTTGTATATTTGTCATGTTTGTTGAGTAAGTTAACATTGGGTAAAGTAACTTAGGACTAAAGGAACCATTAGCTTGATAGGTTATTGGCTCCGGAGAATTTTTTAACATTTTATACTAGAATAAAATACATTATAGTTTTTTTAACTTTTGTTAGGCCTAGGCCTAACTTAGTAGCTGGAAGGTTTTTGCCTTGTATTTATTAATACTATACTTAAGCTTAGTAGGCACATCAACAATTATTTTAATACCCCCCGTCGCAGCAGACCTGCGTACTCAGCGAATTTCCAAATTAGTAATATTAATTTTGACCAGCTTAACTTGTAAACAAAATTTCATCACGTGCTCATAAATATAGGGAAATAAATGTCTATTCTCCTTAAGATATAAGGAAAGAGTATGCAGGTATGGGGGACACTAAAAGTAGGTTTTTAGCATAGAAAAAATTTATTTCGACCATATAAAGCCATATAGTAAGTTTCATCAATATCTGTCCATAAATAAAAAAGTTTGCCTATTCTCCATATGATTAACATGGGAAAAGAGTATGCAGGTTTGCTGCCATGATAAGTACAAAAACCAAGATTTTTTACCTTAAATGGATGAATCTCAACCAAATGAAGCTAAATACCAAGTTTCATCCAAAAATATTCGTTAATAAGTGAAATATTAACACATCCTTATTCTCCATAAGATTAACATTGGAGCCCCAAAAAACAATGTACTGTCTTTAGACTTTGTAATATCTCGGTAACCAATGGAGATAGAGCAAAACTTCAAAATACTAAATTGTGTGTTTTTTTTAGCTAAATCCAATGGTCAAAATAAGAATTTAAAATTTTTAAAATTTACATATGAAAAATGCAAAAAACCCATTTGGGGTACAAAACCCCCCAAAACTACCCCTTCCGGTAGGTCGATATGTCTGGTTTTCGAACTCATCCGAATAAACGTAGGATTACACATCTCTACCAAATTTGGTGTCGATCGGACCATTTTTACGAGAGTTATCGTGTCTAGGGACACATACATATATATATATATACATATATATATACATATATATATAAAAATTTTAATGACTATTATTTTTGGTCTCTGGGCACCTCAAAACGAAAAAGTAACATGGTCCCGGGCTTAGGTCTTACCATGAGACCTACGGTAATAGCTTATTCCCTATGGGAAATTCGCTGAAATGAAATAACTTAGGCCTAGACATTTTTTTTACAAATAATAGCGAAGCCGACCCGAAGTTTTATTCAACTTACAATACCCGAGCCCGACCCGAGTTTTTTTTAACATACATAGGCTACCCGAACCCGACCCGAGATTTTTTAACTCACACACCCGAACCCGAAACCGACCCGAATTTTTCTTTAACTTATAATGTTCAAACCCGACCCGACCCGAAAATTGATGTTAATCTACTACCCGACCCGAAACCGACCCGACTTGAAAAATCACTACCCGCAGACCTCTAGTATAAAATAACTAGGAGTACGCTCGTACCTCCCATAAGCGTCCAAAAGAAATTTAAACTTTTGCATTAGGGACTGTCACATTTAAAAAATTTGATCGTTGAAAAATCAATACTCATAGCTATATCAGAAAATATGAAAACGTATGAAAACATGAAAATATCAGATCTCATTCTTAAACCATGGTGGCTGGCTGAATGAGCCATACGATATATATCTGTTTTTAGTTTTACTATAGCTTTACTTCAGTTGGTTTTATCTTGTATACTTATGAACATTAAGCCTTTTATTTGACGTTATCTTTTATTATTAGATATAGTTCTTGACTTTGTCAATGCATTATTGTAAAATGACAATAAAACATTCTCATTCTCATATATACAGTGTGTTCATTTTTTTATGCTCACCATTGGGATCTCGCAAACTATAAAAGTTACAGGAAAGGTCAAATTAGCAAAGTAGTGCGGAATTATAAGCTGAACAAAATGATGTGTAAAAATCCCAGATATTTTAACTGATTCGTTCGCTGTGCTCGAAAAACTGTTTTTTGCTCAAAACTTCTTTTGCCTATAACTTTGTTATTTGTTGAAATACAAAAAAACTTTTTAGATAAAACTTTACTGAAATTTTACGTAGATTCTGAATATTAAAATTACAATTTTTTACTTCAAACGGTTTTTGATATATTTTAGACAAGTTGATTATTTGTAATGCAAGTATGTATTTGTTTCATCATCATAAAAAAGAAATAATTTTTCTGATCACAAAAATACCAAATATGGCGTATTTATTTATCATAATAATTATTTAATTATAAAAAATGTGATTTATAAGCAACCCTGAAATGCTAATAATGAGGATGCTTCTAGCATGTGGTGCAACAATGGTGTAAATCAGCTGTTTTTCATTTTGTGTTTCATATTTTGTTGCTTACATTGTTGATCAGCTGTTTACCGGCATCCGCGGTTCCCATAAATCAATGGTGTAAATCAGCTGTTACATGGGAACAACTTGTCTAAATTATCTCAAAAACCGTTTGAAGTAAAAAATTTTAATTTTAATATTCAGAATCTACGTAAAATTTTAGTAAAGTTTTATCTAAAAAGTTTTTTTTGTATTTCAACAAATAACAAAGTTATAGGCAAAAGAAGTTTTGAGCAAAAAACAGTTTTTCGAGCACAGCGAACGAACCAGTAGAAATATCTGGGATTCTTACACATCATTTTGTTCAGCTTATAATTCCGCACTACTTTGTTAATTTGACCTTTCCTGTAACTTTTATAGTTTGCGAGATCCTAATGGTGAGCATAAAAAAATGAACACACTGTATATATCCTTGGAAAACAACTTTGTTTTTGTTTATGCGACTACTTCAATAGACTACTTCACCCGTTCTACATTCTGTTCTGAATCCAATAATTTGGACTGGACTGGAATTGAGCCGGTCAGTAGGCCAATCAGAACGTCTCAGTCTTGATTGTTAAGACTCGCAAAGACGTTGCCAAAATGTAATCAAAGAACCGGCTACTAAAAATGACTCCAATGCATTTCTTATGGGGAAAATGAATAAACGGTATCAGATAACTGACACGTACTTTCTCCCAACAATATAAAAAAGGTGTTAAAACCTTCAAACATTAATGTCTTGATGGCTCAGACGGATAGCTAACAGCTGAGCAGCATGAGTTTGGCCCTACGCGCGCCATTTCAATAAAGGTATTAAGGTATTAAAGGTCTGTACTGCGTTTACAGCTAAACGAAAAATTGAATTTTCTCCGCAACCACTTAACGTAAAGCAATAATTTTAAATAGATTATTTAGTTTTTTGAGCTTTATGATAAATAAAATTTATTTCAATATAACTAACAGCTATTTTGAAAATCAAAAAAATCAATTTTTTTAACACTTTTTATTGTATAACTTTTGAACGCGCATTTTCTTGGAGATGCGGGTGGTGTAATTTAATTCACCATTTTAAGCTTAATAAACCACAAAATTTTAATCAAAATCGTTAGAGCCGTTTTTGAGAAATTTGGATTTTTCACGATTTTTGAGGGTTTTTGGTGGTAAAATACCCTTAAAAATCAAAAATTCAAAAAAATGAAAAAAAACGCCTAGAATTATTGTGAGTTTGGACCTACATACCAAATTTCACCAAAATCGGACCATTGGGGCATTCTCTAGCTCTGTTTACATCCAGACACACGGACACACACACACACACACACACAGACATCACTCTGAAAACCACTTTTTTGGATTCAGGGGACACCAAAATTGATAAATCCACAAACAACTCAAATTTGAAAATTTTGATGAAAACAATACTTTCTCCATATACTATGGTATAGGGGGAGAAAGTAAAAAGTTACATTTTAGGTTTATTTGTTTAACATCCAACCAAATGTTTTCAACAACGAACTTAGCCTTAAAAATTACATAAAGAATATCCGACTGAAATTTGAGACTGATCTGTGACTTCTATAGAGAATATTCGTCGGACATTACATTTGCAATATGAGTCACTCTAGAGCCTATTCTTCGAATAGACAATTACTCTTAAAATATAACAATTAATTAGTATTGTTAACTAATTAAGAAACATTGAATTTAGATTTCATAAAATTTTGTAGAACAATTTAGGATCACAATTTTTGTAGGTACAATTGTTTAAAGAATCGTTTTTAGACATGGTATGAAAAGCTAACTCTATTCCAACAGAAGTATACAACAATAATATGTCACTGACCGGTGAAGGCGGGGACTTGGTGGGGCCACTGGGACTGGTGTTAAAGTTGGAGACACCACCACCAGACTTGACCAGAGTTGAAGCGTATGTCTTGGGCTCGTTGGATGATACTGAAAATTAAAATAGATTTTAACAACGTATAACACCAATTTTTAACCATTTAACTGTTAAAAACTTCTTGTGTAAAGTAAAAAAAAAACATTCCTAACTTAACTTCCTACTTGTGGTACCACCAATAATCTCTTTGAGGTGTGTTTACTTGCAAACAAACAATATGTGCCTGAATTGCTAGTTACTATTACTAATAGCTGTAAGTTTGGATTTTTGGGGTTCCGTTTTTCTAACAGTCAATTAGTTATGGCATTTCCGGTGTTTGAGCCAATATTTACGAAATTCATGAAATGATTATTAAGAAGAAAATATTTTTCACTGAATAAAAAACTGGTGGGCCTTTCATACAATGTGATACTTATTTTTGCAGCCATTGTTACATGGGGCATAAAGGTGTACGCACCATAGGATTTCATGTCTGTTGGGCGCCGCTACATTGTGGAGCGACTGCTGGTGTAGGTGCGCTTACAGATTCTAGCCATTCTCAACTGCAACGAGTTGCTAGGCTAAATTTTTTCTAGAAAAAATTTGCTTCTTGACAGATATCACACTGCATTAATTCTATGACTTCCGTTACAATCATGTTTGTTTTCCAACAGATACATTTGCTACATTAACAAACTTTACTAATTGGCCGATTCATAATTTCTCAATTATTGATGATTTAATGAGATGACCTGTAACGGAAATCATCAGTTTTATTATCACTAGCTGATACAGACAACCGCTGTTGGGTATTTTATTGCTGTAAAAAACAAGGACCCACAAGCCCACAGTGTAACTGATTAAGGGAAAAAATTATGCAATTTTCTCACTGCTGTCCTGCGCCAGTGGCGGTTCCTGGTCTGCCGGCTGTGGCGGGGGCGTGAACTGCTCCTGCGGTTTGTCCTCCGGCTCAGGCGTGGCGGGTTGTGGCTGCTCCGGCTCAAGGCTTGGCTCCGGGGCAGTCACATCCCCGTAGACGGGGACGGCCTGCGGCGGTGGGGCCTGCACTGGCGGCGGCTGCTGCTGCTACACCACACAACCCAACTGGTTATTCAAGTAAAACCAAAACTCAACAATATCAGGTAACTGACACAAACACCACTAAACAACGTTTTGATCGCTGAGTTGAGTATTGAAAGGCCACCACCTGCCGCCGCACAGGAGCAGCAAAAGTTTGACTGACTCCACGGGTGAGGCTGCATTTTTTTGTTACATACTGTGTTTACTGCTTTACATAAAACGTTAATATCATTCACAACTATTTAACGCTGATTAATAGTTTACAACGGAATTGGAAGTTGGTGTTTTCCAACAAACTGATTCACCATAATAGATTCTTTCAAAGAAATTAGTTCTTCGGTTATAAAATTAACAACATATTAAAACATCTTAGACAGTAAATAATGTGTACCAGGGGGGCAAATATAATTTTACAATTTTGAAAATCTGGTGGCTGGAAGCGGAACTGTTCATTCAATTCATTTCGTTAGGGTTTGCACCTGTCAGATAGGTAAGTGCATCAGCCAACCACTAGGATCGCTAGCGTCTTTGGGTGATTGCTGCCGACAAACTGTGACCACTTGAAAAAGTCAAAGTAACGACTAGCAATCGTCGGCAGAGTTTGCTGCCGACAAACTGTGACCACTTGAAAAAGTCAAAGTAACGACTAGCGTCAACTCACACATTGTGACAAACACCGATCATCTGTTGTTTCTGTTGTGTTTGTGTGAACATAACCTAGGCGTAAGATTATGTTGTGTAAGACGTGCCGGGCGGTGTTATTGTTTTTAAGTTTAATCGTGTTTAAAGTTGAACGGAGTTCTAGTAGTTTATTTTATAGCACAATATGAGTGACGAAGAAGTTGATGATGGTATGCTTGAGGACTTTGCCTCTAACGAAAGTGAACGAGACCTAATGAATGAAGAAGCAACTGAGCCTATATTTGGGTATTGATATTTTTCTAACTTTGTTAAAGCCTAATTATTTGTCAAATTTTTTAAAGAAGAGTGCTTCTTAGTTACCATTGTTTTCATTCATAGTCGGTTGATTTAGTTGAAAATTGTTCTAAAACCTTGAACTACATTAGGCTTGGGTACCTTATTTTGTTGATGATGAAATTTTTCACTTAGTCCTAGTTCTCAGAAATTGATTTGTACTACACATTGTAAGAGGAAAACCGTAAATAAATATACTTACTTTTTTATCAACTTTTATCTAAGTAGTTCTTATTGTCACACCCTAAATTGATGTTATCTTTCAGTGTTCTCATGCATAAAGATGAATATAATAATAATTTTACTTTTATGATTTCATATTATTTTTTTAAACTCATTTTAAACTTTTTTACACTACTACTCGACTCGACTCGATACCCGAGTAGTTGATGCAATACTCGACTCGAATCGTAAAACCACTACTCGCCCACCCCTAATACTCATACTCATATTTCTTTATTCATTTTCATGCAGGCCTACATTGTTATACAAAGAATAGTGTCAATATTTTATTTATTAATTAGTGGAATTTATAAACACAATAACTCAAAATAAAATAACTATTTAAGGAGATTACAATTTTCATCAATGCACAAATTAATATACCTATCGGAGGACTACAAATTAACAACAGAAAACAAAACTACTTTTGAAGCGAAGTGGAAAATTCCTCAATAGAATAAAAAGCCTGATTTGTTAGATATTCTTTTAAAGTCTTTTTTAGTTTGTTGAAATTACTTTCGTGTTTTATATGATCTGGAATGAATTTTAAGAATTTATTTCCAATATATGTAGGTTTCTTCTCAAAAATTTTTAGCCTGTGTGGCTGAATTATTTCTCTTTTATTCTGCGTATTATAAGGATGGGTTGGTAATTTTGCATCATTCTTTGATAATTCTTGTTTGGCTATTAATATTGTATCAAAAATATATTGCCCGAATACTGTTGGTATTTTTAAGTTTTTAAAATGTTCTTTTACTGAATCATCATATTTTAACTTTAACATGACTCTAAGAGCTCTTTTTTGCTGTTTTAAAATGTTGTCCAAATTTAATTTTGTTGTTGACCCATATATACTTAAACAAAAGGAAATATGTGAGTGTATATATGCAAAATAAATGTTTTTTTAGTGTTGGTAAAGTGCAGTAAAACTTCATTTTGTATAATGCATATATGCCAGAGTTAATTTTTAGCAAACTTTATGCACGTGTTCATTCCAATTCAGGTGTTGATCAAGTATTATGCCTAAAAAGTTTGTACTATTTGTTTTTTCTATGGGTTGCTCATTATAAGTTATTATTTTTTCCTTTACATTTTTATTCTATCTAGTTTTAAAATTAATAAATTTAGTTTTTTTTTGTGTTTAAAAGTAGGTTAAGATTTTTTAAATAATTACCTATATTTTCAAGTTCAACAAAAGCTTGAATTTCAGTCTCATCTGATGAATTTGGTGATATAATTAAGTTGGAATCTTCGGCATTAAGACAAATATGGGTACAGTTTCATACAGCGCCTACATTTCTATCGAATGAAAATATCGATCGATACGATCGATATATCGCATAGGATCGATTAATGCGATTGATATATCGCATTGGATCGATCGATAAGATTGATATATCGCATCGGGTCAAAATTTTCAGGTATGTATCTAATTATATAAGTACCAATGTTTACAAATCAAAATTCACAATTTTGTTGTATTGTTGCTCAAAAGTACAATAGTTAAAATGTTGATCAAAATCTAAACCTAAATCCCTCAAAAAGTGTATTAGTCAATGTAAGTTATATAATGGTTGATTTTTTTTTAACATCAAAACTAAACACTTATCACTACTATATCTATTTTCATTTCCATCCCCTCACCAGTGCACCACACTGCTCACACATAATTTTCTTTGGTACGGTATCAGTTCATTATCTTGTAAAAATCTATCACATTAATTTAATGAAATCTATCACATTGCTCATATATATGACCCAACTATCTATTATAAGCTTTCTATTATAAATAACTTACGTTAATAGAAAATTCTCTGAAACTAGGCTAATCAAAATAACTAAACTATCAATACTGAATATGAAATCACCTAGTAAAATCTCGGTTTAAATGTTAAATAAACAAACAATAAAATTTAGTAAATAAATATAAAAAAAAAACATGTTTAAAATATTTTATCCGATGCGATATATCGATTGTATCGATCGATATTTTCATTCTGTAGAAATGTAGGCGCTATATGAAACTGTACCCCAAATTAGATTGTCCAGCTTATTTACTAGTGCAAAATTTATGCCCCTAAGGTAGCACAAAAAAAAGCAAAGGCCCCAGTATAGAGCCCTGAGGTACTCCAAATCTAATTAACTTGTGATCTGAGATTGATCTGGTTATTTTATTTTCAGATGATAAATGAGTAACCTCGACATATTGAAATCTATTAGTAATATATGAATGAAACCAGTTCAGAGCATTCCTGGACATACCAAGATTAGCCAATTTTTGTAACAGTATTTCATGTTTGACACTATCAAATGCCTTTGATAGAAGTATTCCAGTGGTTTCTTTTCCTTTATCCACAGAATCAATTACTGATTCAATAAAAGACAAGGTTGCACTTAAAACTGATATTTTTCTAAACCCATGCTGGTTTTCATCCAAAAGATTAAATTTTTATATATAATCTGTAAGTTGTATATGAACTGCTTTTTCATACACTTTACTAATTGATGGAAGAATTGATATTGGTCTGTAATTTTGAATTTTTGCTGTTTCTTCTTTTTTATATAATGGTATTACTTTGGCAAGTTTTAGTTTGTCTGGAAAAATACCAGTAACAAAAGAGGAATTTATAAGGTGGCATAAAATTTTACTTATGTGTTCCTTTACTGCCTTAACTAAGGAAGTTGGCACTTCATCAAATCCAGCAGACTTTGTATTCTTTAGTGATTCTATTATTTTTTTCCACTTCTCTTTCTTCTATTGGTCTTAAACTAAATTTAGGATATAATAAATTAGTCTCAAAATTATCATTTACTGTGGAAGTTAGATCACCCTCACAACCGCAACTGAGGTCTTTAACAACATTGGAGAAATATTCATTAAACATATTGGAAATATATTTTGGATTTGTTTTAGCTTGTGTTCCTTCTTTCAACGTAATATTATATAATATAATATATACATAATATATATATATATATATATATATATATATATATATAAATATATATATATATATATATCTGTATAGTGTGTGTGTATGTGTGTGAGACTGATAACTTATGAAAGGAACGTCCGACTTCGATGAAATTTGGTGAGGAGGTGAAGACCAGGTCTATTTTTATGAGTTTGCGAACCACAATGATTAGATTGTGATAATGGGGTTTTATGGGATTTTAAAAGTGCCAAAAATGGGTATTACTTATTTGTCCTCAATTTGTGAAATTCTTCAATTTTAACTGAAACTTTTTAAAATAGTTTTGAAAAACCAACAATTTAGTATTTTTAATTTTTATCTTAGCATAACTCGTTACAGAGATAATTCAAAAATGTGTTTCGCATAATATTCTTATGGGAAATAAAAAAAAAAAAAACATCACTTGTGTATTGACATACCTTAATAAAATTTGGTATGTACATTATCTAGATGGCTTAACTTAAATACTTGTTTACAAAACTTATATGCAATTTTGTGTTTACCTTCACCAATTCTTAAAAAACTTACAGTTTCTAACAACACCCCTTAGCAGCAAACCTACATACTCGATCCTAGGGTGTTCTTATGGGAAAAGTAAAATATCTTAAATTGTAACGGCCAAATTTTATGAGGGGGTAATTTTTATTATTTTACAAATAAAATTAGAACTAAATATGCCATTATCACCGCGATCGTTAAATGAATCATTTAAATTTAAAAGAATGAACGGCGGGAACAAAGATTTTAAACTGGTTGGCGGCAAACAGCTGACGACGAAACAGCTGAGCGGTAGGCAGTAGTTCGCCTGACGGCCACGCTGCGCGCGCATAGCAGCACCGTCGCCGCTCCGCCGTCTTCTCAAGGGACCGTCGCACCGGCATTCGTTGGTCGAGCGCTAGAACATTTAATTAAATTCTGTATTAGGCGCGAGGTATTTTTGTTTTGGTAGCCTGTATTGTCTTAGCTAAGTGTTCTTCCACCACACCCACGTAGGAGGTAGCGCGAACCAGCGCCACTGACAGACAATAATATAGGCCATTCGGTTAGGACGTATTTCCCTTTTTTTTCGCCCGTGTACGATGATGAGTGCTCCTATCAAACAAATGGGCAAAATGCCGAAGGATAGAACACACTGAGTGCATGTGGGCTAATCATATTTTTTTTAATTCGAACAATAACTTCAATAGAACCCTTAGAGCTATTCCGACGCATTCCCAGGGTTAACACCGCGGACCCCTACCACGGTTTCCCCCTTACAAATTGGCACTCGCGAACAGGGACATTGAAAGCGAGTGTTTATTATTCTATTTAATTTTCATTGATTTATTGCCATTTATTGGCTGGCGCCCGAAAAAAAATATTGTTTAGACCTAATTTCTAATAGGTAATTACCGCTTATTCGCAAAAATGTTTGGAGAATTCGGCCTGATCCCTTCGTTTTTAATTTCGCCATTTAAGCATTGGCGATGGCTCGTATCGGCAAGTGGTCATTTATATGTGGTTCATTCGCCGAAAAACAAAGATACCTCCAAACCAAAACACAAGAGTGAGGAGGTAGTGTGTACAGAACCGACGATTGTGACCACGTCGGCCCCGATAACGACGGCTGCGTTAAGTGGCCCCACGGGAGCGATTCCACGGAGCGCGCCGTCCTCTTTGAGCGTGACCATGACCAGCGCCGGTACTTCGTACAAATCTCCAACTGATGATCCGCGAACTAGCTGGATCCGGACGTTACATAAGGAAGAGCTAATCACGGAGATGGACCGTTTCGGACTGGACACTGGCGGGAACGTTGACGAATTACGAAAGCGTTTTGCAAAATTTTGGAAGGAAAAACATGCGCAAGAGAAATCGGTTAATCCGAGTTTTGACCAATCTGAGGGCGCAGTCGGAGGAACATTATTTTACGTACCCGCGAGCGAACCGACGCTACCATCTCGCCCGATAAGTGTCACCGCGGTGGAAAGTAGCGGTGAAATAAACCGAATCAAAGACTTATTAGGTTTACCTCCGGGAATT
The DNA here is from genome assembly GCA_030545055.2 of Neoaliturus tenellus. Classification (NCBI taxonomy): domain Eukaryota; kingdom Metazoa; phylum Arthropoda; class Insecta; order Hemiptera; family Cicadellidae; genus Neoaliturus; species Neoaliturus tenellus. The sequence goes on from CM061531.1 coordinate 102,201,321, forward strand.
AAATTCGAGGACTTGTGCGAATTTATCTCGAGGCTGGCGACGCGAGATAAGGGAGATAAAGCTCTTGAGAGTTCGGGATTCCCCTCTAGGCGGCCGATAGAATCCTTCCCGCGGCACCCCAGCGAAGTGACGTACAGTGCGTTGCCTAGGATGAGTGCTTTACCCGCCACACAGGACAGGCCAAATTTGAATTTTTCTTTAGGCCAAGGTCAGGGGTTTATGAAAGAAAATAGCACTTCAACCCTCTGTACGGTAGTGAGAAAATGGAATCTCAGGTTCGACGGCCGTCGAGACCCGATATCCTTTCTCGAACGCATTGATGAGTTGATGGAGGCATACGGTATCATAGGTACTGAGATTCTCAAGGCGCTGCCCGAATTATTGACTAGCACGGCGTTATTGTGGTATAGGAATACTAAAGATTCCTGGACATCTTTTGAATCCTTTAGAAGAAGCTTTGAACTCCAATTTTTGCCACAGGGGTACCAGAGACACATGGACGACGAAATTAGGCGTAGGACGCAAGGGGAGAACGAACCCTTTAGAGATTTTGTTGTGGCCCTCACTACGCTTATGCGCCGTAAGGGTGGGATGTCCCTTCAGCAGAAGCTGGACATGATTTATAACAACATGCGCCCTGAGTATAAATTGACGATGAGGCGTGGTGAAGTATTTTCCTTAGAGGAAATGATTAGGCAAGCGGAGCATGTCGAGATGTACATGCGCGAAAAAGCGATGTATCGACCCCCGCCCCCTCCTTCACTGGCTATAATGCCGGAAACGGCTTACCACCATAGGAAAAAGCAGGATAAACCCTTTGGTAACTGTGGAGCTGTGATTTTAAAAGAAAAACACTCTATCCCCAAAGACGATAGAGGTGATTTTAAGCAACCTCGTGGTGATTTGGAGAAAACTTCCAAAGCGCGTCAGATGAAACAAGCATCAGTTAAAGGGAAGGATACTCGTCCCCCTCCAACTTGTTGGAACTGTGATAAGGTTGGCCATGTGTATTGGCGTTGTCGCCTACCCAACAAACTCAAATGTTTCAATTGTAAAAAGGAGGGGATCCGTACGAAAGAATGCGACTGTAGGAAATCAGGAAAACTAATCAGGGGCTCAGCGAATAGGGAGTCTCCGGTACCCAGGTAAATTAAAACAACCTCCCCGGAATGGAAGAAATGGTTGGACTGGGTAAAATCATTTTCTGATAAAGGTTCAAACAACGCGTGTATGTCTGATAATCGCCCACATGTTCAAGTCAAAGCGTTCAATAAAGAATTTTTAGCTTTACTAGACAGTGGTGCAGCTGTGACCTTCGTAAGTTCTACAGTTGCTCGACACCTAAATGAAAATGGAGTCGCACCGGAGGCTATAGAAACCGTGACTCAGTCGGCGGACGGTACCCAGTCCACGTCGAGTGAAGCGTACGAGTTCCCAGCGCAAATAGATGGGAGAGTCGAAACTTTGAGAGTCGTTCGTTTAAATTCTCTGACGAGTGATATCGTAATTGGAATGGATACGATTGAAAGGCTTGGTTTAATGGAATTCAAAGTGGCACTGTGTGATAAGTGTCCCGCTGACCAAGATGAGTTTTCTGAGGTCAAGGTCGAAGCAGTGACCCCGACTGAGGACATGAGATACATATCCAGTGAGGTGATTGATGGCAGGGTAGAGAAGGTTTACCCCGTTAGCATCTCAAGTTTGGAGCCGCTAGATTACCAAGTTAGAAAGAGACCGAAGAGGATTAGAAAATATTTTAGAGTACGCCGTTGGCATGAGGACGGTACATACTATCGGGAAAATTTTCTGAAGCCACAATTTACGCATAGAAGTTAGAGCCACTCGTTGTGTGAAATGTGAAAGTGAGAGAATTTTCCCCCTTACAAAATTTCATTGGAAATTCACTGAGTACGCAGGTGTGATGCGACGGGGGTATTTGTTTTGTTCATTAACAGCTGTTTTTATAAAATTTGTTTATTCTATCTCACAAATATGAAAACCAATGACTATTGTACATTTGGTTTTTTGTTGCCATTTCAACAGTGGCCAATGTAAGAACATAATTCTTTCATTAACCCTTTCCGCTCGTATGTCGCAAGCACTTGCGACATCCGACTTTGACGGTTCCGCTCGTATGTCGCGGTATTTGCGACATTTTTTTATCGGCTCGCTAATTAGTAAATAAATACACTTAATATAGTATGTGTGTCCTTTTATTAAGTTACGTAGTCAATATCAGTGTCCCCTTTGTTCATTTTAGCAGTCCTTTGCCTCAATAAATATAAATGTAAGCATTTAGTCAGCTGTGAAGTCAGCTTTGTTTTGTTGTGTTGCTTTGGGAGTGCTCGTCTGCTGGCATTTGGTGTGTTGTTTATTACAACAAATTAATTGATGTGAATATTTGTATTTTATAAGTTTAGTTTTCACTGTTTACTAACTTGGTTTGTTGTACTAATATTTTTGATATATCATAGTATAGAGTATATCAAATAGAAATGGATGCGGATGAAGAACGGGGTAGCGGAATTCTACCCCCAGGAAAAGTACCCCCATGAAAAAACGCTACGTCATTTTGACGTCACGAGGGGCGGAGCTTAAAGTGGCATGGAGTTTTGGCTCGCGGCCGGAAAAGTACCCCAAGTTTTATAAATACATTATTATTTAATTTTTTCGCTCTAAATTAACAATATAGCAAACCAAACACCAGCCGGATTTCTACCCCCGGAATACTACCCCCAGCAAAACTACCCCCAATGGAGCAGACCCGGAATACTACCCCCGGAAAACTACCCCCGGAATTATACCCCCAGCAAAACTACCCCCAATGGACTAGACCGGGAATCCTCCACCCGCGAAAGTGCTTCCACGTACACAATTCCTTAAGTATTTAACAATTGTTATTTTATGTACGTGTTCTGTTTTTTTTGTTTTTTTATTTCTATTATAAAATAATAATATGTTAAATTTACATTAATACAAACTTGCCCTTCGGGTGATCTCGTTCTTAACCCTCACTCACCGTCAAGTTCTATAATAGGCCTATGCTTTAGTTTTATATTACCATTCTTCCCTCAATCCTTTACAGGCTTTTAGCTGTGTGTTTTTATTGACATCAAATAAAATATATACATTTCCGTACCATGATATACTTTATTATGTTTATAATTTTTAGTCAATGGGGGCCAAGCATTAGCTCGGTAAACTTAAACAGTAATATTTTTGATAGTAATATAATTTACAGTTAGGCCGGTGCAAAAAGGCTTATTTCTTGTTCAAGATGAGCTCGTTCGCTCCACTCACTCGCCTTTCAGCTTCCTTTTTCTGTGCTTTCAGACTGTTTCAATGTTGGCCTACGGGTCTCGTGTATATTTGTTAAAACACATGTTTAATGTGTAACACGTGGATTCTAATTATTTAGTTAGCTGGTGTTTGCTTTATTCTTTCTAATCTAATGCTTTTGTTTTTAAATTCAAATGTAACAATGCTCGAAAAACTTAAATAATTTTTTGGTGTTATAGTAGGCTACTTATACTCACACAATATCAACACGAGGTCACTCTTCAGCTGGCCTTATGTACGCTCTAAAGGCTGTTTTATCCAAAACGAGCTCGTTAGCACCCACCTTTAGGCTAACTTTGTTCGCTTCGCTCACTCGCCTTTCAGGACGGTTAAATTAGGCAGAAAGAGCTCCACTCTATAGGTCGTTTTTTTAAACTTGATTCTTCCCGAAAATATTGGGGCGGGGGTGAGATTCAAACTAAACAAAAAATTTTAACTCGTGACAAACATGTACGCGAATCAGATTTCTTTAAATAACGTTTTTAATAAGTTATAGTGTCTTTCAGTAACTCTTATCAGCTGTTATACTTCTAAGCCAGCCCTATGTCTTGGTAAAAAGTAACAGTTCTAAAAAAATGATTAAAAAGAACTGTTACCAATAATATTGTAAAACTGACACACAACAAAAAAAATACCGTACACAGAAGTGTGCAGCAGCCGTTAGCCTACATTGAAACAGTCTGAAAGGCGAGTGAGCGAAATGACCGAGCTCATCGTGAAGGCGAGCGAACGAGTTCGTCTTAAACAAGAAATAGGCCTTTTTACACTGGGCTTTTTAGCGCACTGTCTGTAAATGATATTACTATAAAAAATATTACTGTTTAAGTTTACCGAGATAATGCTCGGTCCCAACGTACTGAAAATTATAAACCTAATATCTGAATTAAACCTAATACTGCTGATTATGAATATTTATAAGAATAAGAGTAATGTAAAAGTATATAAAACAACAAATCAATTTGTAGAATTACATTTGAATTTAAAAACAAAAGCATTTGAAAGAATAAAGCAAACACCAGCTAACTAAATAATTATAGAATCCTCGTGTTACACATTCAACATGTGTTTTAACAAATATACACGAGACCAGTAGGCCTACATTGAAACAGTCTGAAAGCACAGAAAAAGGAAGCTGAAAGGCGAGTGAGTGGAGCGAACGAGCTCGTCTTGAACAAGAAATAAGCCTTTTTTCACCGGCCTGTCTGTAAATTATATTACTATCAAAAATATTACTGTTTAAGTTTACCGAGCTAATGCTTGGCCCCCAGGTACTAAAAATTATAAACATAATATCAAAGTATATCATGGTGCGGAAATGCATATATTTTATTTGATGTCAATAAAAACACACAGCTAAAAACCTTTAAAGGATTGAGGTAAGAATGGTAATATAAAACTAAAGCATAGGCCTATTATAGAACTTGACGACGAGTGAGGGTAAAGAACGAGATCACCCGAAGGGCAAATTTGTATTAATGTAAATTTAACATATTATTATTTTATAATATAAATTAAAAAGAACAGAACACGTACATAGGATAACAATTGTTAAATACTTAAGGAATTGTGTACGTGGAAGTACTTTCGCGGGTGGAGGATTCCCGGTCTAGTCCATTGGGGGTAGTTTTGCTGGGGGTAGAATTCCGGGGGTAGATTTCCTGGGGGTAGTATTCCGGGGGTAGAAATCCGGGGGTAGTTTTGCCGGGGGTAGTTTTGCTGGGGGTAGTATTCCGGGGGCAGAATTCCGGGGTTAGTTTTCCACCCCTAGTAAATTTACAAACCTTGGCTTAAATTGTTAATTATAGAAATAAATTATAAAAGTGCGTAACCAATGATTGAAGTAGAGTATAATGTATTCTCTTCAAAAGTTCGCGGCCGGAAAATTACCCCCATACCTGTGACGTCAAAATGACGTAGCATTTTTTCATGGGGTTACTTTTCCTGGGGGTAGAATTCCGGCGCCCCTGAAGGACAAGGCCTAGGCCTATCGGGTTTTGTAGGCCTACAGGTTATGTTAGGCCTAATAATGAGCAAGAAAAGCAAATTTTCATAAAAACATATTTTTATGTTTCTACTTATTATTCTGTTTACAGAATTTTTTGGTGTTATAGTAGGCTACTTATACTCACACAATATCAACACGAGGTCACTCTTCAGCTGGCCTTATGTACGCTCTAAAGGCTGTTTTATCCAAAACGAGCTCGTTAGCACCCACCTTTAGGCTAACTTTGTTCGCTTCGCTCACTCGCCTTTCAGGACGGTTAAATTAGGCAGAAAGAGCTCCACTCTATAGGTCGTTTTTTTAAACTTGATTCTTCCCGAAAATATTGGGGCGGGGGTGAGATTCAAACTAAACAAAAAATTTTAACTCGTGACAAACATGTACGCGAATCAGATTTCTTTAAATAACGTTTTTAATAAGTTATAGTGTCTTTCAGTAACTCTTATCAGCTGTTATACTTCTAAGCCAGCCCTATGTCTTGGTAAAAAGTAACAGTTCTAAAAAAATGATTAAAAAGAACTGTTACCAATAATATTGTAAAACTGACACACAACAAAAAAAATACCGTACACAGAAGTGTGCAGCAGCCGTTAGCCTACATTGAAACAGTCTGAAAGGCGAGTGAGCGAAATGACCGAGCTCATCGTGAAGGCGAGCGAACGAGTTCGTCTTAAACAAGAAATAGGCCTTTTTACACTGGGCTTTTTAGCGCACTATCTGTAAATGATATTACTATAAAAAATATTACTGTTTAAGTTTACCGAGATAATGCTCGGTCCCAACGTACTGAAAATTATAAACCTAATATCTGAATTAAACCTAATACTGCTGATTATGAATATTTATAAGAATAAGAGTAATGTAAAAGTATATAAAACAACAAATCAATTTGTAGAATTACATTTGAATTTAAAAACAAAAGCATTTGAAAGAATAAAGCAAACACCAGCTAACTAAATAATTATAGAATCCTCGTGTTACACATTCAACATGTGTTTTAACAAATATACACGAGACCAGTAGGCCTACATTGAAACAGTCTGAAAGCACAGAAAAAGGAAGCTGAAAGGCGAGTGAGTGGAGCGAACGAGCTCGTCTTGAACAAGAAATAAGCCTTTTTTCACCGGCCTGTCTGTAAATTATATTACTATCAAAAATATTACTGTTTAAGTTTACCGAGCTAATGCTTGGCCCCCAGGTACTAAAAATTATAAACATAATATCAAAGTATATCATGGTGCGGAAATGCATATATTTTATTTGATGTCAATAAAAACACACAGCTAAAAACCTTTAAAGGATTGAGGTAAGAATGGTAATATAAAACTAAAGCATAGGCCTATTATAGAACTTGACGGCGAGTGAGGGTAAAGAACGAGATCACCCGAAGGGCAAATTTGTATTAATGTAAATTTAACATATTATTATTTTATAATATACAGTCAACTCCCGATTATCCGGGGGCGGGTAAACCGGGTTGCGGATTAACCGGGGTCACAAAACGTCAATTTCAATTTGATTTATTTTCTCAGTTTTGACAACAATACCATCATTTATCAATCTTATTGTGTTGAATAAGTATCTTTACTAATTATTATTTGATTTGTCAATGAAAAAAGCAATGAAACACGGAAAATAATTTGTAAATTATTTGGTGGCGTAATTGTGATCGTAGTCATGTCGCCAGGGAGGAACGAGTCAGCGTAATGGCGGGTATGACCTTGACTGAAACAACTGGTCGCCCGCCGGGATGAGCTAAAAATAGAAACCAAGAAAGGTCCTATTTAGTTTCCAGTTCTGTCTAATTATCGCTCTGATTCGTCTGCTATTCAGTGACCCCTATTAATTTTAAGTTATATCATACTAAACAACACATTTCAAAATGCATTTGTTTTGCATTTCAAAAAATTTTTGTTTAAGTACCGTAACATTAAAATTTTAATTGGCAAAGTTATAAATTTATTAGCCTAATTCAATAATTAGCATACATTTTGAACAATTGGTTGTTCTAACATTTTTACCAACTAAACAAAAAGTCGAACCATCACTTGTTTTTGTACGCGCTCTTATCTTGAATAAATTATCCCAAGCGACCCTCCCCCCTCACCCCACCTACCCATCCCGGCTGGCTGACGATGCCAAACAATAGAACACCTGTCCTTGGTTTTTTGTCCACGTTGGACTTTTTTATTGTGTTCCTTGTTCGTTCACTCAACTAGTTATGTTTATTCATTCCAATAAGGTTGGGTCAATAAATAATAATAAATATTGGAAACCCGCGGACTCTAGTTAAAACTTGTTTGTTTATTTCATGTTTTACTTAATTTGTTGAACTCTTTGTTTTAACCGTGGTTTTGGGTTATCCGGGACCCTTCAACCAGTCATTACCCCGGATAATCGGGAGTTGACTGTAAATTAAAAAGAACAGAACACGTACATAGGATAACAATTGTTAAATACTTAAGGAATTGTGTACGTGGAAGTACTTTCGCGGGTGGAGGATTCCCGGTCTAGTCCATTGGGGGTAGTTTTGCTGGGGGTAGAATTCCGGGGGTAGATTTCCTGGGGGTAGTATTCCGGGGGTAGAAATCCGGGGGTAGTTTTGCCGGGGGTAGTTTTGCTGGGGGTAGTATTCCGGGGGCAGAATTCCGGGGTTAGTTTTCCACCCCTAGTAAATTTACAAACCTTGGCTTAAATTGTTAATTATAGAAATAAATTATAAAAGTGCGTAACCAATGATTGAAGTAGAGTATAATGTATTCTCTTCAAAAGTTCGCGGCCGGAAAACTACCCCCATACCTGTGACGTCAAAATGACGTAGCATTTTTTCATGGGGTTACTTTTCCTGGGGGTAGAATTCCGGCGGCCCTGAAGAACAAGGCCTAGGCCTATCGGGTTTTGTAGGCCTACAGGTTATGTTAGGCCTAATAATGAGCAAGAAAAGCAAATTTTCATAAAAACATATTTTTATGTTTCTACTTATTATTCTGTTTACAGTACTAAAAATAAAATTTAGATAACAAAAATAACAGGGTTGGAAGATAAAATAATCGTCATGGAAACAAAAAAAATTGGTAAAAAACTAGTTTATATATATATATATATATATATATATATATATATACTTATATTCTATATAAGTAACTTATATTCTTATATAATATCTTATATATAAGTAACTTATATAACTTATATTCTCTTTCTCTATATATATATATATATATATATATATATATATATATATATATATATATATATATATATATATATATATATATATATATATATATATATATTTTTTTTTTTTTTTTTTTTTTTTTTTTATAATAAACATGGGTATTATATATGATGTCTGATTTGATTTTGTAAGTAGATAAGGTATGTAGAATACATGTTTTGAAAATTTTTAAAAATTTATTATATTTTTCTACAGGCCCAAAACACAAATTATCGGGTTGTCATTTCGAATCTTCATATATATACATACCTAAAAAAAAATAAAACAAAAAATATATGTTCATTTTTCAGTGATTCCTGTATGAAATTTTATGCTGAATCAGAATCAATAACCTAAAAAATTAAAAAAAAATTATTTATGGCCCAAATCATAAAAAAATAAAGTAAACTCAATTTGCCATTAAAAAATGCGAGTAAATGGGAAAAACGGGTCCAAATTAATTTGAGTGGAAAGGGTTAAATTAAATTTTCCTAGTGTTGTAACTCATTTCAATTTTAAAAGGTGTTTGATTATTAAAGATGGTACATACATAATAGTAGATGCCAAAATTAAAGAGACTGGAGGCAGGTAGTCCCAGACGAATCCTTTATTGACTAAACAACCCCTATTGTAGCGAGGCCGACCGGTTAGGCACCGGAAGGCCGCCCAGGAATCTGGGAATTCTCAGAATTTAGACCACTGCCTAAATTGTACAATAATCGAACCGTTGCACGTACAATAACAATTAACGGCTTATATATGTTTCGTGATGATTAGACGATTACAACAAAATTTGAATCGCAGTTCTGCGATGTTTAATGACCATTCTAAAAATGAATAAACCAGAGAGAAAGAGGAGTCACAACTGGATGCTCCTCTGAGAATTCCCCTAGACCCGGGTGGCCTTCCGGAGAGTAACTGGTTGGCCGCACTACAATAGGGGATGTTTTGTCAACAAAGGATTAGGACAGGCCGGGACTACCTGCCTCCAGTCTCATTAATTTTGGCATCTACTATACACAAATTCCTTGCCAAAAGATTCCAAAATTTAAATAGCAATTAATAATACCTAGGTATTAGGGATGGGTCGGTTGTTAAAGTCAGTTGTCGGTTTCATCGGTTTTTGACGAAAAAACCGATAACCAAGAATTTATGACACATGTTGGTTTTCAGTTTATCGGTTTTTTATACGAAGTCATTAATTTTAAATATGAACCTACGTACACTTTTTATGGTATTTTTGGATTCTAGACATAATTTTAAAACTACTTTACAATTTAATGTGTACCTGTAATCCTAATGATTTGGAAGATAATGACGGAGGAAGTTCTGTTTTTTTCACCCCATAAGAATAACATGGAGAAAATTTTAATATCCAAATTTGTATATAACATCTGAAACTTTTACCTTAAACATAACTGTCCAAGCAAAAAAATATCTTAGAACCTCATTTTAAATAATAATTCATCATAAAATACCGATTATCACTAATTAATTCTTGTTTTTTCTACACATTTTAAATAATCTCTGCCATATGGTAAAATTTATGGAAAAATAAAAACAATTTATGACGAAACTAATAATTTATCATGCTAGAGTGTTTAAAAGAAGATGCTAAGGCATTTTTATGCTGGGCCTTTTTAGTTTAACGGGAAATTTAGAGATAATGGATGTGAAATTTAGCCCCATGTTATTCTTAAGGGGAAAAAAAAACTTCTACCGCTATTATGTCCCAAACCGTTAGGATTAGGGGTGGACATTAAATTGTAAAGTTGTCTTAAAACTATGTCTAGGATCCAAAAATAACATAAAAAGTGGGTACGAATTTAAAATTAATGACTTCCGGTTTGAGTAGGTTACTTATGGTACACCCTGTTCATATTGAAATTATCATCAATGGATAGAGCAGAACCGGTTTACATATAATGGCACAATTAGTTTTTGTGAAAAATGAATTGTGTAGATTTTAAAAGTGGTGTACGGGTGGTCTGAGACACCCGGTAGTTAACAGAGCTTGGAAAAAACTATGCACCATCATGGCTAAAAGAAATTAAAAAGTTGATATGTTTTGCTATAGGAGGGCGGTGGGGATGACTCACCACGTGCTGGTGGTGAGAGATGATGTCGTTGTAGGAGGGAGTGGCAGGGGGTGGGGCCTGGACGGGGGTGGGCTCCGTCACATGGTCTGCGTGCGGGGCTCCATTCACGGTGGGCATCGGCGGGGCACTAGGGTAGTACGTTCCCTCCTGCTGCTGCTGTCAAACACAATCATCGTGGCATGTTCAATATTATAATGAGTGCATACAGGTCTAGGTTGAAGGCAGAAATTTGAAGACAACAAAGAAAGTAAAACTTCCAAAATACTGTTACACTCTGCTTCTAAACTTAATTAACTTCAGAGAATAAATTTTAAAAATTAGTTATGTGGAGTATGTTAGTTTAAGTTTTGTGAGGTGCAATACATAATATGATTCAGCATATGTCCCTAAGGTTTTTTTTATCTGTGCTCCCTTTCCAGGCGAGTCACACTGTAGCTTCAAGTTCTTATCGAAAAGGTTCACGTTTGAGCACAGTGATTAAACAAGCATATACGGTATACTAATAATACCACCAGCAACATACAGGGTATAAAAGAAGTCCATACCCCCACTTTAATCTTTTTATTTGCTAAGATAAACAAATATCGTTTGGTGGGTGATAGTAACTTAACACAAAGTACCTTTTAACGATATCAAACATTTTTAGTCATGTTAGGGGGGCGGCCCACCAGGATTCAGACGAAAATCTTAAATGTAAGCATAGGTTGATATGTACATCAAGTTAAAGGTCTCATTTGGCACCGTACAATGCTGCAAACTAGACTTAAAATGGATGACCTAGACGAAAATGGTAGTCATTCAAAGTTTCCATTAAAATCATATGGGTAACACTTAAAAATGCAATAACTTGCTTAATACTCAACCTTTTGACGTCGAGTTCGTGGCTAATTACTCCAAATGAAAGACGTTTAAAATTATGTATGATGTGACAAAAGCCAAATTAATTACTGTAAGACTTCATTGGGCGAAGTCCAGCGACCACAGAATTAAATAGACTGGCCGAAGCGAACGCAAAGGTGTAACCAACGTCTGAGCCAGAAACTCAACCAATATGGCGGTCGCTGCGATGAGTCACCCTAGTGCCGCGCGCTCCCAGGGCAGCCTGCAGCAGCCGCAACCTAGCCAGAACCTTTTCACAGCTTTTAACCCTTGCGTTATGCCAACTAATTGTGTGGCATATGGGTGCTTCAACAAAGGTCGAGCTGGAGGTATCACCTACCATAGGTAACTTTGATTTCATATCAGACTAGGAGAAGTTTCAATGTTAGTTTGTTGTTGTGAAATAGTGTGTTCACGGCTGAGAATCCCATGCGACATCAAGAAATATATCCCTGTTTTTTGCTTTTAAATAGCTTTACTTGAATTATCCTACAAAAAGAACTTAGGCCTTATCCTACTAGTGTCTCCGTCCTTTAAAAAAATGTTACAAATAATTCTGTACTTCTGATAGGTTTTTATTGCAAATTAGACCAGCGATAGAACAACACACCTCAGGTTTGAAAATAAAGGTTTGAATTTCCCATCCATGTTAATCTTTATCTTTGGCTTCGTAAAATTCTTTTAAAGCCACCAATTCTTTCAGGTAATTCTTTCGGGTTTATGAATTATTGATACCTCGTTTATTCAAGTATGCCGTATGAAGGTAGTAAGTAGGCCTGTATGAATATTAAAAGTATTATAGTAAATGTAGTTTTAGAATAAAAATGTATTGTTATTTTTATTCGGTTTTGATATTGTCTTACTTCAGTAGGCCTAAACTATTTACAGTACTGTATAACCTGTTTACCATTACTCTGCAGGTAATGGTTTGAACAATTAATTGTTTTTGAACTTAGTATATCGGACACTTAAATGCATACAACTGAGTAGGCTAATTTAGATATATTTTATTATCAGTGTGTATAAGGCATTATTGCAGCTTTCCTGCAAACGAAGATCTATGCCGCTGTCCTAACTTTTTTAAGGACCGAGGAGGATTAATACAACCATCTTCCGAACTTACAAAGCTTTGTTTGTTGAGTGAATCGGTTGTTAAATTTTTTTTTTATACAGAAACTTTGATAGGCACAAAAAATGTCGTAGACGTGATGGATACTAAAGTTAAACCATTGTATTGGCCTTTATCTTTTTCACAGTGACCACTTTTTAGATCAAGATCTTTTTGAAAACCATTTCGTCTTGCTTACCAAACTAATATGCAAAATATTTTTCACAATCAGGATACATCATTACTAGGGGTGTGCGAATAGTGATTTTTCTGGTCGAGCCGAGCCGAGCCGAGCTGGTAATGATATATTCGAGTTTCGAGCCGAGCCGAGCCCAGACAGCAAAAAAAAAAAAAAAAAAAAAAAAAAATTATAATTTTTTCTGTAAAAATACCATCTTTTATCTTCCCAAAAGGCCATTTTTGGCCATTAAATGAAAAAAGTTAAACACAGTCAACTTCCGATTAACCGGGGTAATGACTGGTTGAAGGATCCCGGATAACCCAAAACCACGGTTAACAGATCTTCTAATTGAGTGAACAATGAACACAATGAAAGGGTCCAACGTGGACAAAAAACCAAGGGCAGGTGTTCTATTGTTTGGCATCTGTCAGCTGGGATGGGTGGGTAAGGTGAAGGGGGGAGAGGGTCTGGCACTGGGTGAGGGGGAGGGTCGCTTGGGATAATTTATTCAAGATAAGAGCACCAAACAAAAACAAGTTATTGTTCATCTTTTTGTCTAACTGGTAAAAATTTAAGAACAATAAATTGTTTTAAATGTTTAGTTACTAAGTTAGTCTAATAAATTTGTCAAATAAAATGTTAATGTAACTTTATCAAACATTTCTTGAAATGCAAATCAAATGCATTTTGAAATGTGTTGTTTTGCATAATATAACCCAAAATTACTAAGGGTCACTGAACAGCACACGAATCAAAACGATAATTACACAATGAAGTGGAAACTAATAGGACCTTTCTTTGGGCGAGGGTGTGTGAGAGTGTGTGTGTGGGTGCATGTAAGAGTGCGTGCGTGTGTGAGTGTGTTGACTCCACCAGTCAAGGTCATTAGCGTGGTCCTATTGCGTCGTAAACAAACCCCGCCCCGCGCCGCCCCGCACCTGCCATCGTCTTACCTCCCTAACCCTGTTTGCGATCACACAGCTCAATTATAAATTGCCGTGTTTCTCTGCTTTTTTCCATTAATTAATAAATCAAATAATTGTTAGTACAGAGTTTTCTTCTTAACTCTTTTTCTTTTGTGGAATTGTTGCTTCTGTAATTATTTTCAGCTCGACCACTCGAATAGTTTGGCATAACCTCGAGCCGAGCCGAATAGTGCTAGTAAAACCACGGTTAACAGATCTTCTAATTGAGTGAACAATGAACACAATGAAAGGGTCCAACGTGGACAAAAAACCAAGGGCAGGTGTTCTATTGTTTGGCATCTGTCAGCTGGGATGGGTGGGTAAGGTGAAGGGGGGAGAGGGTCTGGCACTGGGTGAGGGGGAGGGTCGCTTGGGATAATTTATTCAAGATAAGAGCACCAAACAAAAACAAGTTATTGTTCATCTTTTTGTCTAACTGGTAAAAATTTAAGAACAATAAATTGTTTTAAATGTTTAGTTACTAAGTTAGTCTAATAAATTTGTCAAATAAAATGTTAATGTAACTTTATCAAACATTTCTTGAAATGCAAATCAAATGCATTTTGAAATGTGTTGTTTTGCATAATATAACCCAAAATTACTAAGGGTCACTGAACAGCACACGAATCAAAACGATAATTACACAATGAAGTGGAAACTAATAGGACCTTTCTTTGGGCGAGGGTGTGTGAGAGTGTGTGTGTGGGTGCATGTAAGAGTGCGTGCGTGTGTGAGTGTGTTGACTCCACCAGTCAAGGTCATTAGCGTGGTCCTATTGCGTCGTAAACAAACCCCGCCCCGCGCCGCCCCGCACCTGCCATCGTCTTACCTCCCTAACCCTGTTTGCGATCACACAGCTCAATTATAAATTGCCGTGTTTCTCTGCTTTTTTCCATTAATTAATAAATCAAATAATTGTTAGTACAGAGTTTTCTTCTTAACTCTTTTTCTTTTGTGGAATTGTTGCTTCTGTAATTATTTTCAGCTCGACCACTCGAATAGTTTGGCATAACCTCGAGCCGAGCCGAATAGTGCTAGTATTCGACCACAACTATTCGACCACTCGAGTACTCGCACACCCCTAATCATTACACTAAAAATTACAATGATAGCCTACTGTACACAAACAAAAAATCAACTAAAACAATCACATTTATGGGACAGTAAAACAATAAGAAACTTATTGCAGACGTTCATTTTATTTTTCTTACTTCATTATTTGTACTTTATCATTTATATTTCTATATTTTGATTATTTCAATTGTCTTTATATTTTGAAATATGTCCCTTATGGTAAACTCATATTTTATTAAGTAAACTATTTATTGTGGTTTATTGTTTTATTTGTTTTTCATAACCTTTTTGTTATTGCGTAGATGATGTTTTCACTTAAACACTTCGTAGTAGCAAAGCAGTCAGTAATGTTATTAAAACATAGTTTTATTTATTGATTTGTAAATTTGAATTAATGTAAAATAAATAGATGTACTGATTATGATTGTTGCTTGTTTTTCAAATATAATATGGCCTACAATACATAGTTATAGACTATTTATAATTCTAATTACAAGTAAATGTAGTTAGTAGATAAAATTTTAAATACAAACATGCAAGACCTACTTTTGTAAACATGTTATCATGTAATGTTTTAAAAATCAAATCCATAAGCTAAGCTAACCACGGAAAATGCTCCTGTTTGTAGCGGGCCGCCGCACAGCCGAGAGGCCGCATCACCGCGTCACGAAGCTCGTGTTCTACCTGTCATATGATAAAAACTACCATAGCTAATTTTTTCAAAAAATACTTTTCGAAAAATATAACTTTTTGGCTACATTTCTCTCGCTTACATCACGCACCTGACCTTAAAACAAAAATTTTCCTCGCAATGTAACTTTTTTATGTCACTAATTAAAATGTACAAAAAAGATTGGAATTTATTTAATTTTTTAAGTGTCATGCAGTTTTTATTTTCGAATTAAAACCACACCATTAGCATCACACACTATTAAACTATAAGTGTGTCAAATTTCAAAGCATTTCGATCATTTTAAGCTATTTAAACTGCGGTGTAAATGATAAGAGCGCATTTAGAATTTCTCGCCTTTCCAGCGTCGCTCTACGTTTCTGTACTCAGGTAAGATGGCCAACTTTAGCTTCACATCCGACAACGTACAGGCTTATGGGATAGCCAGTCTATTTAATTCTGTGGTCGCTGGCGAAGTCCCATCGAGGACTTTTAAATTGAAACTTCTTTAGCCTTTGTCACATCATACATAATTTTAAACAGCTTTGCATGTGGAGTAATTAGCCACAAACCCAACGTCAAAAGGTTGAGTATTAAGAAAGTTGTTGCATTTTTAAGTTTTACCCATATGATTTTAATGGAAACTTTGAATGCCTACCATTTTCATCTGGGTCATCCATTTTAAGTCTAGTTTGCAGCATTGTACTCTGCCAAATGAGACCTTTAACTTGATGTACATATCAACATATGCTTACATTTAAGATTTTCGTCTGGCTCCTGGTGGACTGTCCCCCTAACATGACTAAATATGTTTGATAATGTCGAAAGGTACTTTGTGTTAAGTTACTATTACCTCCCAAACGATATTTGTTTATCTTCACAAATAAAAATACTAAAGTGGGGGGGGCGGACCTTTTTTTTACACCCTGTATAAACCTTTGTTCTGACAGAAAATGTACATTGGTACATTTTCCCATTCAATTGTAGCTTTGCCTATCAATAGTAATGCATTTAATAATAGATTAATTCAAACTCAAAATAGACATATACTTGCTTTGCTACCTAGTTATAAAAAAGCTATTCTGAACTAAAGAAGAATCCTTGATGTTCCAATCTCATATATCGGAAATGGATTTTTGTTTTCATTTCGGGTGCATCACTCCATTCCCGTTGGCTTCTGTCGATGACGTATTTTATGTTGTCGGTGCGGTTGGTCAGTGGAGCAATGACACTAGGTGTGGTTAGTATGAGGTTGTGTTAAACTTTATTTGTACAGTTGTATAGGCCATTTATTACGATTTGTTAAAGGCTTGGTTCAGTTCACGTGTGTTATGTCTGCTTGAAAACGGAAGGACGCTAAACTATCTTTAGCCTAGAAACTAAATATACTTGAGAGGTTAGACAAGAGCAAATCTATTGTCGAATGGACGAATCGAGGTTGTCGTCCAGAAGAGCAGAAGAGCATTACTGTACAGACAATTTTAGCTGGTGCAAGATCAATTCAAACTAGACTCTTAGAATTTCAATGGTGTATTTTAAACATTCAAATTGGTTTGTACTTTTTTAACTGTGTTGGATTATAGCATTGACTTTGTACACTACGTGAGTAGACTTCTCATAGCATAGGCGTGTGTGAAGCATATTGACGGTGGTGCGATCTCGTGTGGCGTCCATGGAAGTACACGCAACATATGATAGATAAATCAGTATTCCCACTCTTCTAAACCAAGGATGAAACATTTTATAACTGAAAGTTATGTTTATATTTTGGTAAAATGTTTTGGCAGCACTGTAAATTCAGCTGAATAATGACAACATCGATGGCAGCAACTCTGGTGCGGCGTCCACCGAACTTCCAAATTTTTATCTCAAACTAAATGCATTGGATGAGAGGTCTATTCACGTTAGTGTACATGGTCAATGATTATAGTGTTTTAGCAAATTCATTTTTATGTACATACGGGGAACCTGCGGGTGATGTGTATGGGTGCTACTCACAACCTATGGGTGATATGAGTGTGCTACTTACAACCTGCGGGTGTTCCTGGGGCTGCGGATGTTCGGGCTCCTCGTCCTCCGGCTCATAATGATGCGACTCCTGGTCCCCGTCGTCATCGCTAAATACCAAGTCCTGAAAAACAACACATTATTTACTCTACATAGTATTCCTCTTTAATTCTGGCGTGTTTTGTTTTTTATCCCCAATGATATTTTTTTTCATGGTGAGCTTATTGACTCTTTCCATTGACTACTTAATAATCAACAGAAATTACATTAATTTCTAACTAAACCAAAGCCAAAAATACCCCCCGTCGCAGCAGACCTGCGTACTCAGCGAATTTCCAAATTAGTAATATTAATTTTGACCAGCTAAACTTGTAAACAAAATTTCATCACGTGCTCATAAATAAGGAAATAAATGTCTATTCTCCTTAAGATAAATATAGGGAAAGAGTATGCAGGTATGCTGCCATGGGGGACACTAAAAGTAGGTTTTTAGTATAGAAAAAATTTATTTCGACCATTTAAAGCCATATAGTAAGTTTCATCAATATCTGTCCATAAATAAAAAAGTTTGCCTATTCTCCATATGATTAACATGGGAAAAGAGTATGCAGGTTTGCTGCCATGATAAGTACAAAAACCAAGATTTTTTATCTTAAATGGATGAATTTCAACCAAATGAAGCTAAATACCAAGTTTCATCCAAAAATATTGGTTAAAAGTGAAATATTAACACATCCTTATTCTCCATAAGATTAACATTGGAGCCCCAAAAGACAATGTACTGTATTTAGACTTTGTAATATCTCGGTAACCAATGGAGATAGAGCAAAGCTTCAAAATACTAAATTGTGTGTTTTTTTTAGCTAAATCCAATGGTCAAAATAAAAATTTAAAATTTACATATGGAAAATGCAAAAAAACCCATTTTTGGGGTACAAAACCCCCCAAAACTACCCCTTCCGGTAGGTCGATATGTCTGGTTTTCGAACTCATCCGAATAAACGTAGGATTACACATCTCTACCAAATTTGGTGTCGATCGGACCATTTTTACGAGAGTTATCGTGTCTAGGGACACACATATATATACATATACATTTATATTTTACTAATATAAATAACTTCATGCCTTCATATAGTAACCTCACTAATCAAGAGTTTAGGCAGAACCTATTTAACCTATAACCTGCTTCAAATCGGCTCTTAAGTAATTTACGAATGCAGGACAACCACTAAGGGGGCATGGGGGCGGAGCCCCCATCGAGCCGTAGGCGAGTCTATATCTATAATATATACAGCCCCATGTGTAACTGACTGACTCACTGATGATCTTAAATTCCTGAAGCGACCGTTTAAGATAGAGACTTGAAATTTGGCATGGACATTCATTGAGATGTTTCAATTTAGGAAAAATCATAAAACTACAACTTTTTTACTTTTAAACTATAAAAAAGGTAATAAATATAGATTTGTCGGTAACGTAGTTCAGCCGTATCAGCGTATATCACCGCGTGGTATCGTAGATCACACTTCAGGTTTAGTTCTCGCTCGCGTTTAAATGATCTCTTTCAACTACACCCGTGTTTGATATACTCATTGTATCCTTCGATGGATAGACTCTAATATATATTGTAAACTACGGCGTTATTTTGTATTGAGAGCGGGTTATTTCACCAGGGACCCAGGGTTATACTAGATAATATATACAGTGATAATTCCCTAATTTGTAGCTTATGCAGCATATGCGCTATCTTGAATGTTTACCAAAGGTGAATTTTCTTCTCCTACTATGAATTAATTTCCCATGGTGGGTGAATAGTCGCTTAGTTCTCGCTTGTATTTAAATAATGTCTTTTAACTACACCTGCTTCCTTGCTGTTGGCAACGTTAGTATCCCTCATATATAACAAACCGTTATCCATTTGACTTCAAAATAGCAATGAGATTATGCTGCATTGAAAGCTCGTTTCCTTTATATATTACACACATCATAAATATCGTATGTTTTAGGGAATTTTTAAATAACTGTTTAGCTGAACTAACATATTTAAATGTAGGTTCTCGTTTTGTTTCAATTTATTTTAGATTACTTATTCAAATTCACACGGGATTATTCTCCGCCGAACTTCGCATTGAATAGATTTTCTGTGAAGCTTGAGCCGTGATCTTAACGTAACATACTTCGATTACTTTGTACAATACTTAATAGACAGTTTATTATTATCTTTCTGTTTGATTTATATTCAGTGTCTTATATTTGAATTTTTCACACTTAAAATTTGTTTTTGAGAATGTTTAAATAAGTGTTGAACAAAAGTAATAGATTTAAATGTTAGGTTTTCGTTTAATTTCAATTTATTTTAGATTACTTATTCAAATTCACCCCATGAGAACCCCTCAGCCGAATTACGCATTCAATGAATTTTCTGTGTAGCTCGTGCCGTGATCTTAACGTTATGAATTTTGCTGTGAAGCTTGAGCTGTGATCTTAACGTAACATACTTCGATTACTTTGTACAATAATTAATAGACAGATATTTATTATCTTTTTGTTTGATTTGTATTCAGTGTCTTATATTAGATATTTTTTTCACACTTATAAATATGTTTTTGAGAATGTTTAAATAAAAATTGAACAAAAAGAACAGATTTAAATGTTAGGTTCTCGTTTCATTTTCACCTCATTCCAGATTACTAATTCAAATTCACCCCAAGTTAAGCTTTCGGCCGAATTTCGCATTCAATGAATTTACTGTGTTGCTCGTGCCGTGACCTTAACTTCTATTACTTTGTATGATAATTAATAGACAGGTAATTATTATCTTTCTGTTTTATTTATATTCAGTGTTTTACATTATATTTTAGTACACACTTAAAATATGTTTTTGAGATTTTTTAAATGAATATTGAACAAAACAAACAGGTCTTTATGAATAAATTATTATTTCACAGGTCTCGATTTTATATTCTTATAATTAGTTGTTTGTAATAGTAGGGGTTTTTTGCGGATCAACCCCGTTTTTATTCTTTCCTATTATTTTGTTTTCATGTTATTTAATTCTTGTTTTCGCTCATTGATTTGAATGTTATACGCTATTTCAGTGATTTAAACGTTTTTCTTCTATCTCCTGAAATTTACAAGTTTTTATTTGAGTTGGGTCAGGCATGGGATTATGCCAATTTTCCCATAATTGTATCTCTATTTAGTACCAGGTTAAACGAGCCTTGCTCGTTGGTTTTAATTGACTTTTGTTATAGTGTCATGGTAATCAAGCTATTAAATCTACACCAGACTCTTCACAGATAACAGCTGTTAAAAAACTGCTTAAAATTTATGTTCCTTTATTTTTGTTTACTTTTAGTTGTTATTTCGTTACCAAAATAGCAACCTATAAGACCAATGTTAAAAATAACGATTCTTAAACTTAAATTTAGACCAACTTCGATTTTTCCTGGGACTGAGGCTGTTTCTAAACTTATTTGTGGGCAAACACTCGTGCAAAGCTTAAGAAAAATCTAACAGCTACATTTCGAGATCGTGGAACACACATCCCTTCAGACATAGCTTGTATCTCTATTTAGTACCAGGTTAAACGAGCCTTGCTCGTTGGTTTTAATTGACTTTTGTTATAGTGTCATGGTAATCAAGCTATTAAATCTACACCAGACTCTTCACAGATAACAGCTGTTAAAAAACTGCTTAAAATTTATGTTCCTTTATTTTTGTTTACTTTTAGTTGTTATTTCGTTACCAAAATAGCAACCTATAAGACCAATGTTAAAAATAACGATTTTTAAACTTAAATTTAGACCAACTTCGATTTTTCCTGGGACTGAGGCTGTTTCTAAACTTATTTGTGGGCAAACACTCGTGCAAAGCTTAAGAAAAATCTAACAGCTACATTTCGAGATCGTGGAACACACATCCCTTCAGACATAGCTTGTATTATATTATAGGATAGGATAACAGAGAAATATTTGTTACCATAACTACTACGATTAAATATAATGATAGCAACAACAACAACTATAACTCTTTTAATTGAAATTTCTTTTCATCTAACACAACAACAATCGTCTAATCTAAAGTATATTTTTTTACCAGCATAACACCTAAAATATTTAAATAAATAATTATAAATTCACAGCTCAAAACTTTTAAACGAATTCTAATTACGAAGGGGTATTAAAACCGATTCATATGAGTTTTTTAAAAGCTTTGTTTACTATTGATTGTGAATTTTGTGTATTTGACGGTTTTGTTACTGTCTTGAGTGTGCAGTTCTTCCGTGGAACTAACGTATTTTAAACACGACTTTTTATTAATTTAAAAATTTAGGTCAACCCCTAGAAGGGGGGTCTAGCCTGTTCGGTACTTGAGACTTAGAGCAATTAACAAATTTGGGGCAACCCTCTTAGGGGGCTTGGGGGCGGAGCCCCCATCGAGCCGTAGGCGAGTCCATAATATATACAGCCCCATGTGTAACTGACTGACTCACTGATGATCTTAAATTCCTGAAGCGACCTTTTAAGATAGAGACTTGAAATTTGGCATAGACATTCTTTGAGATGTTTCAATTTAGGGAAAATCATAAAACTACAACTTTTTTACTTTTAAATTATAAAAAAGGTAAAAAATATATATCTGTCGGTAACGTAGTTCAGCCGTATCAGCGTATATCACCGCGTGGTATAGTAGATCACTTTGCAGGTTTTTAGTTCTCGCTTGTGTTTAGATGAACTCTTTCAACTACACCCGTATTTGATACAAATATTGTTTCCTGATTAACATAAACGTCTTATGTAGACCACGGAGTTTCTATGCATAGAGAGCGGTTTATTTCACCAGGGTATTATTCGCTCTGATTAAAGCAGTATAAATGCCCAAAAACTACATATTTTCAACTTTCAAATTATAACAATTTCTAAAAGGACGAGGTGTACGAGGGAAGTACGTTGGTTCTTAAAGATGTCGCTTGGAGCGCTATTATAGTCGCTTAGTTCTCGCTTGTATTTAAATGATATCTTTTAACTACACCTCTTACCTACAATTATTCTCAAATGGACGCATAGTTGTTTGCGTATGGTTTTCTCTCTGATTGCTGTGTTATTATTTAAAATTAAGTTTACTGAATCGAAAGCGTATCTATACATTCAGGTGATGTCCGCTTTCATTTCTATATTAATTGCTAAAAATATTTTAGGTCTTATTACATTTTCTAGACTTTAGTTTTCTCATGCTGGAAAATTTCTTGTAGGTTTTCGCACAAAAAATTACCTTATACAGGATTATAACTTAATTTTCTACTATTTATATGCTGTCTCTCTATATAAATCCCTAGATTGAATATAGCGCTTAAGTTGATAGTTCTGGTGCAGTTTTACTTTGAAGAGTTGAACGTGTCCCAACACGTTTGACATCCAGTCTTTGACCTATTTGCTGCTGTCCAATCAGGCTTAGATTTTAGTTTAGGAAACGATTGAACATATTAAGTTTTAGAAGATTGAACTTTCCATTCTTACCTTCGCTAACGTTTACCTATTTCCGACGTTTTTTTTAAGACCATCTACATATCTGATGATCCATCAGGCTGAGAAATATTATAATAATCAATTGAATTAAACTCAATAGTAATTTTTCTCGCTGCCACTTTGTCCGTCAAACTTCCTCAACGCAGTGCTCTCACCTTAAGTCTAGATTAACCTTCTTATTGTTGTAATTGAAAACTATTCTATGCTTATCAATTATTGTAACTTTTTCAGTATATTTTAATGTAACCAATAATCTTTTTTTTTGGCTATTATTTCACAATTGGTTTTTTTACTACCATTGGTTGAAAATGCATAATTTACGCCGATTTTATGGTTCTTAAGTTGCAACTTTCTTCATTTTAAGACTATATAAAGACTTTAAGACTTCATGATTATAGTACCTAATACCCTGTGATCTATTACATACTACTAGGGCTCTATTTTTATTAATTTTCTGAACTAATATATATAACATTTAAAATTAATTGTTAAATTAATAATTGCTGATTTTGAATGATAAAATTGTTATCGTTTCTCTATATGGTACATATATGATTCCTGCGTTTCTTGGCCACACCGTGGCGGAACTGAAGAATCTTAGCCTATACCATATATTTTTTTTATTTCAAATATCTTGATTTTGTCCCTTTTTTCTTCCATTACATACAACGATTCTTTATATAAATTTATAATTTTATTCCACTTTTATCTTTTCAGAATACAGCTATTACCTCAATGATGTGCAATCATAATCGTATCTCCAAATTTTTACACAACAACTTTTGAGCATGACTATTTACATAGTTCATTAATATTTCACAACTCCTTTATATTTTTTAACGAATTAAGGGGAACTAGGGAGTGGGATTAAACTGTGAGCCGTGAGCAAATTTCAAAGCTTATTATTTATTGTGAGTAGTGTGTATTGGCGGCTTCTGTTACTGTTGTTGGAGTTGAGCCCTCAACTAGCCTGTTCATTGTATGAGGTTTTGACAGCAATTTACGGAATACGGAATTGGGGCAACCATATATTGGGTTGGACCCTCAAACAAGCTTAACACCTAGAATATTTACATAAATAATATTTATTTCACAGCTCAATTTTTAAAACTATTTACTAAGGAGGGGTATTAAAACCTACTAATATGAGATTATTAAAGCTTTTTTTACTATTGATTGTGAATTTAGAGTATTAGATGGTTTTGTTACTGTCTTGGCTGTTCAGATCTTATCCCTATATTTATTCTCAAGTGGACGCATAGTTTTTTGCGTATGGTTTTCCCTCTGATTGCTGTGTTATTATTGAAAATGAAGATTACTGAATCGAAAGCGTATCGATACATTCAGGTGATGTCCGCTTTGATTTCTATATTAATTGCTAAAAATATTTTAGGTCTTACTACATTTTCTAGACTTTAGTTTTCTCATGCTGGAAAATTTCTTGTAGGTTTTCGCACAAAAAATTACCTTATACAGTAATTATAACTTAACTTTCTACTATTTATATGCTGTCTCTCTATATGAATCCCTAGATTGAATATAGCGCTTCAGTTGATAGTTCTGGTGCAGTTTTACTTTGAAGAGTTGAACGTGTCCCGACACGTTTGACATCCAGTCTTTGACCTATTTGCTGCTGTCCAATCAGGCTTAGATTTTAGTTTAGGAAACGATTGAACATATTAAGTTTTAGAAGATTGAACTTTCCATTCTTACCTTCGCTAACGTTTACCTATTTCCGACGTTTTTTTTAAGACCATCTACATATCTGATGATCCATCAGGCTGAGAAATATTATAATAATCAATTGAATTAAACTCAATAGTAATTTTTCTCGCTGCCACTTTGTCCGTCAAACTTCCTCAACGCAGTGCTCTCACCTTAAGTCTAGATTAACCTTCTTATTGTTGTAATTGAAAACTATTCTATGCTTATCAATTATTGTAACTTTTTCAGTATATTTTAATGTAACCAATAATCTTTTTTTTTGGCTATTATTTCACAATTGGTTTTTTTACTACCATTGGTTGAAAATGCATAATTTACGCCGATTTTATGGTTCTTAAGTTGCAACTTTCTTCATTTTAAGACTATATAAAGACTTTAAGACTTCATGATTATAGTACCTAATACCCTGTGATCTATTACATACTACTAGGGCTCTATTTTTATTAATTTTCTGAACTAATATATATAACATTTAAAATTAATTGTTAAATTAATAATTGCTGATTTTGAATGATAAAATTGTTATCGTTTCTCTATATGGTACATATATGATTCCTGGGTTTCTTGGCCACACCGTGGCGGAACTGAAGAATCTTAGCCTATACCATATATTTTTTTTATTTCAAATATCTTGATTTTGTCCCTTTTTTCTTCCATTACATACAACGATTCTTTATATAAATTTATAATTTTATTCCACTTTTATCTTTTCAGAATACAGCTATTACCTCAATGATGTGCAATCATAATCGTATCTCCAAATTTTTACACAACAACTTTTGAGCATGACTATTTACATAGTTCATTAATATTTCACAACTCCTTTATATTTTTTAACGAATTAAGGGGAACTAGGGAGTGGGATTAAACTGTGAGCCGTGAGCAAATTTCAAAGCTTATTATTTATTGTGAGTAGTGTGTATTGGCGGCTTCTGTTACTGTTGTTGGAGTTGAGCCCTCAACTAGCCTGTTCATTGTATGAGGTTTTGACAGCAATTTACGGAATACGGAATTGGGGCAACCATATATTGGGTTGGACCCTCAAACAAGCTTAACACCTAGAATATTTACATAAATAATATTTATTTCACAGCTCAATTTTTAAAACTATTTACTAAGGAGGGGTATTAAAACCTACTAATATGAGATTATTAAAGCTTTTTTTACTATTGATTGTGAATTTAGAGTATTAGATGGTTTTGTTACTGTCTTGGCTGTTCAGATCTTTTCCCTATATTTATTCTCAAGTGGACGCATAGTTTTTTGCGTATGGTTTTCCCTCTGATTGCTGTGTTATTATTGAAAATGAAGATTACTGAATCGAAAGCGTATCGATACATTCAGGTGATGTCCGCTTTGATTTCTATATTAATTGCTAAAAATATTTTAGGTCTTACTACATTTTCTAGACTTTAGTTTTCTCATGCTGGAAAATTTCTTGTAGGTTTTCGCACAAAAAATTACCTTATACAGTAATTATAACTTAACTTTCTACTATTTATATGCTGTCTCTCTATATGAATCCCTAGATTGAATATAGCGCTTCAGTTGATAGTTCTGGTGCAGTTTTACTTTGAAGAGTTGAACGTGTCCCGACACGTTTGACATCCAGTCTTTGACCTATTTGCTGCTGTCCAATCAGGCTTAGATTTTAGTTTAGGAAACGATTGAACATGTTAAGTTTTAGAACGATTGTACTTTCCATTCTTACCTTCGCTAACGTTTACCTACTTCCGACGTTTTTTTAAGACCATATCTGATGATCCATCAGGCTGAGAAATATTATAATAATCAATTGAATTAAACTCAATAGTAATTTTTCTCGCTGCCACTTTGTCCGTCAAACTTCCTCAATGCAGTGCTCTCACCTTAAGTCTAGATTAACCCTCTTATTGTTGTAATTGAAAACTATTCTATGCTTATCAATTATTGTAACTTTATCAGTATATTTTAATTTAACCAATAATCTTTTTTAGGCTATTATTTCACAATTGGGTTTTTTCACTACCATTGGTTGAAAATGCATAATATACGCCGATTTTATGGTTCTTAAGTTGCAACTTTCTTCATTTTAAGACTATATAAAGACTTTAAGACTTCATGATTGTAGTAACTAATACCCTGTGATCTATTACATACTACTAGGGCTCTATTTTTATTAATTTTCTGAACTAATATATATAACATTTAAAATTAATTGTTAAATTAATAATTGCTGATTTTGAATGTTAAAATTGTTATCGTTTCTCTATGTGGTACATATATGATTCCTGTGTTTCTTGGCCACCCCGTGGCGGAACTGAAGAATCTTAGCCTTTACCATATTTTATTTTTATTTCAAATATCTTGATTTTGTCCCTTTTTTTTCCATTACATACAACGATCCTCTATATAAATTTAAAATTTTATTCCACTTTTATCTTTTCAGAATACAGCTATTACCTCAATGATGTGCAATCATAATCGTATCTCCAAATTTTTACACAACAACTTTTGAGCATGACTATTTACATAGTTCATTAATATTTCACAACTCCATTATATTTTTTAACGAATTAAGGGGAACTAGGGAGTGGGATTAAACCATGAGCCGTGGGCAAATTTCAAAGCTTATTATTGTGAGTATTGTGTATTGGCGGCTTCAGTTACTGTTGTTGGAGTTGATCCCTCAACTAGCCTGTTCATTGTATGAGGTTTTGACAGTAATTTACGGAATACGGAATTGGGGCAACCATATATTGGGTTGGACCCTCCATCAAGCTTAACACCCAGAATATTTACATAAATAATATTTATTTCGCAGCTCAATTTTTAAAACTATTTACTAAGGAGGGGTATTAAAACCTACTAATATGAGATTATTAAAGTTTTTTTACTATTGATTGTGAGTTTAGAGTATTAGATGGTTTTGTTACTGTCTTGGCTGTTCAGATCTTGTGTGGAACTAAACTATTTCAAACTTGACTTTTTATCAATTCAAACTAGGGGGCAACTCCTAAGGGGGCATGGGGGCGAAGCCCCCATCGAGCCGTAGGCGAGTCTATAATATATACAGCCTCATGTGTAACTGACTCACTGACTCACTCACTTATATGGGATACGAACTTCTGACGTAACGATTTAAGCTAGAGACTCGAAATTTGGCATACGTCTAGCCTGAACGGTCAATGCTAAGTGTAAAATCTTAAACTTACAATTTTTTAGTTTTAACCTATTAAAAAAATTCAAAATGGCGGATTTCCGAAATTGTAATTTTATTTTTTTGGCTCTAGCGGCCAAACGCTTCGTCATATCTAAAATCTGAGAACAATACTACGATAGGGAATTTAATTTTCTACAATTTTGGTCTTTTGACTTTTTATCGTATCTCGCACCGTTAAGCCTCCAGAGCGTTTTTAATGAAATGCCGTTTTCGGTTTTTGGCCTCTAGTGACTAAACGGATGGTCGTAAAAATTGTGTTAAGGTTTATTTCGATAGATCTTTTTAATATCTACAATTTTGCTCCTTACATATTTTGCCGTATCTCTACTCGTTTACTCACAAAATTCATTTTCACTCTTTCCGGATTTTGTGAACATAAGTAGTGGGAAATCACCGGTTCTGGGACACTAGAGAAATCGTAATTTTAGTATTTCAGCTTTAGCTGTCAAATGCATCTCTTTTCGTTTACTCAAAAAATACATTTTCACTTTTTCCGGATTTTGTGAACGTAAGTAGTGGGAAATACCGGTTCTGGTCCACTAGAGAAATCGTAATTTTAGTATTTCAGCTCTAGTGGCCTAACGGTTTGTCTTATCTGAAATCTGAGAGCAATATTACGATAGGGAATAGGATGATCTACAATTTCGGTCCTTTGACTTTTTGTCGTACATCGCACCGTTAACCTTCCAAACTAATTTTTGTGAAATTTATATTTAGATTTAGCGACCAAATGGTTTTTCCTAGAAAAATGTTTAAATGACAACTTTTATAGGTCTTTTTAATATCTACAATTTTGATTCTAACATATTTTGCCGTATCTCTTTCCGTTTACTCTCAAAATACATTTTTCACTTTTTCCCAGTTTTGTGATAAATAAGTAGTGGCTTTTGGCCAACTAGAGAAATCGTAATTTTAGTATTTCAGCTCTAGCGGCTAAACGGTTAGGCCATTTATAGATTTGAATTACTACGGTACTGAATTGGATGAACTACGATTTTGGTCCTGTGACTTTTTGTCGTACATCGCACCAATTGCGTATGTAAATCACCAGACTAATTTTTGTGCAATGGCGTTTTCAGTTTTTCCACTCTACTGAAAAAACGATTGGTCCTATCGAAAAATTTGCTGAATATGACTGAAATATTTTATTAATGGCTCACAGTTTTCAGAACATTTTGCCGTATCTCTACACATTAGCTCTCAAAACAGATTTATTACAGGATGATAAACTCAAGAGACCTTTGGTATCTCATAAACCAGAATAGTTACCGAAAACTTGAAATTGGGTACCTTACCTCCTTTTAAGAGACTATTAAAAATATGAATTCAGCTATTGTCGGGGCTGGTGTTACTAATTTACATACTTTTAGTAAGTTCCTCCTTTGATTTTAGGAAATCTTTTTTAAAACTTTGGAGTCTTTTGTGATTTCTATCTTGTTTATCATATTTTATATTATTTCGTTTTAATGTTATTTTATTGTTTTCACTGATTATTGCAACAATTTTTGACGAATTTAAAGCTTTAATTAGTATTCATTGTGAGAATTGTGTATTAGCCTTTTGTTACTGTCTTGGCTGTGCACTTCTTTGGTAAAGCTAACCTGTTTAATACTCGACTTTTTTATTTACAAACTTCAGCGAACACATTAAAGTTGAACCCTCAACAAGCAAGTGCACTGCATTAAGTTTTACATAAATTACGGAATTGGGGCAACAAATTAGGGAGTGGACCCTCCATTCAACATAACACCCAAAATAAATAATCATTATATCACAATCGAAATATTTTAACAAATTTTAACTACGAAGAGTTATTAAAACCGATTCATAGGAGATTTTCAAAGTTGTTTAACTATCAATTGTGAATTGTGTGTATTAGACGGGTTTATTACTGTCTTGGCTGTTCAGATCTTGTGTGGAACTAAACTATTTCAAACTTGACTTTTTATCAATTCAAACTAGGGGGCAACTCCTAAGGGGGCATGGGGGCGAAGCCCCCATCGAGCCGTAGGCGAGTCTATAATATATACAGCCTCATGTGTAACTGACTCACTGACTCACTCACTTATATGGGATACGAACTTCTGACGTAACGATTTAAGCTAGAGACTCGAAATTTGGCATACGTCTAGCCTGAACGGTCAATGCTAAGTGTAAAATCTTAAACTTACAATTTTTTAGTTTTAACCTATTAAAAAAATTCAAAATGGCGGATTTCCGAAATTGTAATTTTATTTTTTTGGCTCTAGCGGCCAAACGCTTCGTCATATCTAAAATCTGAGAACAATACTACGATAGGGAATTTAATTTTCTACAATTTTGGTCTTTTGACTTTTTATCGTATCTCGCACCGTTAAGCCTCCAGAGCGTTTTTAATGAAATGCCGTTTTCGGTTTTTGGCCTCTAGTGACTAAACGGATGGTCGTAAAAATTGTGTTAAGGTTTATTTCGATAGATCTTTTTAATATCTACAATTTTGCTCCTTACATATTTTGCCGTATCTCTACTCGTTTACTCACAAAATTCATTTTCACTCTTTCCGGATTTTGTGAACATAAGTAGTGGGAAATCACCGGTTCTGGGACACTAGAGAAATCGTAATTTTAGTATTTCAGCTTTAGCTGTCAAATGCATCTCTTTTCGTTTACTCAAAAAATACATTTTCACTTTTTCCGGATTTTGTGAACGTAAGTAGTGGGAAATACCGGTTCTGGTCCACTAGAGAAATCGTAATTTTAGTATTTCAGCTCTAGTGGCCTAACGGTTTGTCTTATCTGAAATCTGAGAGCAATATTACGATAGGGAATAGGATGATCTACAATTTCGGTCCTTTGACTTTTTGTCGTACATCGCACCGTTAACCTTCCAAACTAATTTTTGTGAAATTTATATTTAGATTTAGCGACCAAATGGTTTTTCCTAGAAAAATGTTTAAATGACAACTTTTATAGGTCTTTTTAATATCTACAATTTTGATTCTAACATATTTTGCCGTATCTCTTTCCGTTTACTCTCAAAATACATTTTTCACTTTTTCCCAGTTTTGTGATAAATAAGTAGTGGCTTTTGGCCAACTAGAGAAATCGTAATTTTAGTATTTCAGCTCTAGCGGCTAAACGGTTAGGCCATTTATAGATTTGAATTACTACGGTACTGAATTGGATGAACTACGATTTTGGTCCTGTGACTTTTTGTCGTACATCGCACCAATTGCGTATGTAAATCACCAGACTAATTTTTGTGCAATGGCGTTTTCAGTTTTTCCACTCTACTGAAAAAACGATTGGTCCTATCGAAAAATTTGCTGAATATGACTGAAATATTTTATTAATGGCTCACAGTTTTCAGAACATTTTGCCGTATCTCTACACATTAGCTCTCAAAACAGATTTATTACAGGATGATAAACTCAAGAGACCTTTGGTATCTCATAAACCAGAATAGTTACCGAAAACTTGAAATTGGGTACCTTACCTCCTTTTAAGAGACTATTAAAAATATGAATTCAGCTATTGTCGGGGCTGGTGTTACTAATTTACATACTTTTAGTAAGTTCCTCCTTTGATTTTAGGAAATCTTTTTTAAAACTTTGGAGTCTTTTGTGATTTCTATCTTGTTTATCATATTTTATATTATTTCGTTTTAATGTTATTTTATTGTTTTCACTGATTATTGCAACAATTTTTGACGAATTTAAAGCTTTAATTAGTATTCATTGTGAGAATTGTGTATTAGCCTTTTGTTACTGTCTTGGCTGTGCACTTCTTTGGTAAAGCTAACCTGTTTAATACTCGACTTTTTTATTTACAAACTTCAGCGAACACATTAAAGTTGAACCCTCAACAAGCAAGTGCACTGCATTAAGTTTTACATAAATTACGGAATTGGGGCAACAAATTAGGGAGTGGACCCTTCATTCAACATAACACCCAAAATAAATAATCATTATATCACAATCGAAATATTTTAACAAATTTTAACTACGAAGAGTTATTAAAACCGATTCATAGGAGATTTTCAAAGTTTTTTAACTATCAATTGTGAATTGTGTGTATTAGACGGGTTTGTTACTGTCTTGGCTGTTCAGTTCTTCCGTGGAACTAACCAATTTTATACTTGATTTTTTATTAATTTATGAATTTAGGGACACCCCTAAGGGGGCATGGGGGCGGAGCCCCCATCGAGCCGTAGGCGAGTCTGGTACTATAATCCAGTAAGTAACATAGCGATGGGACTATGAGGCTAGGGCAACACTGCTAACTGTTGACAAAGGGAAACTGCCGGTGTCGTCTGCTGTTTTTGGTGTCTCAATTCAATTTAAATTCCTTGTTTTGCTAGCCTACAAAGCGTCTATTCAAACCGATCAGACAGTGTAAACTTAAAACAATGGACACAGCGTCTCGTCGTATAAGTTAATTGTGAGGCCTAGTCGCTGCGTGGTTAGTCGTTAGTAGTTTATGATTAGTATTCCTCTGTTTAAGTGCCGACCGTAGTGGATGGCTATTGTTATTTTTGTACCGAAGTGTTACACAGCAAGGACACAGTTATGAACAGTTTTTCTATGTAGCCTATTACTGATTGATTAACTTATGCCTACTGGTGCATTATTGATGGAGTAGTCTAATTTGTGTATTTTGTAATTTTCCACGTTTATATCTGATTTTCTTAATTAAATTAATTTTGACTCTTGATTTATTAAGATTTTTTTTTCATTTTAGTGTATGAAAAAAAAATTGTTTTGGTTTCTAGAGTTTTTACTTCTGAAAGAACTCTTAATAAAAATTACTAGGCTACAATAGGCTAATTGATCCACTTTGGTAGTGATGAAACTTATCTTTCTATTTTAAAATACTTGAAAAGGGGTATGATATGTGAAATGATTTATTTGGAGTTACTGGTTTTAATCAAACCCCTTACCAGGTAAGTAAGTAGGCCTAGGTTTTAAGAAAGTTATAGCCTCCTGAATAACTTAATGGTGAACTATTAATGGTGAGTATGTTTTTTAAGTTTTTTGAGCGAGTTGAGTTTTGTGTTTCG
Organism: Neoaliturus tenellus; assembly: GCA_030545055.2. Taxonomy (NCBI): domain Eukaryota; kingdom Metazoa; phylum Arthropoda; class Insecta; order Hemiptera; family Cicadellidae; genus Neoaliturus; species Neoaliturus tenellus. The sequence continues at coordinate 102,234,357 of CM061531.1, forward strand.
GGATTCAAGATTAGATTTTTTAAGTTTTGATTTCGAGTTTTTAAATTCCTGGTTTTGACCATCACTAATCGCGACCATTGTATAGTCGATAGAAAAATATACTTATAACAAATAATAAAACATCCTTTTTAGAACACATAATAGACACACAACTAAACAAAAAACTTGAATATTTCAAGGGCACTAGCCTTTTTGTCAACATGAAAGGTGCGTTGTCCCTGGAGCGACTCTTGCGATAGTCGCCAATCACGTCATTACCCCTGAAGTGATTTTTATAGAGCGATTCTGGTGCATTGTTTTGCTGAATTGGGAGTTTTAAATGTACCATGAGTTTAAATCAAAAGTAAAAAAATAAATACCTTTCAGTTAGTTGAGGAAGTCAATGACGAGACGTCATGAAAATATTATTTGCACCACGAGTTGGTACTCATGACATACTTTTTTCAACTAGACAAGGAGGCTATTTAAATATATCTATACTTATTTAATACGCTAAAAAATTTTTTTTGTAATATCAATCAATCAATCAAAATAACTTTATTCAATACTCCTTCTACAATTCTCAACCGAAGTTTTAGTGTCGTTGGATGGATAGGGCTTGTCTGTAGTTGTTTTCACAGAAAATTGATGACAGTCAAAAAAAGAGGGCACTATCTAAAATTTAAATGTGAAATTTTACCATTAGAATATTATTATTGGTATTCGGTTGAGCATTCCACTTCTGTTAATGTACAGCTGTAAGTAGGTGTAGTTTTAGGTGAACTAATCACCATTGGATTGGTCAGAGAACTAAAAGCAATATATTTAGCAATGGCTTGTCATAGTTCAAATTAAATTGCTCAAGCAATTTCGAGCAATAAGTACACTAGTTAATATAATAGCTGCTTCTAGAATCTTTTTATCAAAATTGCAGTTCTCCAAGTTAATTGCTCACAAGTCATTTAAAAACCTAAAGGTTATTATTATTTTTTAATGTTGACAATTTCTTATAACTACAATGTTCCAATTGTCACTTTATCGACCCTTTAATCTAGTTCTTGGATTACTTGATAACGGAAGATATCGTTGTGCACATAATACTGCTTTGGAGACTGGGCTCCCAACACAAATGTTTGGGTGAATCGCCTCATTGGTTGACCTCCATTGCTTAGTTCCCCAGTCACCTGAAACAAAATTAGAAGAAATAACTTGGCAAATCAACAAAACAAATTTAGAAAGAAAATAATTACCTATACGGTAGTGTCTTGATTATTCGACCTTCCGAGTTATCCGATCCGTCCCATGACGGATCAAACACCACGTATACCTGACAACCCCTACCGTCGATCTAGACGTGTCCCAGTCATGTGTAATGCCTTGCGCCAGGTCAACAACCTTCTAATTTTTGAGCTACACCAACACCCCCAAGAAGACTACTCACAGTCATGTGTCATGCTGTGCGCCCGGTCAGCGACCTTGGAAATTTCGCACACCGCGCCCCCATTCCCAAGACACTACCTGCATTCTTCTCCCCCTTGAGTTGTTCTTCAAGTTGCTTTGTTTGTTATTACATTTTTCGTGATATCAACATGATACAAATGCAATATAGATGTTTTTTAAGTGTAAATAATTTTTTTTACACTGTTTCACCGTTTTTCATTGTTTTTGGTGTTAGGCTTTACGACTTTCTCACTCATCCGACCTTGTGGAGGCCGATTTAGGTCGGATAATTGAGAGTACTGTATAATTTTTTAAACAAAACTTCAAGCCAGTGAATAAGATAATCAACTGATTCACAATGATTAGGGGCGCCGCCCCACAAAACCGTTAGGTTGCCATAGATCCTACGGGTTAAAATTTGACGAGGACATTTCTATTTCAAAGGTACCAACAAACGGATTTGCGTTTATAGTTTTTGAACTCCTTAAGGGCTCCGCTGCTCAGGACTTAAAAACTACTAGAGAGCCTACGGGGTTGAAATTTGACATGGATGTTCCTGTTTGCTCATAGGTAGTCACTAAGAAATTGTTTTGGAAATAAGGTTTTTTGATTTAGGGCTAAGCCCCACTGGACTTAAAAATTACTCTGTGGCCTACGGGGTTGGAAATTGACACGGACGTTCCTCTTTACTCATACACTAGGAAACGATTTTGCAAATTTCCTTTAGGGCTCCACCCCACAGAACCTTTAAGTTACCATAGATCCTACGGGGTTAAAAATTACGTGGACATTCCTCTTTACTCAAAGGTACTAAGAAACTGTTTTGGAAGTCCTTTAGGGCGCTACCCCATTGGACTTAAAAATTACTCTATGACCTACGGGGTTAATATTTGACATGGATGTTCATCTTTGCTCATAGGAAGTCACCAAGAAACAGTTTTGGAAATATAGTTTTTAAACCCTTTAGCGCTCCGCCCACTGGACTTAAAAATTACTCTATGGCCTATGGGGTTAATATTTGACATGATCGTTCCTCTTTGCTCATAGGTGCCCTGCTCACACTATTTCAATGTATTAATCTTAATGTATATCTTAAGAAAGAAGATTTCGTTTGTAAGTCTTAAAAGAGATTAAAAAACAAATTCAACACGGGCGAAGCCGTAACGGGCAACAGCTAGTAAGAATATATAAACAAACGAATGGTGTTTTTGGCTTCTGGGAACCTCAAAATGAAAAAATAAAGTGGTCTATTCCTGTAGGGAAATTTGCTAAAATTACGGTTTTTAAATTATACTATAAAGTTACCCTGAAATTTTTATTTTTATGAATAATTATTCTAAAATAACGGAAGCTTTTAAACCACTTATTTACTAGTCATTTTGCAAATGAAAAAAAATCCCTCTTTAAATTAATGAGCTTAACAAATTTTAAGTGTTTGTTTAATGTCTAAAAAGTGTATTATAATAATGATACAATATTCTTAAAACTGTCAATGATGTGACAAAGAGTTATCTTCACCCTTGTAAAAACACTGAAAACATGCCTCCGCATTGAATTCCCCTAGGTTTCAGACAGTGTTTTTGGATATTTAATGGTAAGATATATGCTTTCTTGTAGATTAGGGTTATATCTAGGTCCCTCATACCTGATATATTAGTGAAAATAAATTATATAAATAGAAAAAACTTTAAAAGTAAGGAAAATTGAGTTACTTTGCGACATCTATGAGATGAAAATTGATATTTTCAATTTTTCAAACTTTTAACCCTCCGAGCATTCAATATAGCACCCCTGGAGCGTTACGCATTTTTTTTAAGGTTTTGCATACTTTCAAATAAAAATTAGTGAAAAATATATTTTATGAAATAGCACTATAAATGTATATATCATATGAAATTAGATAAAATGGACTACCTTACAATACAAAAATTTTTTCCCTTACTTATTGTTACCAAAATTAGGCTATGGGTTAAAAATTATAAAATACAAAAAAATTTTGTATATAACTTTGCTCTCCCCTAAAATAATTTTGGATACACATAATTAAAATTCTAAGATATACATTTTGTTTAGAATTTTATGCAGTTCAAGAAAATATATAATTTATATAGGCTAGAAGTATTTGAAAAAATGTATGTTGAATAAAACCAAATATGTCCTACGGTACGTACCCTAATCCCAAAAGAACACATGTAAAATCAAGCTAGGAATATTACACTAATTCCTAATCATATTTATGATTATAAACTCGATAAAACATATTAATTTATTCCAATAATGTAATTAAAGGTATTAGTAACACTTTTAATCATTCATAACCTTAAAACGATTGGTAAAATATGTATTTCGTTGTTTACAAAGTTAGCAGATGGTAACAGTTTTTTCCCCAGATGTTTCATTGCATATTACAAACAACCATTCACGTTCCAAAATTTGAAATGGGTGTTTTTGGATAGCTTTTTTGGATAGCTTAGAATCTCTCAGTAACAGCGATAGCCTTCACGGGTCCGTTTCTGTCATTCACTATAAAGTTACGTCACTTTTTTGAAAGGTCCAAAAATCGACAACCGCTTGGAGGCCGAAAAGCTGGGCCGAAAAATCGACGATTAACACTCGGAGGGTTAATGTATGAAGGACCCAAAATAACTATTTAACTTAATGATTACCAAGTTTAAAGAAAATCGGTTGATAAATGGCATCCAAAACAGGGGAAAAAAATGCCATGTTTTGTATAAAAGCCCTGTGCTTAACATTGCAGTATGTGCTATTGGCACAAAGGTGAAGATGACTCTTAAACAGAAGCTTGAACCACTGAGGTGAAAAATAACTTAAATGTAATTTGTATGGAGTCTCAGATCGACAGATTTACATGTAGGAGGGATATCAAATTATTGTTTTGTTTGTTAATAAAAACCATCGAGTTTTGTGGTTTGTTGACACAACCAGATGACACCCCCCCCCCCCTTAAATAGCAGTGTTCCAGTCGTTCCACAAAAAATTATGGCAAGCCAACATTTAATTGATTAGGGACCATTAACCATTGATGTTTTACCTGAACAACAACCCCATTTCCGAGCGTGGCCTGTGAGTCCACCTGCGTGATCTTGGCGTGACAGTCGCGGAAGTTGAGTTGTTGGATGCACTGGTGTATCTGCTTCTGCCCCACGGCCGGCTTGCCTTCACGATTGAACACGTCCAAGCCCCCATGCACGAATGAAGAATTGTTGTTGTAGAACCTGTCAACACATCAACAATGTTCTCTTTGGTTTCACTTTTTTAACTATATTCCAAACAAAAAATGTCTAATTTAAAATCAAAATATAACTAGAACGGTAGCTAAAGAATAAAAAAAACATCAAATGCTACTTTCAAATTTGCAAATTTCAAGAAAACCACTTCGAGTTAATGGTAACATTGATTCTTTTATACATTTTTTTATGACTGCCTGAATTCTGTGGCAAGGACAAACATTACAGCTTTTGTTGCTGGTGATTTTAATGTGCCGTTGACCTTTGATTCACCCTCCGAGAAGAGGGTTTCTGATCTTCTACGAAGCCATGGATTTTACTGGCTGTGACGTGAACCTACAAGAGAGGACAACTGCCTAGACAGCATCGCCTCAAATTGCACTGCCAGGGAACAACACACTTCTGTGGTCAACTCTCTGGTTGCGGACCATCTTGCGGTGGTCCTAAAGATATGCGAGCCGATGTTGCGATAATGATAAAAAAATAAATTACATATTACAAGAAGTTGCTCATGCTGTCCGTAGCAGGTTAATTTCAGTCTGTTAGTCTCAATATTTTGTGAGGGCAGTGTTTACTGTGCTGTGTTTGCCAACTTTTTCTTTAAGTAAATGAATAAATTAATTAATTAACCTCTTGCGTCCACGAATATTATTGAAATTTTAGAAATTACCTCTTGAAATTACAGTATATTTAGACGATGTCAAGTTGAGTGATGTGTCGCGAGTCGATTATAATAAAGAAGGGTGAATAAATAAACGAAAGAAAAAAATATGGGCTGGGGGGTACGCCTGACATTCCATGACCCAGGATCAAAGAGGTTAACTTATTCTAATGGTTCTAGGAGTGCAAAAACAGTCTGTTCCACGTACAAATACAGGAAATATCGAAGGGAAATCCTCGAGCTAAGTTTTCTTCTAATGAAGCACTTTCAAGACAAGTACAAGTTTGTCACCTGTGCACGTGAGTGGGAGCTTTGTTCAGCAGGGTGTAGTACTGACGCACAAACTCTCTTCCCACGCACTGGGGACTCGGGGCAACCTCCATGACCATCGCAGCTCAGACTCTGGCTGATCTAAATCTTACTCTGGCGGTCACTTAGTAGTTCATTAAAAGGGGGATTCCTGAAACAAATTATTTAACCGTATTATATTTGCATAAATTAAACAATCAAATTACAGAGCCTTAGCATTGACTATACATACACTTGTACTAGACTCTCAACAACAAAAATGAGACGTACAGTTGACTCTTGCTGATTCAATCCTTGATAACTTAAAATACTCAATATCTCAAATTATTTTCAATCCCCTTGAAAAAATCTGCTTAACTTGAATAAAACCGAAACAGTGGAACCTCTCATATCTGACCTCCCCATAACCAACTCCTCTTGATAAACAACCTAGTGTCCAACTGTTACTCATTATTGTACACACAAAGGCTCTGTTTGCCAGTCAGTTCAGACTTGGGTGTCTGATATACACTAATACGCTTTGTTTTTGTCATAAACCGTTAGTCTATTTTGTTCATTTGGAATGAGCTCCGACTGTTATCTTGCACTAGACGTAAATAGTGTTTGTGTTGTTCCTTATTATTTATTGCTCCTCTATATATTTAAATTGTGTGTTTGCATTTCTTAAATTTTAGAACCACTATTGAAAGAACATCCAATGAACTACAATTTTAGTTATTTGAATTGCAGTAGGCCTATATCCCTTCCTTTTAAAACCGTCAACAGAGATTGCATTTTTTAGCAGTTTTATTGCATGGTATTTTATTCATTTATAAGTTTTTTATCTATTGTAATATTTTTTTACGATTTTGATTTATTTCATGATTATGTATTCATTGTGATAGAAGTGGGAGGCAGGAGATGCCATCACTTCGCCTGACATGTTTACTGCTGTATAGTTAAAAGTAGGGGTGTGCGAATAATAATTTTTTGTTTCGAACCGAATAGTTATTTACTATTCCGAATATCGAATAGTTTCAAATTGAATAGTAACGTTGGAATTTGTTTTTAACGAATAATTTATTTCAACTGAGTTTGACTATGAATTTCAGTTATGTGTTTTTAATTGTTTTTATTTGGTTTGGATACCTGTTCCTAGTGTAGAGCAACAATGATAATTTTCAGCACAATGTTTAGCTTAAAATGAAAGTACAGGCTTATAGAAGTGCAATAACACACAGTTATTAATACAAAAACATACGGTATAAAATTTTTAAAATATGATATGTTTTTATACTTTTATTTGTTTTTATTTTAAACATATCAGTAATTATGATTGCTTTATAAATACGCTTTGAGAATTTACGATCAATAGCTTCTTATTTTTTCAATAGGCTATTCTAATGAAGAAGTTAGGATAAATACTGGTAAATATAAATAACATCTAGATACTTGTAGCCTAAACTAAACTAAAAGTAAAGGTGTGCGTATCCCAACTACAGTGATGAAACTATGACTAACAGACATCCCTGTAGGCCTATTCTGACTTTATTTGGTAACCAACAATTCATAGGTAAATCAACCATGTTCCCGAAATCCAAGCTATGTGGATAAAATTTCTAAAAGTTTTACTTGAGGTTTAATAGCCAACTTATTTTTCCTAAAATCATAACACAATCACAATAATTTCAATAATTTAATTGTGACGAGAAAAAATAATTAAACATCACTGCCACACCGCCGAGAAAGGTTAAACAAGTCAAAACACAGCTGATCAGATCAAATACATGCAAGCGCCATTTTAATATTTCGTTCGTCCTGACTTGGCTGACACAGAGTATGATGAAGTTTTAATTCATCACGATATACTCACCGGCGAATTATAACATTTGTGATGTAACTATTTTTAGTCAATCTTAAGATGTAGATCGACTATACAACTTTGTAGATAGCAAAATAACAGTATACTTCAGTATATATTAAATTTTATAATATATACTGAACCTTCTGTTTTGTAATAATTTCTAATGTGTATGAAAGGTTATATAACTCCTTCTGTATAGGGAAAAAGTGCAATCATTTTATAAAAATTTATTTCACAATTGGTCGACGCGTGGCAACACTGATGGAAACTCGGAACTACTGTTAGGCCTATTCGTCGTCTAAGTCAATATAACTGTTATTAATTGTGGATCCATTCATTGCATTTGAATAAAATTTCTGCTTTACACTACGTTAATTTGTTCATTCAAACCTTTGTTTTGAAAATTTCACTTTACGTCGGGCATCATTAGCGTTTTCGGGTAACCCAGCGAGCTATTCGAACGTTTCAAACTATTCGTTTCAAACTTCAAATATTTTCTGAAATTTCAAATTGAATCGAATATTGCGATATTCGAATTATTCAAAGTTTGAATATTCGCACACCCCTAGTTAAAAGCCATCATAATAACAATACTCTGAAATAGTATGCCTAGAAGCTACACATGCATACCCTGCACAGTTTATTTTTAGTATCAAACATCATAAACAATTTTAACTCTAAATATCATAAGCAAATTCGGAAAATGTAATAGGGGGCATGGAGGTGGAGCACTCATCAAGCCGCAGGAGAATTTAAGAGTAGGGGTGGGCAAGGACTCGAGTTAACGAGTTATCTGTCAAATATTTTTTTGTACTCAAAGCTCGAGAGAGTACTTGTGATTACTAGTTAAAGTAGAGTCGAGAAGTTCGTAAATGAAAAAATATATTATTACTATAATTTTTTTTATATTTAATTAATCCCAATTTCCTTGAATTTTAAAATGTATATATTGCAAGTATGATGTACGCCTACTATCTAAATAAAATACAGATGTCAAGATAATAAAATTTTTTTAATGAGGAAGCAGACAGCGATTGAACTTGGACTGGACTCGACTGATGACTGGAGGGAGTTAGCTACGTCTGCATGGGTTGTTACTGGTAATTAGTCAACATATCTACACTGATTTGTACAAATTATTCATGTGTACAATACATCTTCAAAACATTTGGAAAACTAAAACTAATAATCAATTATAATTTGACTTCGAATTTGCTTAAGACAAGTATTTAAAACTGATTCAAATATCTTATTGAAAAATGCAATAGCTGTGTTGACATTAGCGTAAGGCCAGTTACACGCCATCTGCGAGGCGGTGACAAAAAGCGTCTAGCGCGGTCGCATCACTTGGCAGAGGCACAATCGTCGTGCCTCTGCCTAGTGATGCGACCGCGCTAGATGCTTTTGCTACTGCTTAAGTTATATAGCAAACGGCAAATTGAGGGAATCTTGTGAATTTCAAAACAGTGAAAATTGTGTGTACAAAGCTTGAATAGTTTAGAGAAGTGACAATAAATTCTAACAAAATGAGTGATGAATATTTTTTACGGACAAAGACAAAAGAATGTAGAGTTGAAAATGAAAATTTAAATTCATCAATTACATCAAGTAATTCAGCTGTAGCAGCTGGACTGTGTAGGCTATAGTGACACAAAGTATAGACATATAGGTTATAACTTAAAATATTTTTTTATTAGGCCTAGATTGAAAAGTCCTAGGCCTTATCCTTTTGTTAGAAATACCAGTAGTTTTTAACTTCAGTTTTCTTTTTTACAGAATCAGAGTTTACAAACTAATATTCTTCCTTCAGATATTTTTTAAGAAAATAAAACTTTGAGTAAATATTGGTAGGCCAAGTAATTTTTTAAATGTAATTTTCAATATTTTTATGTTTACTTACTACTCGACTCAAAACTCGAGTAATCTACTTACTACTATGGACTTGTTCCAAAAATATGATACTCGCCCACCCCTGGTTAAGAGTTTACGGTCATCCTCTAGTCTTGGAATATTTGAGGTCTAATTTTGCACCACATAGATGTTTTATTAACTTTCTTGGATGAAGGGTTGAGGAAGAGAATCCAAGGCAATCCAAAGCAGATAGCATTTGGTTATTGAAATTCTTTCTTAGGCATAGAGATTAACACTTTAATAGTAGCTTTGGTGAAGCGTTCCTCAAATCTATTAAGACGTTCTAAGGAGTATATGCTTCCCCATATCCAGGGATGGACGAAAATAATGATTAATGCCTTTCACTAGAATTGGCAGCAAAGAACACAAAGTGCTCTATTACATGTACAGTAGGTTATGTAAATTCAAACTGAGGCTCCAGATTATCCATCTTGATATTTAATGTTTACATTCTGAACAGATAAACTTCAATATCTGTTTTAAGTTATTTTAAATCGAGTTCTTGGGGTTTAACTATTGTTGTTTTACAATCAAGTATTATTTAGTAAGTCTACAATTTTTGCTTCTTTTTATAAGGAGACACTAACATAATAATTGTATTGGCCAAATTACAGGTGATCTAGTAAGATAATTTGTGTTTCCTGCTAGAATTGAGCACCTCCATTGAATGATAATAAAACATCCCTGTCTATTGGTGAAAAAAAAAAAAAACAATAATAATAAACTTAAACAAGCAAAATTTAATTTAGTTCCTATTCACTGCTTAATTTATAAGTAGAAACATCATCCCATGTTAAAAATTTTTGGTTTGAAATTTTTTTAGTTTAAAACTTTATTTTAGCCATCTGTTTACAATCGACAAATCAGCTTAATTCTTCACTGAAAATTTTATTGTGGGGGTGCTATCTGTGTTTCAATGGCGGCATTCTCACTTTCCCATAAGGATGTCCCATTTGGTTCTGTATACATTTTTTGTAAACTTCCAGCTGGCTTAAAAAGCTTGGGGGACCGTAAGTTCACCTAGCAGTAAAACAACTTTTCGTTGAACCTTTTTTACTACAGTGTGAACGAGTTCATGGAAGATAACATCAAGTTGGGGTAACGGTTGTGAATTTCCATGTGTAATGTCCGGCCACTAGTTTTCAAAACTTGTTTTGGTTTTTTAATTATTTCTGCATATTTTCTTTAGTATGATTTCAATTTTTGACACAATCTATTTCCTCCAACAGAAGGTCAACGACAAAGACTACAAGTATAAGTAAGTAATCAAGTATTTATAAAAAAGAGTATTTGAATACATACTGAACGATCTCATGAATTATGATGAGTCATGAACTGTTAGCCCAACTGTTATGGTTTACAGTACATAATGAGTAGGTATACAAATGCAAACATATTTTTACAACAGATTTTGACTCATCGACTAATTAATGAACAATTAATGAAATTTAAGTCTGTCAGGAAAAATGAATTAATGTTTTTTTTTTTTTTTTTAATAGGATACCTTTATTCTTAAAAACAGCCTGATAGTTATCGTACTATGGCTCCTTTAGGTGTTTTCTTTAAGCTGCTTAAGAGGTTGATTGACAACAGAATTCTCCCTATCCTCAATGCCAGCATCGCTGTCGAACAAGCTGGATTTAGGCCTGGGCGAGACTGTTGTGACCAGGTTCTAGCTCCGACTTCTTTCATTGAGGATGGGTTTTTAGCGAAGACTGAAAACCTCTGTGTTTTGTTGGATCTGACTGCAGCATATGACGCTGTCTGGAGAAAAGGTCTTCTTGTTAAATTTTAACTCATTCCTTGCCCTTTCTTGTTACGTCTCCTCAACTCGATGATCTCCAATAGGATGATAAAAGTATATTTGGGAAATATAGTAGTAAGTACTAGGTAAGCAGTGTTGGGGAAGCTACTTTTTAAAAGTAGCTAGCTCCAGCTACATTTTGTAAAAAGTAGCTTAGCAACAGCTTCGGCTACATTTTCAAAAAGAGTAGCTAGCTACAGCTACAAATAAAAAGTAGCTCGCTACAATTTAAGCTACTTTCGCCGCAATCCGGTCAAGTTTTTCTCTTGTGATGTATAACCACCCCACTTAAAAGTACGATTATTTATTTTTTTTTTAATATAGGCCTACCATATACCTTTTTTTGGTATTGTTTTGTGACTCTATGGAGCCTAGACAATGTAAACAATAGTGGTATGAAAATATAAATTATCGAATAAAAAGACTTGGTACATCAAAGAAGTAGTCAACAATATTTAAGTTATCTTCACACGGTTATAACATTTTTCTTAGACCGGCCATGGGTAGACGGCTGGCGTATGCACAGAATAAGAAGGACCAGGTTCTCCAGTTTAATCGTTTTAAAGGTTTTTTGTCAGAATTATTTTCTGGTTAATTTTTTTAACCTAAAAGAAAAAAAAATTTCTGTAAAAAAAAAAAAAATCGCTTTTGGGCCTAATAATTACCATGATGTCGATAGATTAGATACTACAGAAAGAGAATATAAGTATGAAGCTTTAAAAAAAAAGTATTAAATACAAAGTTACAGAGTTTGGGAAGTAAACATTCACATCAACATCAATCAATGTGGTTGAGGTTATGTTGTTGAGTGGTTATGCCAAGGAGACTTATAGTAACAATTGTCTATTTCTTAAAATTTGATGACTAGTAGCGTCGTTTCTCATTATTGTAAGCATTTCTTTCTTGAGGATTCCTGGCCTGTGCGATCCTGGCAGTGCGCAAGCATAATGCAGCAGTCTAGTTTCAATTCTGTAATACAGCGTCGTATACGTAGTAGGAATACTACTAGCGCATCTAGTGGTCAGCAAACAAAACAAGAGAACAAGACTGGTGGCTTTCCTGTTTTGGTTGTGGTAACTTACTCAATTGGAGTGTCTGGTGGTGGCAATGGATCGAAAATAATCTTCAATTCCAACGAGCGAAAAACTTAACAGCTGACTAACCGTACAAAGGTTTCTCTCATGTTCATTTTAATGAAAGCCATGAATGATGTAATGTAAACACTATTATTATGTTTTATTGAAACCAAAGTAGCGAGGAAAGTAGCTAAATAATCCGCTACAACTACTCTAAAAATGTAGCTCGCTACAGCTACAAGCAACTTATTTTTAAAAGTAGCGGAGGTACAATAACGCTACCTACTAAAAAAGTAGCGTCGCTACAGTAGCGCGCTTCTCCCCAACACTGTAGGTAAGTAAGTAGGCGTAGAGAAAGTATTAAGGATGGCCTGCCGCAAGGGGATGGTCAGTGCTCGCCCCTCTGCTCTTTAATGTGTAGGCCTATGGGTCGTTATCAAATTAATGGCCAATTTGAGAAAGGTAAAAAAATCAAATTCAAAAACAAGTTATTTATTAGTAGTTCAAAGTAAATGAACAACAGAATAAAACCTTACACATATCAAGAGCGTAAAAATTACATTTAAGACTGATTTTCCTGATTTCATTTCAGGAATACACGAAGAATTTTCCCCTCGATCACGTTTTTGTTCTTGATAAAAAAATATGATAAAAAAATGGTAGTCAAAAGTTATAAGCTCAATGTTGAAGGTAAATGTAATTACTAACACCTACATAAGTTAAAACTAGTTTATATTGATTATTGTGGTAACGTACCTCGTCTAACAGTCCAATTCTATCGTCAACACGACATGTTTCGCCGTTAAAACGGCATCTTCAGGTGTTTAAAATAAAAAATGTTTCATCCAGAAGGAGTCGTTAAATTATTAAAATTGACGAATATGACACATACACAATGAATAAATACCACAAACACGAGACAGTTAACATTACGGGTAGGCCTACCACTCACGCACATCGCACCACGACCGGGATAGAGAGCAGACTGGAGTTTTCATGTAACCCCTCCCACCCCTCTTCGGTTGTCAGCTGGACAACGGTCGACTTGCCTTTGAACTGTATTGTTGTGCGAGAGTATGGCGTTAAAAATGGAGTGTGATTTAAAATTCAACTGTTCATTCAGAATGAAGTCTTTTTGGTCGTTATTTTTGTAGCGGCTATAAATTTCGTATTGTTCGATGGAATCCAGCCTGCTTCCTTCTCCACAAATATGCAATATTTCCAATCCTTTGTTGATATCATGCATGTTATGGTTTTTGTCAACAAGGTGTTGTGCGAATTTAGATTTTTGTTTGTCAGCTCTAGGGTCGGGGTGGTGTTCTTTGTAGCGCTGAGCGAATGAGCGACCTGTTTGTCCTATATAAAAATCGGAACAGTCAACACAACCGAAGAGGGGTGGGAGGGGTTCCATGAAAACTCCAGTCTGCTCTCTATCCCGGTCGTGGTGCGATGTGCGTGTGTGGTAGGCCTACCCGTAATGTTAACTGTCTCGTGTTTGTGGTATTTATTCATTGTGTATGTGTCATATTCGTCAATTTTAATAATTTAACGACTCCTTCTGGATGAAACATTTTTTATTTTAAACACCTGAAGATGCCGTTTTAACGGCGAAACATGTCGTGTTGACGATAGAATTGGACTGTTAGACGAGGTACGTTACCTATAATAATAAGTCTTTAATCCACAGTTCAGGGGCTAAACAATGGATTTTAATTCTTTAGACTGGAAAATGTGCCTTTTTTTTCATTTAAATCTCTAAAAACTCACTTAAACTTTCCATATTTTGATAGATTTATTATTTTTTATTTAAAAATATAATAAAATGATAGTAAAGAGTATAAACTTTCAATTAATATAAATTTTTTAATTACTTTTTATAATTTGATATTTTTTACATAGAAAATGTGATTGTGAGGGAGTGAGCGAGGGGTAAACGCCGTGAGCAAGGGGGGATCACCGTGAGCGACGGGGAACTAATAAATAATAAATGACAAACTAATAAGTACCGTAGTATCAATTAATAATGCAAGGTGAAGTAATAATAAAATGTATTATAACGATGATACTAGCAAAGGGATTTCCTTTATTCACGACTCATCCGTGAGCGGCAGGGAATGTGAGCGAAGAGAAAATGTCGAAGGTCTTGAGTTTTCGACCCAACTATACTGGCAGTATTGCGCAACCCGTTGTTTGAGGTTATACTGGCTTCATAATCAGTTCTAAAACTACAATTGCTAGTTTTGCTGTTATAATTATAAATGAGTTATGAGGCGTGAGCGAGGGGAACAGCAATTAATGTACGCACGATTTCTTAAATGAAATTTGTTAATAACGACCTAAACATGACGATTACAATGCTGCCGTTCACAACACGTCTTCCGCGTAACTTCGGCCGAGCGCTACTGACAGGAACGGCAGAAACAAAACGGTCCGCAGCGATTTGGCGGAGAATTAAAAACATCGCTACACTTTTATTGGTCTTGAAGAGACACGGAAATAATGGCGATTTATTTTGAAATCGATCTGATTTCAATAATATTATTACTTTAATTCAAAATATAACTGTTATATGAAAATCAAAGGCATTTAACATAGTTATTTTGTATAAATTTGCATGGCTTTTGTCAACTGAGAACTTAGACTCTGAGGCATGGAGACAGTGAGCTAGGGGAAATTAGACACATATTGTTTTTTTTATAAATTTTTTTCATTCAATTATTTTATTTAAAGCAAGATCATTAATAATATACTTACCATTTCTACAAGGCTTTATTTGCATGAGAAAAATTACTTTAAGTAATTTTTTTCCTACAGAGACTCAAATTGGGCATTAATTTGATAATGACCCCTATACTGCCGACATTCCTGTCACTCGATCTTAAGAGTTTGCATACAGATGATATTGCATTGGCATATCAACACCAGCATTTTCAACAAGCTGAGGAATCACTAACAAATTATTTCACGACCCTGCGTGAATACTTTTAAGCCTGGAAGCTAGGCCTAAATCCAAACCCAACTAAAACTGAGGTATCTTGCTTCCACTTTGAGTAGCCTAGACTGGCCAACCAAAAACTTAAAATCTTATTCAATGGTGTTGAGCTTGATATTCACAGTATCTGGGAGTCACTTTAGATCAGTCTCCCACATTCAAAAGCCACTTACAAAAAACGGCAGCTAAGATGAGAACCAGGACTAACTTTGTCCATCACCTCGCTGGCTCCACATGAGGAGATAACGCACAAGTTCTGAGAACCACTGCTCTGTCCTTTGTATACTCAACTGCTGAGCACTAGGCTCCCGTGTGGTTAAATAGTGTTCATGTTAGAGATCGACGTCCAGCTAAACAGGGTCATGAGAGCCATTAACAGTACACTCATGGCAACCCCTGTACACTGATTTCTCCCAGAAGGCCTACTGTCTAATATCGCTCCACTTGAGGTAGACTAAGGAAAGCACTAAATAGGGAATATACTAATATCTTATGTGCTCCACGGCTGCTCCATCTATGATTACATACCAAAGAATGCGAGCTGATTGAGGTTCCGAAAACCACCTTTGCGAACAGCCTCCCAGTTGGTGGGACACAAACTTCACCATCCATAAAAACTGGACTTCCTCCTATGACGCTTTCCAAGTTCGAAACAACTTCTTGATAGTTGACCATAGCGGTAGGTGGTATGAATCTTCCTCGGAAGGAAGTACAAATGGCGAATGACACAAAATCAGTCATGCGACTGGGGAGCGGAATATCAAACTTTAGAGCACATTACTTAGTCGCGGAGTGCCCATTGAGCGCTTCCCTTTGAGGAATAATCGGTGAGTGAAGCTGGGCTGCGCAATGGCTTAGCACCCTGGAGTTAGCTCTATAAGGAGAGATGAATATTTTACTCAGGTGCTCTGCACTGCAGAATTTAGCCTATATTCTTATTTCTTAAAACTTGGTGGCTGGCTAAATGATTATACGATAATAGGCCTAGCCTTTACTCTTAAAATGTTTGCCCACTAGACCATATGTCTGAAATTAAGGCTAGTGCCTAGGCCTACATTTCATAAGTGAATAATATTTTAGAGGTACAGTTTCATATAGCGCCTACACTACTATCGAATGAAAATATTGATAGATCCGATCAATAATATCATAACAACTACTGATCCAATTTATAGGTCTACCTAAATAACAACTTTAGACATTCACAATTTAACTTACTACCCCTAGTTTATGTTTGGTTTTTATCCCCACATTACGGCTGACAAAACACAAACAAGTAGGGTAGGCCTATCAATTTAACTTATATTCAACACACCAAAACACTACTAAATGACCAAAATTTTCACAAAATAGCATAGGTACCGGTAAGAATAGGGTTACCATATTCTCCGGGATGAAAAAGAGGACACTTAGTAACTCGTCGCGAGTAGGCATAATGAACCACAAAATCTGAATTTCTGCCATCCCTCCCTTTGAGCTAAATATCACAGAGTGGGGAATGGATCAGATGAGGTGTAGCTTTGTTACTGACAAATATCAGCTGTTTCATTTGTCATGGTCATTAATTAATAACCCAATGACCAAAGGCAGCTGGGCCCAGTATAGAACCATCAAAAAGCACTAACTTTTCTCAGGATCGAACCGGCAACCTTCAGATTCAAAGGCGAGCTCTTTAACCACTCAGCTACCCAGCCTGTTAGGAGTGAGTTATAGCCTAAGTTTCGTACAGGCTGTTTTAATAAAGTAAAAATTAAATGTGGTATTACTTGCTATGGTAGATTTAACATTTTAAACGATTTAAACTATGATTTAATGACAATGTGGATTAAGTACCAATATCCAAAGTCTTCTTAGGGGTTGGTAAAAACATAAAAACCGATATTCAGTTTGCTGCTTCCAAATACTCGGACAAATAGACTGTTTCTCAAAAATCAGCCCGGACACTCTGTAATGCTCTGAAAAGAGGACGTATATCCGGGGAAAAGAGGATGTATGGTGACCCTAGATAAGAAGTAGAGAGTATACAAGAACAATTAGGCCTAACGGTACCTAGCATATGTAGGGCCTATACCTTGAATACCTTGAATACCTCCCACGACGTCGCTGACCAGCACTGCTGGATAGACTGAGTCAATAATACATTTAACTATCTTATGGAAACTATTTACACTATTTACATAATCTACAAGATGGCGTCAAGCTTGGTTTGACAGTTCAAAAAACTCAGAAACCGAGTAGAGTGGCCTATACCAGTAACCAGGCCTTCATAGTTCGCTCAACTGCAGGCTCCAGAACTTTGATGTCAGTTGGGAGAGCATTGAACATCCTGAGGGCAATCACCCTGAAGGAATTCTTTTTCTTCGACAGCCTACAGAAAGGTATGTCCAGTTGTGCCTTGTTACGGAGATTGTAGGGGTGATAGTCTTCTCTTGGCATGAAAGAGTTCAAATTGTTAATGACATAACAAAGGCAAAGTAGAACATACTGGCTATATATGGTCAGTATCTTTAACCGCTTAAATATGGGTTTACAATGGTCAATGTATCCGGCAGAGGCAATAATTCTAACCGCCTTCTTTTGAAGAAGAAGAATGTCATCACAGCCCGCAGAGTGTCCCCAGAGAAGCAATCCATATGTAAGATGGGAGTGGAACAGGCCATAATAAACAGTACGGTAACGAGGTAGTGCTCGGTCAGCAGCGGCTTTAATCTGCGAAGGAGGAATACAACACGAGAAAATTTGTTACACACACTGTTTATTTGGCCACCACAAGTTATTTTGGAGTCGATGACGAATCCTAACAGTTTAACTTCCCTGGCACACTCAGCATCTTACTTAGGCTAACTTAAATGTGGACTACTCTTGAATTTAATCTTTCCTGCTCATAAAGTGGTTCTACTAGGTTAATGTTAGTTTATTAGATTTAAGGCCTAAGCTTATAACTTAACCTATAAAATTTTGTGAAGCTTAACTTTGAATTTGACAGTAATTATTCATCTTATTTAATCAGTAAATCGATAGCCTACATATTTTCATTTGATAGTAATGTAGGCGCTTTATGAAACTATAAGTTCTTACCCTGTTTTAGAATTTCAAGGATGTAAGTTAGGGCTAGTAAGTTAACAGTCAACACAAATTAATTCAACCAATAAATTACCATGATTACGGTATTGAGAAAAGCATGTAGACCTACAGTAGCATCCTGGGTCAGTGTCACTTTATTTCCAACCAATTATAGCCTAGTTGGTTCATTTACCTACACAATTTTCCATTAATTAATTATTAGCTACAAGCCAAAATTGCTCAATTTGGTGAATGGAAAAACCATGGCAAATTATAGACCTACATCATAGGCCTAATTCTTTTAATCCATTGTAAAATATGATGCCTTCCTCCCAGTCATAACAACTGAAGCCGAAAGCTTCCTAGGCCTGGCTTAGGGCCCAGGTAAACTGCGGCAGTTTGACATTAACCCGGCTAAATTTCTTACCCAATTGCTGCTTTGTTATTAGTTTGAAATTGGACTCGGTACGGGGCAAAAACGATAAGATATTGCATCTGATGGATTCGCATTTAAAACACTAATCTCTAATATCGGTAACAACTCGATCAGCAATAATTTCTATTATTGACTCGGGAAACGTGTTTGCCGATTCTTTCTTTGAACACAAAAAAACTCACACCTTACCTTGGTATTTAAACGAATTCTGTTATCCAAATAAGAATTGGTGCGTTTATATATTCACAGTAGGAAATGTTACAAACTGGAATATGTTGGACAATGAATGAAAAGAACTGTGAGACAGTGACCCGCACTTGACTAGAGGAGTGACAGCGATCACGAACCAGAGACCAGAACAGAACAGAGCGGCAGCGGCGGCAGCACATGCAACATCTGATGTAAAATATTAAAATTTGCGCACAGTTTTGCGCAGGAAGAAACGGAAACTCTCCGGCTGAGATTCTGGGTTCGAGGCTACAGTCCTTACGCTTGCTTATACAGCCCATTTCCGTGCTTTATTCATTTTGATCAACATTACAAAGAAATATTGGCATTGACTATTGATACTATAGTATCTAAAGTCAATGATATTGGCTTTATAAATCAAATATACTACACAAAAACACAGTATATGCAATAAGCAAGTTGCGATTAGGCCATAGGACAAGTTAGGTACACTAGCCCTTGGAAGAGTTAAACTTATTAATACCCTATTTTTCTGAATATTTAAATCTGTGCATTTTAGTTTCATATTTTACTTATCATCTTGTTAGCAAGGATTGAAAAATGTAAAATGGTGTAACCATTGAAATAAATAAATAGAAACCTATACATCCTCATCATGACCATCCGTATTCTGGTTTACATTGAATAATATACGTATCATATAGTATGAAGCACCAAAGCTTAAAAGGCCGTTTCACACCGCCGTAGCGTCGCTTTAGCGACGTCTCCGGGCGACGTAGCACGTATCCCGGGGTTAATACGCAAGCTACGGACAGTTCACACCGAAAGCTACGTCTCATAAGATATGTTTTCATTCGTTTTAATTTGCTCACTTGAGGTGAGGTCAAGTGCGTACCTGGTTGTTTGTCTCAAGTTTAGTTCTAGGCCTAGGCTAGACATGGCGTTTAGCGTTCCATGGTGTGAGCCAGGTTTAAAAGTAAAAGTAGTCCCTATTAGCACCAGTTTGGACGATATTTACCCCACGTTTTAAATGGACTTTAACTTTGCCTCTGTATTACTATAGAGAAACGTTTTCGTTCATGTTATTCTTACTTTCACATTATTTGCAATAAATAAAACAAAAAATAGTTATGTTTGTATTTATGATTGACAAACACGTTTTCTATATTGGATACAAACAACGTACAACCCTAAAACACCCTCATATTCGCATTTAAAAATATTTAGAAACGATTTATAATGTAAATTATCGGATTGTACATTTTCAATAAGGAGTATACATATTTATTAGTTACAGGATCAATTAATTAACTTCTTCCCACGCTCACGAGAGATTAGTCACGAAGATTAGCGACCCTGTATCGTACTCTTGTACTGTCCCATAGCACGGGATGCTGTCTCACTAGATGTATCAATTGAGACATTTTCACAGAGCGAGATGTGGAGTGAAGCAGCAGAAACAATGAACTGTCAGCTGAGCACGTGGTCGTCTTTTTGTGCAGTGCGCATGCGCCGCCCGAAATACGGAGCAACTCTACGAATGCAAACGTAGCGTTGCGGACGCGTATTATGTAGCTTCAGCGACGCCACGCGATGCTACGCCGGTCTGAAATGGACCATTAATTAACATTAGGAGATACGTCCGCGACGTCTTTCAAAAGACGTCGCTCAAGCTACGCTACGGCGGTGTGAAACGGCCTTAATAGTTTGGATGTTTAGCATTGAAATTTTCTTGGGGTGTTTGTTCACTGACAGGGGCAGTAGCAGGGAAGTGTATAAGAGTGAATGGTACCATTGACTATAGATACTTAAGTAGTTACCTATCTCGTAAGTATTATGGTGCGTTTAGCATATATAGTTAATGGTATAACCATTGACTTAACATACTAAATCATATCATTGACTTTAAATATCATACTTAGTATGTAAAGTATATAAGTAAGAATAACTGCATCGCTCACTGAGGTGGCGAAATAGCGCTAGGAGCGAGTGAATCAAGCCTACTTCCCCCCCCCCCCCCTTAAACACAAAACTTACGGCATTGACTTTGGATGCTATATCAATAGTCAATGACTGTATCAATAGTCAATGCTTACGGTGATACCTCCGCCAACGCATCATCCGTACGGTTACGAAAGCTGTTAATTTCATTTTGGTGCGTCCACTCTTGGCCTACGAGGTCGACTGAATTTTACATTATATTCTTTTATTTACTGAATAATCACCTAACGTTAGGGTAACGGCTGTTCTCCAGCCGTACGGCAACGGCTCGTTGTTAGGATCCAGTTATTATATGTAACTGCCACACGCTTTTTGCAACAAAAACACCCCTTTCGTGCAAAAAAACAGACCTGCAAACTCATTGAATGTCCAACTGAATTATGTATTTTTTTTCATTTTCCCGACAAACACCATGGGAATGAGGATGTCGGTTTGCTGCCATGGGATGTTGTATAAGCAAATATATAGGATAACCCCTTCACAGTGCAGATACAAACGGTAGTAAATTGAAGTTTAAGTTCTGATGTTAGCGAATTGCCCTATAAGGCCTCTGTTTCACATATACCCGGCTGTCGTGTGCCGGAAGTCGTTTAACCGGTTATTGGGTGAAGCAGGATATGGGGCCGTTCATATTTGCACGACACTTGCCCGACTAGTGTCGTGGTCGGTTAATCACTATCCGGCTGCCGTCTAGTCGAGGGATGCCGGGCGCCCCCTCAGCAAAGGCCGGCTGCCGGTGTCGGGTAAACGGCACCGGCAGGAGTACTGGTGGTAGCGGTCCATGTGACTGTTCACATACAACCGGCACCTGTCGTCTGTCGTCCGCATACACGATTTGTTTACTTTTGGTTTGGAAGTGCGCAAAGTTTTAATTATGACGGAAGTAGACCTTGAAATACTAATTATATTTAGTTTAATTATTTTTTTATGTGCCTATTGCATGTTATAACTTAATCAATGTACTTTTTGTCATTACAAAAAGCACAATGCAGTGTTTTTTTTCGTACAAACGAGTAAATTTTATCATTAAAATGTGTAATCAAATATTACATTCAATTTATCTAATTATATTTAGTTTAACTACTTAGTTTAGTTAGTTTAGCTACTCCCTGCTGGAGTGCCGGTGTCGGCGTAATGTGAACAGTGCACCCGTGCAGATGCCGGGTAGAAATCGGGTTAACGGCATGTCGGGGAGATGTCGGGTATATGTGAAACGAGCCTAACGCATACGTTATTATGGTAGTAGTAATGGTAAGACCTAAGCCGGGAACCTTGTTTTTCATTTTGAGGTCCCCAAAAGCCAAAAACACCATTAGTTCATTTTCATATATATATATATATATATATATATATATATATATATATATATATATATATATATATATATACAGGGTGTCCCAGGATACCCTGTATATTCTTGTTTTTACATAGGAGAGAAGTCCGCTAGTTTATACTTGGAAAGGAACTCCAGCAAACGTTATATATAAAGTTTACAGTTATCCTGACAAGTGAAATCCATTCGCTGCTGCTCACTCACAAAAGAGAACTCCAATCGCTTTTGCTCACAAGAGAACTCCTGTATATATATATATATATATATATATATATATATATATATATGGACCACAATGTGGAGAGAACTCCACCCATTTGTGCTTAAAAAGGAATTCCCGTTTATAAATACAACAGTGTTATTATACAAGACCTGAGCTGGTAGAAGTGACAATTTGCAGGGAGGAAACTTATTTGTCTTTTATAGCACCTATGGCTACTGTCCATCTCATAAGTTTATCCCCATCTTAGTGCGCTTGACCTCTCTTTGCTATGACTTATACAGTAAGGCAATTAATTAATGGTTTTGAAGCAATCAAAACCATTACATTCTATCCCCTTATATTTATATACAGGGTGTCTCAAGTAAGGTGTCTCAAATCGATTACAGATCAACAGTTTGTCCTACAATCTTGAAATAAAATTAATACAAACATTTTGGTGGAAACAGAATTTTGTTATCTTTATTTGTTTCAAAATGGCGTCCATTTTTGTAACAAAATCAAAATTTACGGAATACCCTGTATTCCTTTTGTTATTTGTCATAAATGACTTCTGATTCAAAATACTTATTTGAAATAAGCTAAGCTTTACAATGATATGTCACAAGACAAAATTTATAAAAAAACTAAAATTTTAAAAATTTTATATTTTTGAAAATTTTTACATAAACAAAACTCAAAAATTTTAAATACAAACACATGTTTTTTTGTACATCATATTAAAGCTCTCGTTAAACTGAACAACTTTGTAATTTACACTAATGCCATATCTCTTTTAGTGTGGTGGCTTAGAGACAATATCAACAAGGATCGTGACCTGATGGATTAAAGCCACAGACTTTGCACGTTACTTCCATACCCTAAATACAAACAATTTATGGTGGGGTGCCCGATTTTCAGGTCCGCCATCTTGAAATACGACGCCATCTTGTTTTTCATTAGAGGAATTGAACTATTTATTGAAAATGGCCTAATATCACCCAAAAGGACACATTTACGCAATTTTGTATACAATATGTTTTGTTCACAATTAAATTTACTATAAAATGAGATAAAAACCACTTCAATAACTTAAATAGTCTTGAAGATATAAACTGTCAAAGTTGAAAATTTGATATTTTCCTCTACGTTACATGTAGTTTTTGCTATATATCACTCAAACGGTCAAGGGCACGTAATTGTTATAATAATATGTTTTATTCGCTGTTACATTTGCTACAAAATGAGGTAAAAATCTCTTAAGTAACTTAAATAGTTTTGAAGATACAAACTGTTAAAGTTATAAATTTTATTTTGTTCTTGTATGCAGTAGGTCCGTGTGTCTTAAAAGCCATGACCATTTGTTTTACCTGCACGTATTGCGTTAGAAGAATGCAACTTCGCACATCAATACTGGACTTAAAATAGTACTTCCCAAAGGTCTTCTTGACTTTTTCCCCCCCCAAGGGGGTCGGCCCACAAGGAGTAAGTTGAAAATCCTAAATAAATGCATAGGTCATGATGCGCATCAAATTAAAGGGATTTACTAGTAGAACTCGTTACCATAAACCGCAGTTTAAAAGGACAAGTGGGTCAAAAGTTATACCATTTTAAAGTTTTGCTTATGGAGTTTTCATGCAAACTTTGACTAGCAGCCATTTATCACTGGATCGTTCTTTTTGGTAAGCGAATTTTCCCATCGAGCAGGGCAGGTCATGACGTCATAGTTTATGCGACAGACTCATGATGTCGATATTGTAGGTAGGTAATCATATCAATATGAATATGTCCATCGATATCGGTATGAGATTGAGTTTATCGCTTGTGTCCTTCATCGTCCATCCGACAATGTCATTAAATAAATAGAAATTACTCCCTTCCATTTTCTACCAGAGAAAAGTTCAAAAGATCATATAATTAATTGTAAAGTGCGAAACTGGCCATGATACATTAGGTATCGATAAATAAAAGTATAACATCCGTCTTAAAAATAACATTAATTAATTGATGTTTTGTTGCTTGAACCAAAGCCAACTAATGAAAAGTTGACATTTCCTAGGCCTAGTGTAATCGTTGGTTAGGCAAATATTGTACTGAAATGAATCCAAATGAAGGACGTTTTTGCCCGTATTTGCTAAATTAGCATTAAATGCTCCCTCTGCGAAGGAAGACTCCCCATATTAGTAATGCAGTCCATTTAAAACATTGCTCATTCTATTTAAAGACTAAATAAATTAATCATATGGCAAGACCTAGGTTACACCGCAGTAGTATATGGATGGTCTTGTTACTTTTCCTCATCAATTTTAAACCAAACCCATTTTCATTGGTACATCTGATGTTTAGAGAGTATTATACTTTACCTCCGAACCTACTAATGAGGTTAAACAGAAGTTTTCTATTTTGCCACTGTTAATTAAATGCAGAATCAATACAAACAAATACTCATTCACTGGTAACTTAAAAGACATTCCAAAAAATAACAAAGCCTGTTTAATAATAAAGACAATATTGATGAATTTCTTAATATTGTAAAGGCTGCTATAATAGTTAAATGGAAAGTTTGTAACATGTCAATTGAAAAAAATAAAATAACTAATCATACTTAAACAATTTTAGATATTTTTATTGTATTAAGATATTTATTTAACCAGGTAAGGTAGGTCAGAGTCTCTATAAAGTTACGTCACGTGTTCGAACCGTCGAAAAATATACTCAAACCATTGACTTTAGATAGTCAATGCTCAAACGCTCGGAGGTCAAAAAGCTGGGCCGAAAAATTGACGAATAACACTCGGAAGGTTAATGTCTCCATTACAAAAATGTTTAAGAAAGCTTAACTTAAATAGCCTATACTAAACGTGAAACCCCATCAGTAGGCCTATAATACTTAGGCCCATAAAACTTAGGCATAAGTGGCATTATTGTTGGTAAGCTTACAAGTTTTGAAAACAACAGAATATAACTTCATAATCCTGTTAAAGGTTAGTAAAAATTCACTATACGAATTTGCATAGTTAAATTTATTTTCCGATTGGTTCTGTTGTCACTTTGCCTTCTTCCATTTTCGGACGAGCAATGATGCAAGGATGACAGGATCAGGACTCGACTGACCAAGGAAGGGGATCAGACAACAGAAGATGGAGTATTTCGATTATATCAACTATCGAAACCAGATCAAAGAACCAATAAGTTTCAGCCGTACGAAGCTCAACTATGACGTCATGACCTGCCCTGCTCGATGTGAAAATTCGCTCACCGTTCTTTTTACTCCAGATTACGGCAACGTGTTTTACTGATTAAGACCTTTAATTTTATATGCTTCATGACCTATGGTTTTATTTAGGATTTTCAACTTACTCCTTGTGGGCCGACCCCCTTTGGGAGGAAAAAGTCAAGAAGACCTTTGGAAAGTACTATTTTAAGTCCAGTATTGATGTGCGAAGTTGCAGTCTTCTAACGCAATACGTGCAGGTAAAACAATTGGTCATGGCTTTTAAGACACACGGAAGTACTGCATACAAGAACAAATAAAATTTATAACTTTAACAGTTTGTATCTTCAAAACTATTTAAGTTACTTAAGAGATTTTTACCTCATTTTGTAGCAAATTTAACAGCGAATAAAACATACGAGGTGGTCCGTGCGCAAATTGCGCATTTTATGATTCGGTATGAGTGAAATTCATCTACAGTACATGAATGTTGATTATTAGGTGACATTTTTGTTGGATTTTAAAATTCATCTGAAGGTAATCAGCTGTTAAATTACAATTCACATTAAAGAACTTGCAATAAAAGTTGTTCAACATTTTAAAGCGCCCTCTAGAAATAAATCAAAGGCGAGGGGGGCGAAGCCCGAAACAATATGACCTTTTTAATTACGATTCGTCACTGCGGTATATCCTAAGCTTTAAAATGACACCTCAATCTTAAAAATCGGTTCAGTAGGTCGAGAGAAAAAGGGACGTAACAGACGAAACCCTTATAGAAATAAGAAGATAGATTATTATAACAATTACGTACCCTTGACCGTTTGAGTGATATATAGCAAAAACTACATGTAACGTAGAGGAAAATATCAAATTTTCAAGTTTGACAGTTTATATCTTCAAGACTATTTAAGTTATTGAAGTGGTTTTTATCTCATTTTATAGTAAATTTAATTGTGAGCAAAACATATTGTATACAAAATGGCGTAAATGTGTCCTTTTGGGTGATATTAGGCCATTTTCAATAAATAGTTCAATTCCTCTAATGAAAAACAAGATGGCGTCGTATTTCAAGATGGCGGACCTGAAAATCGGGCACCCCGCCATAAATTGTTTGTATTTAGGGTATGGAAGTAACGTGCAAAATCTGTTGCTTTAATCCATCAGGTCACGATCATTTCGTTAAGCCACCACACTATTTTTGTTTTGTAGTAATAACGTAAAAATGTCATTTTCCCATTTAACTTGCATGTTAATTAAATGGTATGGCAACAATGGAAGAAGGACTGCCATACTATCATGTCCTGATTAATTAACATGCAAGTTAAATGGGAAAATGACATTTTTACGTTATTACTACAAAACCAAAAGAGATACGCTATTAGTGTTAATTAAAAAGTTGTTCAGTTTAACAAGAGCTTTAATATGATGTACAAAAAGACATGTGTTTGTATTTAAAATTTTTGATTTTTGTTTATGTAAAAATTTTCAAAAATATTAAATTTTGTAAATTTTAGTTTTTTTATAAATTTTGTCTTGTGACATATCATTGTAAAGCTTAGCTTATTTCGAATAAGTATTTTGAATCAGAAGTCATTAATGACAAATAATAAAAGAATTACAGGGTATTCCGTAAATTTTGATTTTGGAGTCAAAAATGGACGCCATTTTGAAACGAATAAAGATAACAAAATTCTGTTTGCACCAAAATGTTTGTATTAAATAGACGAACGGGACTGGTCCCTCCCCAAAAGGTTAAAAACGCCTTATTTAATAGACGAGTATTATTTTGAAGTGGTCGATAATTTATTTAAAATATTGGTAAAGTTTGAACCTATGAAAATTGAGCGAATAAACTGCTAGCTAAAGAGACACTCGCAGAATTGCAGGGTAACGTAAAGTTGGTGAGCACCCGCTAGAGCAGGAGCACGTGTATGTTGCTTGCTGTCAAATGAACTTGCTGAAAAGCCTCGCCGCATGGACACCAAAATTTTTATTTAACTTTTAGTAATTTTACAATCAATGATTTTATTTAACACATTTTGTATAAACATATTTTGTTCTATTAAAACCACTTCTGAACTGTATTTTATTGTACTGAAGTTCTTATTTATTCCTATATACGAATTATTGGTGGTAGGAAGTAGTGGGGAATGGGGGCTTTTGGGCCAGTTCAAGGTCACCCGAGCGATGACGTCATCGATGACGTCATCGAGGTCAATGACCTCATTGATGACGTCATCGATTGCATCATCGATGACGTCATCACCAATGACGTCACTTCCTTGACGTCACACCCATGACGTCACAAAAATGACGTGCTGATGACGTCATCACCCCTTACGTCACCAAGATGACGTCATCGATGTCACAAAGGTCAAGGTCACGCTGAAACCTAAATTTTTCGGCACTTTTGCTGTTTCTCGCACTACGCTCCGAGTTTTAGTCACAGTTACCATGACCTTGACGACTTGGAGCGAATTTTCGATGAGAAACAGCAAAAGTGCCGAGGAAATTTGAAGTTTGCAACGTGACTCTGCCTAAACCGTCATGTGACACCGCTCGGGTGACCTTGAACTGACCCAGAAGCCCCCATTCGACCATTACTGCAACCGCGATGCGTACCCTACGACATACACCGAGCGACTGACTGTCCGGCCCCGCGCACTCTAGGTATATGGGAAGTGGTGGGGGAAATTGTGATGACCTCGGGAAACTTGAAAATGTCAAGCCGGGTAGCACCGTTTCGGTGCTACCTCAAAGTTACATGCTAAAGTGTGATGACCTTGAGTAAAAACATAGAAATACTACAAGTTGATACCGTCCCAGAGTTAAAGTGTGGTGACATTGAGTCAAAACACTGAAATACTATAAGTTAAAATCATCCCAGAGTTAAAGTGTGATGACCTTGAGTGAAAACACAGAAATAATACAAGTAGATCCCGTCCCATAGTTAAAGTGTGGTGACCTTGAGTCAAAACACAGAAATACTACAAGTCGATCCCGCCCCAGAGTTAAAGTGTGACGACCTTGAGTTAAAAAACTGAAATGCTATAAGTCAAAATCATCCCAGAGTTAAAGTGTGATGACCTTGAGTCAAAACACAGATATAGTACAAGTCGATATCGTCCCAGAGTTAAAGTGTATTGACCTAGATTCAAAACTTGTAAAAATACTTACATATAGAGAGTTAGAGAACAGCGAAACGCACCGCATGGAAGCTGGAGACATACTGGCGGAGCGGTGTTGTGCAGCCTAGGGACTCAGTTGTGGTGGGGGTATAGCCAACACTTAGAGTAGAAGTGTTGTGGGTGACCTTGACCCACTTACCTAACCCCCCCCCCCCCCCCGACAAAAAGTGCGAACCCCCCCCCCCCCCACCCCCACCCCCACCCCCACCCCCACCCCCACCCCCGAACTTTTTTTTCGGAAAATTTTTTGACCTTGACCAAAAAGTTTTTTGCTCCGGACGAGAAGTGACCCCCCCCCCCCCACCCCCACCCCCACCCCCACCCCCACCCCCGAACTTTTTTTTCGGGAAATTTTTTGACCTTGACCAAAAAGTTTTTTGCTCCGGACGAGAAGTGACCCCCCCCCCCCCACCCCCACCCCCACCCCCACCCCCACCCCCACCCCCACCCCCGAACTTTTTTTTCGGGAAATTTTTTGACCTTGACCAAAAAGTTTTTTGCTCCGGACGAGAAGTGACCCCCCCCCCCCCCCACCCCCACCCCCACCCCCACCCCCACCCCCACCCCCACCCCCACCCCCGAACTTTTTTTTCGGGAAATTTTTTGACCTTGACCAAAAAGTTTTTTGCTCCGGACGAGAAGTGACCCCCCCCCCCCCCCCCACCCCCACCCCCACCCCCACCCCCACCCCCACCCCCACCCCCACCCCCGAACTTTTTTTTTCGGGAAATTTTTTGACCTTGACCAAAAAGTTTTTTGCTCCGGACGAGAAGTGACCCCCCCCCCCCCCACCCCCACCCCCACCCCCACCCCCACCCCCACCCCCGAACTTTTTTTCGGGAAATTTTTTGACCTTGACCAAAAAGTTTTTTGCTCCGGACGAGAAGTGACCCCCCCCCCCCACCCCACCCCCACCCCCACCCCCACCCCCACCCCCACCCCCACCCCCGAACTTTTTTTTCGGGAAATTTTTTGACCTTGACCAAAAAGTTTTTTGCTCCGGACGAGAAGTGACCCCCCCCCCCCCCACCCCCACCCCCACCCCCACCCCCACCCCCACCCCCACCCCCACCCCCTCCCCCACCCCTTATATCCTGGGCGTGCCAGCCCCGGCGGGGATATAAGGGGGTCCAGCCAGAGCCGGCTCGCAGTCCGCTCCCGCGCGTTGAACGTGAACGACCGGGACGGACCGCCATAGGCATCACTAAACATTGAATGGCGCCTTCAGTGTTTAGCGAAGTCTACTCTAACTTTAAGACTTGTATTAGTTGTAAGATATTGCGCTTGCGTTTGGGTATTGCGAATTGTTTTATATGAGAGTGTTTTACTTGTACCCTATGTCTCCTGTGTCTTTTATCCTTTGTGTCTTGTTTGTTATGTGTTCAATGTGTATGTGCTTGTTCCAGCATTGACTACGTTGAGCTCAATTGTGTGTTGTAAGTGTGTTATTTGTTTCTAAAGTGTATACGCTTGTTTTAGCAATCCCCCCTTGAGCTTTTTCAATGCTCAAAGTAAATTGTAAAGTCAGGGAACGGGAGTAGGCCCCCGTGTAAAGCCACTTTTAATAATTGGTAGGCTCCTTGCCAGGCATGCAAAAGGTTGCGGATGGCATTTGGGGAGCATGTCCGTTTGTACGCTGGCAAGCAAAAGGTTGTGGCGGCCTCTGCACTCGGACCGAGGACGTAAGCCATTAGGGTGTCCTCAGTATGTTTCCCTTCTGGAAACTCAAAATTATGTAAATGAATCTTTGTTAGCTATTTGTGTTTTTAGTCCCCAAGGCCCCCGAACATTCGTGGTTCGCCATGGATGTACGGGGGCCGAAATTTTTTAATGTCCGTGTGGCCTTGACCCACAAAGACTTGTAAAAATTCAATGCATTGTAAATTAAAAATATTAAAGATAGGTTACGGGAGTAGGCCCCCGTGTAAAGCCTATTTTAATTATCGGTAGGCTCCTGCCAGGCATGCAAAAGGTTGCGGATGGCATTTGGGAGCATGTCCGTTTGTACGCTGGCATGCAAAAGGTTGCGGCGACCTCTGCACTCGGACGAGGACGTAAGCCACTAGGGTGTCCTCAGTTTGTTTCCTTCTGGAAACACAAAATTATGTAAATGAATCTTTGTTAGCTACTGAAAAGACAATGCAGTAAATGTTTACAAGTCTTGCGTGGCGAAGGGTACACGACATTGGATGTTGCCTTGTTGTCATAGTTGGGTCTCTTCGGAGGCTACAGCGATGACAACCCAAGTGCCTCACACCCCCAAAGGGGGGTGTGGGGCTTAATTTTTTAAAGTTTTTTGTGACCTTGACCTAAATATGTAAAATCTTTCAAAGTGTTTAACAGTCAGGTCTTATTAACACAGTTAATACATTAATGTCTGTTAAAAAATATAACAGTTAGGTATTTGTAACCCACAAGTTTGGAGTTGTTTATAGTTGGGTCCCTTGGGAGGCTTTAGCTATGGTAACATAAATGTCTCAAGTGGGGCTTATTTTTTTTAAAAAAGTGCGAACCCCCCCCCCCCCCCCCGAACTTTTTTTTTGGGAAAAATTTTTGACCTTGACCAAAAAGTTTTTTGCTCCGGACGAGAAGTGAATTACAAAAGAAAAATATTTGTACAAAGTAGTGGATTTAGACCAAACATTATTGGTTTATCAAGCCTGTTGAAGAATATATTGAAAATGGGTGTTTAAAAGTCAAATTTACTAAATGATTGATAAACCGGATGTATATGACGTCACCTTCCCCCACCCTTCAACCTCGGGTATAAAGGGACCCGGTTGAGCGCGCTGCTCATTATTGCTTGGACATTCACCAAGTGCACACTCAAAGCCAAACTTGTTCAAAAATGGCTCTTTGCGATATTTGTGGTGAGTTTTTCCAAGATGAAGATATCTTTGTTTTACACCGAGAATTGCATCATAAAGAAAACAGAAAAGAAGAGATTGTTGTAAGTGAAGAAGACTTGGATGCGTTTGATCGGTTATTGGAAAACTACCAGAAACAGATGGACGACTGTGATAGCTATCTACAGTTACACCGAGAATTGCATCGTGAAGAGGACAGAAAAGAAGAGATTGTAGTAAGTGAAGAAGACTTGGATGCGATTGATCGGTTTTTGGAAAAACCCCAAAAGCAGAAGGACTGGGCTAGCTATTTACAGTTAATGCAAAGAAGAAGACCAAGTGTTATTCAATTTGCCGGAGCTGGACCATCTACAGCTGGAGGATTTATTGAAAAGGAAATGGAAGAAAAAAAAGTGGAAGATGTAAAACAACTGCGTACCCAAGAAGAGGATATGGAAGAAGAGGATACAGAAGAAGTGGAAGAAATAAGACAACTGCGCACCACAGCCTTGCCAGGACCAGTTGTAACTCATTTCAAAATTAATAATGTGCAATTGGAATTGGAAAACTTTATAACCCAAGCTAAAAAGTTAGTTGTAAAAACATTGATGGAAGAATTGGCAAGATTGAACTTTATTAAATTTGGATTGGTGTTGGAGGCTATGTTTACTAATACCGATGGTGAAAATTCACCGAGAGCATTCATTGCTAAAAACCGAACCCTTACAACCACATCTGATATCAACGAAATTTTAGAAGAATGTTTGGTTGAACTGCTAGTGAAACTTCAAGAACATGAAGGAAGAGGATCCGGCTGGACGCTATCATCAATTGAAGGTATGGATGTGAGGGTTCACAAGCATGGATATGGTATGAGAGGAAGCAGCTTTATCCCTCTACCAAAGGTGATCCGAGATACAAGATCATGTATCAATGTGAAAAATGAGGATAATGAATGTTTCCGGTATGCAATGTTAGCAAAATATGTGGAAGACCATTCCTGTAGACCTAGCATAGCATACGAAGCTGTTCAACACCGCTATAACTTCCAAGGTATGTCGTATCCTGTTAGTCTTAATGATGTTGCTAAATTTGAAAGAAAAAACCCAGGAGTTTCAGTTAATGTGTTTGGTTTAGACGAATCAAATAACGTATACCCGTTACGAGTTACAAAGACTGAACGTCAAAATCATACAGATTTGCTGCTATTGACCAAAGGTGAAATATCACATTATGTTTACATCAAGAACTTTGAAACTTTGGTTGGACGACAAGTGACTAAAAAGAAAATTAGAGTAACAGTGTGTAAGAGATGCTTTTGTTTCACAAATAAAGACTTGAGACGTGGAGGATCGGAGTGGTTGTCGGAACACCAGCGGCTTTGTAATGACAACTATGAAGTGAAGATTAGTCTGCCACCACCATCTAGAGCATTTGTCCAGTTCAATAAAACAGTTCACCAATACCGGATTCCACTAGTTATCTACGCTGACTTTGAATCTACGTTAGTGCCGCAGGAACTTTCGGATGGTGAAGTAACTAGAAGAACCAAATATCAATTGCATCAACCTAACAGTTTTTGCTTATTGGTGAAATCTACTTTACCTGAAGAACAATTGCAAGACTACGGCTTAACATCCACTCCGATACTCTACCGTGGGGAAGGAGCTGCTAAGTATTTTGTAGACCAGTTGTATAACATTGCTGAAAAGGCGGAACGCTTATACGGTAATGTTTTACCCATGAAACCTTTGAACCAAAATCAACAAGAAGAATACATTTCGGCAACAAGATGTTATCTATGCGAGAAGAGCTTCAGTGAAGAAAATCAAAAAGTAAGAGATCATGATCACCTCACAGGGTTATACAGAGGACCTGCTTGTAATTCATGCAATATAAATTACAAACTGCCTCAATTTATTCCTGTCGTGTTACACAATCTTAGCGGCTATGACTCCCACTTCATTATCCCAGAGTTAGGACGAGATGATGGAAAAATCGAAGTATTAGCTGAAACATTGGAGAAGTACATCAGTTTTTCAAAAACAGTTGGTAAAATTAAACTTCGCTTCGTAGACTCTTATAGATTTATGTCATCTAGTTTGAGCAAATTGTCTGAGAACCTAAGAAAAGAAGATCTAAAAGAAACCAGCAAAATTGTACCTGAAGATAAATTGGACTTAGTATTACGAAAAGGAGTTTTCCCCTATGATTATATAACTTCCACAGAAAAGTTTGAAGAAACCAGTCTACCACCGATTGAAGCCTTCAATAGCAAATTAAATGAAAGTGAAATCTCCGTTGAAGACTACAATCATGCGTGTAATGTTTGGAACCAACTAAAAATTCAAACTTTAGGGGAATATTCTGATTTTTATATAAAATTGGATGTAACTCTGCTGTGCGATGTGATGGAAGAATTTCGGAACACCTGTTTCTCAGCATACGGATTGGATCCTTTACACTCGTATACATCCCCTGGATTAGCATGGCAAGCTATGCTCAAGTCAACTAACTGCCGATTGGAGCTTCTCACAGACATCGATATGGTCCTCATGATCGAATCAGGTGTACGAGGTGGTTTGACTCAAGCTGTGACAAGACATGTTAAGGCCAACAACAAGTATATCCCCAACTTCGACGAGCAACAACCATCACTCTACCTTGGATATTTTGATGCGAACAACCTCTATGGTTGGGCGATGTCAAATCCACTTCCCTACGCAGACTTCAAGTGGATTGACCCGACCACCATTGGTGACATATCACGGATTCCAAAAGATGGCCAAACAGGCTATATTTTGGACTGTGATTTTGAATATCCAGAACACCTTCACGACCATCATTACGACCTACCTCTTCTAGCCAAGACTGAAGTTTCACCGACAGGAAGATGGCCCAAGCTGATGATGACCTTGGAGAATAAGAGTCGATATGTGGCACACTACTGGGTAGTTCAACAAGCACTTGAATTGGGCCTACGTATAGTGAAAATTTACAGAGCAATTGAATTCACCCAGTCTTGTTGGTTGAAACCATATATCGATTCCAACACTACAAGAAGAGCTGCAGCGACAACAGCATTTGAAAAGGACTTCTACAAATTAATGAACAACGCCATCTTTGGGAAGACCTTGGAGAACAAGAGAAAACACAAAATTGTAAAATTAGTAAGTGATCCTAGGAAATTGGAAAAATTAGTGCAAAAACCAAATTTCGGAACATCAATGATTATAAACGAAAATCTAGTTGCTGTCAGTATGAATAAAACAACAATAGTGATGGATCGTCCGTTATACATTGGAATGTCGATTTTGGATATAAGTAAAACTCTGATGTATGATTTCCATTACAACAAAATGGTTAAACACTATGGAAGAGACAACATTGGAGTTACATACATGGATACCGACGCGTTTATCTACTGGATAAAGACTTTGGACATGTATGAAGATCTAAGGAGTTTCCCATACAAAGACGACTTTGACTTCTCTGACTATCCGAAGAACCATCCGAATTACAATGAAAAGAATAAAAAAGTAATTGGAAAATTTAAAGATGAAGCAAATGGAATACCTTTGGAGGAAATAGTTGCGCTGATGTCCAAATTATATTCCTTCAAGATGTATATGGAAAACGACATACCGACAGTGAAGAAAGCTAAAGGAGTCAAAACATCGTACTTGAAGAAACGTGTGACATTTGACCATTACAAGACCTGCTTGTTTGAAGATTCTACAATGTCTGCAACGTTCAACACTATCAGAAGCTTTAAACATGAGGTCTACAGTGTCACTGAAGTTAAAAGAGCACTATCAGCTCAAGATGATAAAAGGCATATTATGCCGGATAAGATTCATACTCTTCCTTTCGGCCACTACTCTCTAAACCCTATCAACTAGTAACCTATTCTTCGTCCTTCTACAACTTCGACCTTATTCCTTTCTCCTTCCGTAAAAAAATGGGGAACACGGCAAGTCCAACGCCGTGTTCCCCATTTTTTTACACAAGTTTGGATGACCTTGACCTATATAAATGATGTGAATATTTAAGACAACATTCATTGTGATTATACATGTGATACATGAAACATTCAAACCTGCAATATGAAGAACACGAAGCAAGAAATTGTCAACGAGCTTCATAAACCTGCAAGAAGAAAGTTTCCACGAAGAAATACAGTGATAAAAGGAATAAATGATTTATATCAAGCGGATTTAATCGAAATGATTCCTTATAGTAAACAAAATAGAGGATTTAAATACATATTGACTATTATTAATTGTTTTTCAAAAATGGCAGATGCTTTACCACTAAAAGATAAAAGTGGCAAAAGTGTTACAAAAGCAATGGAAACAGCTATACAAAGAGACAAACATACTATAAAACATTTACAAACTGATGATGGAAAAGAATATTTTAATAAGGAATTTGCAAATTTAATGAAAAAACACAACATTAACCATTACTCAACCAATTCAGAGGTAAAAGCATCAATAATTGAAAGATTCAACAGAACTTTAAAAGGTGCGATGTATAAGATGTTTTCTAACAGAGGAT
Source organism: Neoaliturus tenellus (assembly GCA_030545055.2). Lineage (NCBI taxonomy): Eukaryota > Metazoa > Arthropoda > Insecta > Hemiptera > Cicadellidae > Neoaliturus > Neoaliturus tenellus. The sequence continues at coordinate 102,270,649 of CM061531.1, forward strand.
CGCACGTATGGATTGATATGTTACCAAAACTTATAAGCGATTACAATAACAAGTTTCATAGAACTATCGGTATGAAACCAAGCCAGGTGACTAATAAAAATGAAAAACTTGTATTAAAACGTATAAAAATGAATACTAAACCAAGAGTTGAAAAACTAAAGCCTAAAAGGTTTAATGTTGGTGATAAAGTGCGAATAAGCAAATACAAAGGTGTATTCAGTAAAAGATATCTTCCAAACTGGACAAATGAGGTATTTACTGTATTTAAGGTGCAACCTACAATACCAGAAACTTACATTTTAAAAGATAATAAAGGACAATTGCTGGAAGGAGGGTTTTATGGACATGAAATGTTAAAATCAACAGTAGGTGATGTATATTTAGTTGAAAAGGTGTTGCAACGAAAAAAGGATAAGGTTAAAGTACGATGGTTAGGATTTAATAAGACGGAAGATTCTTGGATACCTAAAAAGGATCTAATATAATGATAGAGCATCATTTTGGGTTGAACCATTACAAAGGATGGAGATAATACCGCAAAAAGACAATTTTACTATTAATAATATAGATGAACTCACAGTGGATGGTTCTCAATTCAATACTGGGAAACATGGTGTTTTGTTACCAAACACGGTGCTTTGTCTAGTTACCGGTCCTTCCAATTGTGGAAAAACAAATGTAGTATTTAATTTGATTACAAACCCTAAAGGCTTACGTTTTAATAATTTATATGTATTTTCAAAGTCACTACAACAACCAAAATATCAGTTATTGGAAAAAATACTGAATAATGTGCCTGAAGTTAAATATTTTAGATTTAACGCAAGCGAGAGTGTCATGCAACCGCAAGAGGCTAAACCATTCTCAGTATTCATATTTGACGATGTATCTTGTGAAAATCAAAATACAATAAGGAATTACTTCGCCATGGGTCGACATAACAACATAGATAGCATTTATATTGGTCAAACTTACAGCAAAATACCGAAACAGCTCATTAGAGACAATGCAAACATGTTAATTGTATTTAAACAGGATGAAACCAACCTAAAACACATATATTATGACCATGTAAGTGCGGATATGCCATTTGAACGATTTAAAGGGTTGTGTGGAAAGGCTTGGGCTGAAAAATATGGGTTTTTAACAATTATGAAGGAACAACCGCTAAACAATGGTCGATACAGGATAGGATTTGATAAATTTATACTAATACACTGATCATGATGTAAAACATTCATTGTTGTACAACACGTCTTGCTACAAACATGGTTAACCAAGAAAAGTTAATAAAGGAAATAAAATCACTTAGTGATTCTATTCGAGATAAAAACAGAGCATTAAAATTAGGTATTAGCGAAAGGGAGAAATTTCTTGAATCTACTTTTAAACCTATTACTGAACCCTTGAAACAATTAAACAAAAAATTTGCTAAACCCGTTTTGGAAGGAGATGCAATTGCACCTATTACAAAGTTTGAAAGAGAAAATGTAAAATCAGAAGATTTTAGTGATGAAGACCTGGAATCCTCTACATATAGTGGTTTTACCGGCGGAGAACCTGAAAGAGAGCTAGAATCACCAGACTATAGTGGTATAAGAGAATTATATGAAGTAAAAGCTAAAAGAGGACATGAAGATGTATCAACTGCTAGTGAAGAGGAAAAAGAAGAAGAAGCAAGGGAAGGTCCGTCAAACATAAGCTTGTTGGGTGAAAACATTCATAACAAAGGACCTTTAGGAAGGAAATACATGATAAAAATGTTAGCTGGAATAAATCCTAATAAAAACTACCATAGTTATGGAGTAAGATTAACAGAAGAAGGTTTAATGGTTGGTAATAGCCCGGTAAACATTGATGAAGATGATAATATTATTGTTGGTAATCAAAGATATAAGGGCACAAGAGGATTATTTGAATTATTATTTGAAAAAAAGCCTTTAGAATTGTTAGTTAAAGAAGAAGACATGGAAGCATATAAACAGATTTTGGAACACACCAATGCATACAGGAGAAAATATTTAGCTGACCAACCAGTTTTTAGATCTAGGTCTTTAAAATATAGAGTATTTGTATCCAAGTTAATACCAACAACGAGAAGACAACCAATGCCGATAATGCCAAGAAAACCTGTAAAACGAAGGTTTGTGTCATCCACTTTGGATATAAGTGCTCCAGAACCAAGAAAAAGAAACAAATCTGTTACAGGTACAGGTTTAATGAAGAAACTATATAACACAAATGTGATTTATTACAATAATATCAATAAATTGGTGGATAGAATGAAACTAATACATGAAGCTAAAGAAGCGGGTCATACTGGATTGGAAAACGAATGGGTGGCTTTAGTGGATGAACTCCGAAACCGTGGGGTAATCTCATAAAAAAATGCGTTACTCCCTAGATTACTATTCAGTTGCACCATGAGTGTCGACAAGTTCGGACGTTACTCCTCGGATGGGTTATATTACGCAAATAATTTAAAAAGAGGAGCTGGTTTACCACAAACACCTGATGGGGATTATGATATAACTAATAAAAGGTTAAAAAACATAAAAGATCCCACAGATGAAAACGATGCAATAAATTTAAAAGTATTAAAAGAAAAGATATCACCAACATTAAGACTACAGAAAAACACATATGACGCAGGTAATCATAGAATTGTCAATGTTGGTAAGCCAAATCAAAACGCTGATGCAATAAACAAAGGTTATTTATCATCAGAATTAAAAAATACGTTAAAATTCAATGGAAAAACGTATACTGCTGAAAATAAACGTATATCCAACGTAGATGACCCTAAAGATGCAAAAGACAGCGTAAATAGACGCTATTTACATTCATTAATACCTGAAAAGACAAAAGATGGTTTTTCTTTTTATAAATTTGTTATTAACGATATAGGTTATCCGAAAAATGAAAATGATGCTGTAAATTTAAGATATATAAAAGATCATTGTATTACACGTGATGTAGGAGTTATTGATTGTCTAGGTAATTGTTTAGCGAATGTTAAAGATGGTTCGGCACCATCAGATGGTGCAACAGTGGGTCAAATGAAGGAAACTTTAAAGCAAGAAACATCTGGATTTGTAAAACAGGATCAAGTAGTATCACGGTCGGGTGATGTGTTTGTACAAGGAAATGAAAAGTTTATTTTACTTGAACAAAAAAATAATGTTTGGGATTGCAAAGACATGAAATTATCAAATGCGCAATTAGCTACAGATGCTCATGATGTTCCGATTTTATCACAAGTTTTACATACTAATCCAAACAATTATCATAGAAGTTGGTTGGGTACAAATAGAAGAATAATTGACATATTTCCAGGTATCGATGATTACGATTGTGTTGTAGTAAAACAATCTTTAATATTAGACAAAGCAAAAGGTAGTACTTTCAATGCGAAAAATAAGAAAATAGGTAATTTGGCACAAGGAACAGATCCAAAGGATGCTGCAACTGTAGGACAAACATTACAATATGATAGTGCAAATCAAGAGTTTATTTATAATACCAAAAGATTTAAATTAATGGATGTAAATGATTATCAAAATATATTAATTGCAGATCCAAATTCATTTAGCGGATTTAGAAAATTGTCTGGTGAGGAATTTATTCATAAAAATCATGTATTTAGAAATGAAGCAGACAGATCATAATTTAGTGCAGATTTAAAATATTTTAAATGTCCCGGGAATGATGCAAATGTAACTGATGAAGACTAAGAATTTGTATAAAAACTGATATGGGTTAGAAATCGGGACTAATATTATAAAAATGGGTTACACTCTAGAATGTTATTCAGTTGCACCATGAGTGTTGACAAGTTCGGACGGTATTCATCAGATGGATTATATTACTTTAATACTTTAAAAAGAGGTGTTGGATTACCACAAACACCTGATGGAGATTATGATATTAGTAATAAACGGTTAAAAAACATTAATGATCCCACAGATGAAAATGATGCAATAAATTTAAAAGTATTAAAAAAAGAGATAGTACCAACACTGAAATTAGATAAAAACACATATAACGCGGGTAATCATAGAATTTCCAACGTTGGTAAGCCAAATCAAAACGCTGATGCAATAAACAGAGGTTATTTATCATCGGAATTAAAGAATACGTTAAAATTTAATGGAAAAACGTATAATGCTGAAAATCGGCGTATATCCAACGTAGCAGACCCTGTAGATGAAAAAGACAGCATAAATAGACGCTATTTACATTCTATAATACCTGAAAAGACAAAAGATGGGTTTTCTTTTTATAAATTTGTTATTAACGATATAGGTTATCCAAAAAATGAAAATGATGCTGTAAATTTAAAATACATCAAAGATCATTGTATTACACGTGATGTAGGAGTTATTGACTGTCTTGGTAATTGTTTAGCGAATGTAAAAGATGGTTTTGCACCATCAGATGGTGCAACGGTGGGTCAAATGAAGGAAACTTTAAAACAAGAAACCTCCGGTTTTGTGAAACAAAACCAAGTAGTAACACGTCAAGGAGATGTATTTGTACAAGGAAATAAAAAGTTTACTTTGCTTGAAGAAAACAATTATGTTTGGGATGGTAAAGGAAAGTTATTGACAAATTTAGGTATTGGTGAAAAGCCTGGTGATGCTGTTACTTATGAACAGATAATACAATTAGAGCCAACTGGAAAAAAATGGTGGAATTGTGATAACAAACGATTAACAAATGTTGCAGACCCTGATTATGCCAATAACGCTGTAACTGTTAATTTTCTTGTTAAAGTAATAGGTAATTTATTATTTGATATGCATAATTATATTGCAGCAGGACAACATAAACCTATTGACGAAAAAATGAGAAATACATGGATTAAACAAGAAATTCTTTATAAATATTTTTTTAATCATAACACACAAAAGTTTAGATCATCAGATTGGGGTGATTTTGATATTTAATTAAATAACACCATATATTACATCATTTATGTGCAACCTGTCATAGAGGTAACACATGGGTTACGCTTTTCGAATATAAAAGACAATCATGGCGTTTCATTACACCAGTCCATATCGAGACACTATACGGAAAGGAGGCGGTATCACGTCCACAGCGGTTTCTTTGTTAAGTAAAGCTTTAAATCGTATTCCAGTAGGATCTATCGTAAACAGAGCAATAGACGCTTTACCATACGAATTTCACATACCGGGAGGTTATCAGTATTGCGGACCAGGAACTAAATTGAAAAAACGACTGGAAAGAGGTGATCCAGGCATAAATAAGTTAGATCAGGCTTGTAAAGAACACGATATCACATATTCCACGTTTACCGATTCAAAAAATAGGTCAATCGCTGATAAAAAGCTAGCGAATATAGCTTGGCAACGAGTAAAGTCTAGTGACGCTAGTATTGCGGAAAAAGCAGCAGCTTTAGCGGTAACAGCAGGTATGAAGGCTAAAACAGCGGTAGGAGGTGGAAAAAGGAGGGGCAAGAATAAAAAAGGATCAACCAAGAGAAAACATGGTGGTAATATTAGACTAAAAAGACGTTCTCCGAGGAAAAATAATAAAAAACCGACAATATGGTCAATGGTAAAAAACGGGGCTGGTCTATACCTAAGACCGTATCGTGCATATTAAATAAAAGAAATCAATTGGTTATACCCCATAAAGCGTTGACTAATGTTGAATTATTTAAATATATTTCCTGTTTAAAAATACCATTTTTCCGCGGAGTATTTATGAAAGACAATTTACCAAAGAAAATGTGGCAAAATGAGACTGGAATTGTAAATTTGGATAATACTGAAGGCCCTGGCACCCATTGGGTTTGTTATAAGAAACTAAATAACAATGTATATTATTTTGATAGTTTCGGTAATCTACCACCACCAAAAGAACTTCAAGATTACTTTAAATCTGCTAAAAACATATATTACAATTATAAAAGAGAACAACCTGATAATACTTCAATATGCGGCCATTTATGTTTGGAATTCTTAGCTAAAAGTATCAGTCACTATTGAGATGTCTTCCTATACGGTATCATTAACAGGAAAATCGTCCACTTTACGAAGTATCCTTTTTCCAGCGTTACGCTTACAAAAAGGAAGATTTTGGGAGGCGGCGCTATTGGATTTTACAACTTACAACTCTATTCCCAATGTTACGGAAGGTAAAAATAACTTATTGCATTATTATAAAGGAAAAGATGCCAGTGGGAAGTTTACAGACTTACAAGAGTGCAGTTTACCCACAGGTTCTTATGAAATTGATCATATTAATGAATTTTTGCAAAACAAAATGGGAAAAGACAATATAACACTAAAAGGTAATAACAATACAATGAAAGCTGAGCTTACTTCAAAATATTATATAGATTTCACTAAGCCAAACTCAATTGGTGATTTATTAGGATTTCCCAAAGATGGAGCAATTTTAGAACCAAATAAAACACATTCTGGTAAACAAACTGTAACAATATTAAAAGTCAATAGTATAGACATAACTTGTAACATTATACAAGGAGCTTACAGAGATGGAGCAAATACTCATATAATACATACTTTTTACCCCAGTGTACCACCTGGATTTAAAATTGTTGAAAAGCCGCAAAACCTGGTATATCTACCTTTGAACACCACTTTCATTTCAGACATCGTGTTGAACGTATTGGATCAAGACGGTAACTTGATAGATTTCCGAGAAGAGCCTATTACGGTTAGATTACATTTAAAATCAACACTTTAATACAAAATCATGGGTTTAACATTTAAAAGCGAACAACCTACGGGAATCCGCATTAGTAGCTCTTCAGCTGTGGAGGAGTTAACACGCGAGAACATTCGTTTCTTAGAGAGAATTGGATTAAAAGTAACCGATAATGGATATACTGGATATAGCTCAGGGTCCAACATTCGACGAAACCCTATGGGAAAAAGAATATCACACCCACAACCCTTACACTTCATCAAAATTAAACAATAACGATGAAATTCGTATTCCCATACAAAATCAAGACATTTACACACTACCATGTGAAAGTTACTTGTATATTGAAGGAAAAGTTACTAAAAAGGACGGTACTACTACTGGTACAACAGTTCCATTTATAAATAATCCCATGGCTTTCCTGTTTGATGAAATTAGATATGAAATATCAGGTGTAACAGTTGATTCTACTAAAAAAGTAGGTATTGCAACAACTTTAAAGGGATTAACATCTATATCACCTAATGAAACCAATTTAATACAACCTGCAGGATGGGTTTTACCTGCAAAAGACACAATCACTCCAGATACAAATGGAAATTTTGATTTTCATATTCCGTTACGTTTGTTGCTTGGTTTTGCTGAAGATTATAGGAAAATAATATTAAACGTTAAACAAGAATTAGTTTTGTTGAGATCTTCAAACGATAAAGATATTATTAAAGCTCCAGACGGTACAACAGATGCAACTTTAGAATGGAAATTAACATTAGACAAAATTGTATGGAGAGTTCCACATGTAAAATTAGCTGACGAGCATAGAATGCTACTATTAAGAAAGTTAAAGGCTGATCGTGATATTGTAATTCCTTTTAGAAGTTGGGAATTTCATGAACATCCCAGCTTGCCAACTACGGATCGACACACTTGGACAGTTAAAACATCTAATTATGTGGAACGAGCCAGGTATATTATATTTGGTTTACAAACAGGCAGAAGAGACACCATCACCAAACATGCAGGCCAATTTGATCATTGCAACTTGAAAAATATTAAAGTTTATTTAAATTCACAATTTTTTCCATACGATAATTTAAATGTGTCATTCGCTAATAAAAAGTACAGCATATTGTACGATATGTATGCAAGATTCCAAAGTTCATATTATGGTAAAACGAATGCACCTTTACTATCACCAGAAAAATACTTAGATGGTTACCCTATAGTTGTAATCGATTGTTCTAAACAAAATGAATCGGTAAAATCATCAAGTGTAGATATAAAAATAGAAATGGAATTCAACGCGCCTATATCGGCTAATACAACTGCATACTGTTTAATTCTACATGATAAAATCGTAACATACACACCTTTAACTGGAATTGTTAAAAATGTATTGTAAAAAACCGGTTTTGTTACATTCCAATGCATTCCGCGAGTATAAAAGCAGAGTGTTCAGGTCGCTCCTCATCAGTTTGTTGCCTGTTCTTGTATGGGTAGCATCTTATTCAATATGGCTTCTCCTAGTGGTACACAAGAAAATGTAGTAGATATTGAGAAGGAGATATCCGACTTTTTAGATCTTCAAGGTCAACCGGAGGGAGATGAACACAACGCTTGCGGACAACTCCACGGCAGTAATAATGTTGAGGAAAAAGGTAAAAGAAGAAAGAATGCACAGAAGAAGAAAAGGGATACTGAAGATAATATTTCTCCTAACATATTGAGTGAGGTATTCTTGCGAATATTTTATCCAATCTCATCCAGTTTGGACAAAAGTGTTTTAATCGGTGTTATGAAATCGACGGATTATTCACCTACTGTAATTTTGACCCATGGACCCAAAATGATTTTGTTCACCGATAGTGCTTGGGAATCTTTTATGAAGCACTTGCATCTGCTAGAATGCTATTTAACTAGTAACATGTATGGAAGAAAGACAAGAGTAGGACTTTTGGATTCAAATGTGGAAATTGATATTATAAAGAATCGTGGTGACCATCAATTGCGGTTTAGAGACACAACAAGACATGATAACAAGATTCAACTTAATCGAGAAGAGTTTTTTATTCTAACCTGTGCAACTGAACCAATAACAAGATACTTGAGACAACTAGTGTTTTCAAGTTCTATTATTAAAGATTATTTGGAAGACACTTTGGACAAACAACCGGACGCACCTATATTGTACGGACCTGTGGATACTTCTATATTTAATAGGGTTCCTCATGAAGTACAAATGTGGAGACAGTTGGAAAAATACGCTCAACTACATAAGAAATCAGTAAAACAGGAAGAAGAGGAAGAAGGAGGAGAAGAATCAAGTGTTAGTGATGAAAATGAAAACAAGGAGAATGTAAAGATGGAAACTTAGATGACAATGGTTGGTTTTTAAAACAATATCAAACACTTTGTGGGGTTAGGCCTACCGGGGACGGTGCCCACGTTAAATATACACCAACGCGCCAACAACTGTACGGCCAGGTATAAAAGTCGTACCTACCGTGGTGTGGAAATCAGTTGACCTTTGGACTTCGTCATGAGCAGACGAGTGATCTTCGCAATGGACAAGGAAGAAGAACAAGTAAAGTCCAAACCTGGTATAATTGAGTTCCAAGCGTTTCGGGGTAATGATGATAGATTTATCATAAAAGAACTTGTGTTTTTCGATATCAATACAAGTGTTCCATATACATTTTTGTTCAAACCACCATGTTCTTATTCATCATTAACTAGCAAAGCCGCTACTACCAACAGGTGGATTTCAAAATATTTCCATCATATCGATTGGTATGATGGTTTTGCAAGTTACACGGACTTATATAACATCATGCATCAGTTTTCAAACAGGTTTACCAATATTTATACAAAAGGACTGGAAAAGAAGAGATGGATCGAAGAATTTACTCATGTTCCGGTTAATGATGTGGACTTGGATAAAAACTACAAGTATACGATGGAAAATGTTTGTATTTGTACTAAAAGTCCAGAACATGAAAAAGATAGACATTGCGCTTTAAAAAACGCCTATAAACTCGCATCTTACCTTCAAAGTGGGGAAGTGGGGAGTGGTGGGGGTGACGGGGGTTATATAAGTGAGGAGCAGACCGGGACCTGGCATGAGTATTACTCGAGATTCCGAGACGACAACATCTCCCAGCAAGAAGACGAAGAAGAAGACAATCTTTAACTCAACCATGGCATCTCACCAGTTCCTGCAAACTTTGGTTGAGCAGTTCAATGCTCACTCCAAATCTACCATACTACCCGTCAAGAAGTGTTCCGAACTTAAAGACGAGAAGCACTACATTATCCACGCCATGAAGAAGATGGAGACTTCAGTTGGAGAGGCCATTTGCTGCAGTCTTAGCGAGGCACCGTTCACTCCGGGGGATGAGCCCAAGTTCCAAGTCTACCTGCCGAAACGGTTCGTCCATCTCCTCCAGAACGAGGATCTGCGCTCCATCCAACCCGGCTGTCTCTACCTGGTTTCCCACGGTTGCACGGGTAGCAATTCCACCGAGTTGACCATCCACATCGCCGACAAGCAGCAGTGTTAGATTTTAATTTTACTGTTGTACATATGTTATTGTAATGTTTTATAAATAAATAAACCATAAAAGACAAAAAATGCAACATATCAATATGTGAAGTTTGTCACATATTGATATGTTGCATTTTTTTTTTAAACTTCGCGGGTGACCTTGACCTTTGACCTTTGCATTTCACAGTTACCCCCACCACCAAGCTAAAGGTTAAACCTGCTTCGATGCAAACACCCCCACCACTTTTTATAGTACCCCCAAGCGCTGTGCCTCAGCTTCATTTCAACTCCGACGGTCAACCGTACAACATCAAGATGTCTCTCAATGTAAGTTGTGCTAGTTACGAGGAGGTAACCATTAAGACTCAGCAGGAGCTGAACGACTTGTACAAGGAGTTGCAGCTGATGGTGGCGCGAGGCTACCGTATAAATGTGCAAGTCTACGCTTGCAATATACGCAATCTCCGACACCCAAAAGAAGAGTCTGAACATTACTCTTCTCCAGCGACTTCATCACCGGCGTCCATGAAGACTGAAGCGAGCCAGACTTTGGATTATTTCAGCTGACTAGCAGTTGTCTTCCTTCTTCTTACCATTGTAGAATATGTTTATTTATTTGTTATATTAAAGATGTAAAAGAGAAAAAAACACCTATCTTGTTACTGACATATGTGCTCAGTAACAAGATAGGATTTTTTAAAACACAATTTGGATGACCTTGAAACTTCCCCCACCACTTTTTCATAGTACCCCCAAGCGCTGTACCTCAGCCTCATTTCAACTCCAACGGTCAACCGTACAACATCAAGATGTCTCTCAATGTAAGTTGTGCTAGTTACGAGGAGGTAACCATTAAGACTCAGCAGGAGCTGAACAATTTGTACAAGGAGTCTGAAAAGGAGGTTGTCAACAAAACCGATGATCAACAATTGTGGGACTCCTCTATTACAGAAAAGGAATTACATGCAGCCGTCGAAGCTGTCGAGGAAAAGGAAAAGAACCTCAGGCAGCTCTGGTTGGCTCAGATGGATATTTGCGGATCTGTGCCGCGTGATGATTTTGAACTTCAATGTCAGATGGCGATTACCCAGCAACTAGAAGAAGCCGAAAAGGAGCTAAAGAGTGGAGGTACTATCCGGGCGGAGGTGAAAACTGAGAAACAGGAAGAATATAACGAATATGATGATTAAACGTACTGTTGATCCCAATCCTTTTAGTTTTAAGTGGTTATGTTATAAGTAAATAGAAAAAGTTTCCTTTTTTTAAAAACTCCATTTGGATGACCTTGAAATTTCCCCCACTACTCTGTGATACCAGCATTGCTCGCTGCACCAAGCATCATTCCTCCTCCAACAACCATGGCGGACACACCTGCTTGCAATGCCATGTCTTCCACCGAAGATGTACCCAATACGAATTGGAAATTGACAATCGACAACGTGCATTATTTAGAAACCATCTGCGATTGGATGAAGTCTATTCTCCTCGACAACCCGGGAATAAAGCTCAAGGTCACTTTAGATTATGATTGGTCTGAAGTTATACTGCAGCAAGACGATCAACAATCACTGGAGTATTTGTCAAATTTACCATCATCAACCATATATACTACAAATGAGGTGGAAAGGGAAGAAGAGGAGCATGAGGTTTAGAGTTTCTTATTTTTTTAAAACCCAATTTGGATGACCTTGAGATTTCCCCCACCACTTCCCATATACCTAGAGTGCGCAGGGCTGGACAGTCAGTCGCTCGGTGTCCGTCGTAGGGTGCACATCGCGGTTGCTACTCCAATTCCTGACAATTTGGGGTAGTTCAAAGTCACCACACTTCTACAACTTCAAGGTCATCACACTTTAACTCTGGGACTGCATCAACTTGTATTATTTCTGTGTTTTGACTCAAGGTCATCTCACTTAAACTCTGGGATGGTATCAACTTGTAGTATTTCTATGTTTTGACTCAAGGTCATCACACTTTAACTCTGGGGCAATATCGACTTGTAGTACTCCAGTATTTTAGCTCAAGGTCACCACACTTTAACTCTGAGACTGCATCAACTTGTATTATTTCTGTGTTTTGACTCAAGGTCATCACACTTTAACTCTGGGACGGTATCAACTTGTAGTATTTCTATGTTTTTACTCAAGATCATCACACTTTAGCATGTAACTTTAAGGTAGCACCGAAACGGTGCTACCCGGCTTGACATTTTCAAGTTTCCCAAGGTCATCACAATTTCCCCCACCACTTCCCATATACCTAGAGTGCGCAGGGCCGGACAGTCAGTCGCTCGGTGTCTGTCTTAGGGTGCGCATCGCGGTTGCAGTAATGGTCGAATGGGGGCTTCTGGGTCAGTTCAAGGTCACCCGAGCGGTGTCACATGACGGTTTAGGCAGAGTCACGTTGCAAACTTCAAGTTTCCTCAGCACTTTTGCTGTTTCTCATCGCAAATTCGCTCCAAGTTGTCAAGGTCATGGTAACTGTGACTGAAACTCGGAGCGTAGTGCGAGAAACAGCAAAAGTGCTAAAAAATTTTAGGTTTCAGCGTGACCTTGACCTTTGTGACATCGATGACGTCATCTTGGTGACGTAAGGGGTGATGACGTCATCAGCACGTCATTTTTGTGACGTCATGGGTGTGACGTCAAGGAAGTGACGTCATTGGTGATGACGTCATCGATGATGCAATCGATGACGTCATCAATGAGGTCATTGACCTCGATGACGTCATCGATGACGTCATCGCTCGGGTGACCTTGAACTGGCCCAAAAGCCCCCATTCCCCACTACTGTAGGAGATAGGGTTATAAAATGCAGTTAAACAGTGTAGTAGTTGTAAATAAATAAAGATTAATTTTCATCGTCTATTACAAAAATAACTTGAGGCAAGAAAAAGGCCTTTCATTTTATTGTAAAGACATTTTGTTTGCAAAAGTATTTTACAGTAATTAAGTGTATTTGAATAGTTTCTTAGTACTTGAAAACAGACAAGGATTCTGGATATTAATAATTGGAAAGCGACCTTCCACCCGCCAAAGGCGGGTACCACCCCCTCTCACGCCGTGCGGATGACGGCAGCCTCCTCCTATTATCTGAACTGTCCCCCCCAAAGCAAAATCCAGGGTGCGCCACTGCATAAGAATAATAACTTTTATATGGGAAAATACCCCCGTCGCAGCAGACCTGCGTACTCAGCGAATTTCCAAAGAATTATTGTTTCAACATCAAAGAACTTTGTGGCTATCTTATGTAATTAATAATCTTTACAATGAAATATAATATATTTAATGGCATTATATTTCTTCTAAGTAAATTATTTTTATTTAATAATTTATATATTAATATTTATATTGCAATAAATGACTTTTTTAACAGTAATAAAAGTGCATATCCAAAGTTTCCATGCAAAAGGAATGATTTGTTTACAAATAAAAAAACAAACATTTCAAATTTGACAAATATCGCAGGTGTTGCAAATATGCAGAAGACAGCTGATCAGCTGATTAGGAACAGATACCTTACTATCTCCATCTCTCTTGCTCCCATTATACTTTTATTTTCCATAAGAATACCATGGGATTTAGCATGTAGGTTTGCTGCCATGTGGGTTTTTGATCAAATCTTAATTACTCACCACCTAGTGAAGGTTCATACAAATTTTTATTAATATGTGTTGATAAATAAGCGATATATAACTTTTTAAAGATTTACCCATAAGAATACATGGGAAACTTAATTTGAATTTTCTCTATAACCAGTTAAGCTATTTAAAAGATTCAAAATACTAAATTGTTTGTTTTTTTAAACTCTTTTAAATGGTTTTAGTTAAAATTGATGAATTTTTAAAATTTAGGTCCAAAAATGCCAAAAACCCATTTTTGACCCCTTTGAAACCCCATAAAACCCCATTCCCATACCCGACAATGTTGTTTCGCGAACTCATAAAAATAGACCTGGTCTTACACCTTCATACCAAATTTCATCAAAATCGGAGGTCCGCTTCAAAAGTTATCGGTACCACGGACACACACACACACACACACACACACACATACATATATATATATATATATATATATATATAATAAATTATATATTTATATATAAATAAATATATATATATACATATATATGAAAATGAACGAACGGTGTTTTAGGCTTCTGGGGACTTCAAAATGAAAAAGTAAAGTGGTCCCGGGCTTAGGTCTTACCATGGCTATTACCGAAATAGCATATTCCCTATAGGTAAATTCGCTAAAATTATGAATTTACTTTGTAACCACATAAGCCAAGTTCAAAAACGAAATGCTACTGAAAATTGTTTGTTTTACAAGCTCTTTCAAATAGTTATAGTTCAAGTTGTAGAATTTTATCCTATACTATAATACAAGCAAAGTCTGAAGGGATGTGTATTCCACGATCTCGAAATCTAGGGGGGGGGGGATTTTGCTTAAACTTTGTATTTAAGAGTATTTTGGCCCAAAAATAAAACAGCCTCAATCCCAGGAAAAATCTAATTTGGTCTAAATTTAACTTTAAAATTGTAATTTTTTACATTAGTCTTATGGGTTGCTATTTTGGTAACGAAATAACAACAAAAGATATACAAAAATAAAAGAACATTAATATTAAGCAGTCTTTTTGAAACAGCTGTTAGCTGTGAAGAAATATGATTGGTTGTTGGTGAAAATTTAATACCTTTATTACCATGATACTAACAAAAGTGAATTACAAACATCGAGCAATGCTCGATTAACCTGGTACTGCTACAGATGCAACAAGTGTTAAATATACACAAGAATATAGCACCTGTAGGCATACATTGAAACAGTGTAAGGCGTGTGAGCGGAGCAAATGAGCTTATCGTGAAGGGGAATGAGCGGAGCGAACGAGCTTATCGTGAAGGGGAATGAGCGGAGCGAACGAGCTCGTCTTAGACAAGAAATAAGTGTTTTTGCGCTGGACATTTTAGCGTACTGTCTGTAACTGATATTAGTGTAAAGAATATTACTGTCTGAGTTTACCAAAGTATGCTCGCGGCTCCCAGGTACTATACTCTCAAACGAGTAAGGTTTATTTGAATGTATATGTATGTATGTTTGCACACGTACCTAAAAAACGGGTCAAACAATTTTATTCAAATTTTGCAAATAACTTAATTCTGGGATAAAAATAATATAAATACAGGTCTCTATGTCAAGAAAAACCTTATTTCTTAATAATCTTTATTTGAAATTAACAAAAATTTTAATATTGATCTTATGTAGATAAAAATTAAATAAACGGTATCAGTTGACTGACATATACTTTCTCCCAACAAAATAAAAAAGTTGTTAAAAGCTTTAAACATTAATGTCTTGATGACTCAGTCGGATAGCTACCAGCTGAGCAAGGCTACTTTGACCCTACGCGCATCTGTGACTTTTAACAACGTACTGCGTTTACCGCTAAACAAAAAATTGAATTTTCTCCGCAACCACTTGACGTAGAACAATAATTTAAAATACTGGATTATTTAGTTTTTTAAGCTTGATTTAATGGTGATAAGTAACATTTATTTAAAGATAACAGCTATTTTGAAAATAAAAAAATTCTTTTTTAAACACTTTTTATTGTATAACTTTTGAACGCGCATTTTCTCGGAGATGCGGGTGTTGTCATTTTATTCAGCATTTTAATCTTAATAAACCACAAAATTTTAATCAAAATCGTTAGAGCCGTTTTTGAGAAATTTGGATTTTTTGCATTTTTTGGGGGTAAAATAGATTTAAAAATCAAATATTCCAAAAAATGAAAAAAACGCCTTGAATTATCGTGGGTTTGGACCTATGTACCAAATTTCATTAAAATCGGACCATTAGGGCATTCTCTAGCTCTGTTTACATCCTGACACACACACACACACACACACACAAAGACATCACTCTGAAAACCACTTTTTTTCGACTCAGGGGGCACCAAAATGGATAAATCCACCAACAACTCAAATTTTGACGAAAACAATACTTTCTCCATATACTATGGTATAGAGGGAGAAAGTAAAAAGAAATAATGAAAAGAGCTGACTCAGCTGTCAAGTTCAGACCACGTGTGGTTTTGTATGCCAGCCAGAAACTAATTGTTAAACAATAGTACACTCTCGTTCATCGGAACTAATGTGGCGGACGGCCGGTTCGGATGTCCAAAAATTCCGATAAAGCGGAGTCCGTCATGAGTCATCATTTCCGCCCGTACGGTGACCTATCGTGATTGTATTCACTCTTGTTTTTAAGATAACACAAGAGATTTAATGAAAATAAGGCACTCAAACTTTGAACATGGTAACAATGAACCTATAGGAATAAAAACAACGCAGGAAATAAAGATCCAAAATCGTTATTCTCATATTCCACTAATATTCCAGCAGTCAACTGACTTCCACGTAACACAGGTGCAGGTGAGACAGACCGAATGAGGGAAGCGGTCGAAACGGATGTTCACTTCCTGCCCCCTTCCTCCTTCTATTTTTGTGCGAAAACTGCACAGCCTCGTAAATCACATCGATGGGTACAGATTATGGAAAACGCCTGATGACGTTTGATGCAAAATGTGATACTTAACTGTTGTGCGGATAGAACGAATGGAAATTGAAGGCGCTAAAACGGAAAAATTATTTATTTCGTAAGAGAAAAAAAATTTTTGATTTTCAGTTCCGATGAACGAGAGTGTACTGTATCACTATTTTGAGACAGAGACCTCATACATAGTGGGTATTTTTGCCTGAATATGAATGAGAGATGAGTATAGGATGATTGTGGAGCGATCTTGTAGTCATGTAAAGAAAGAAGAAATACCCCCGTCGCAGCAGACCTGCGTACTCAGCGAATTTCCAATGGAATTTCAGATTATTTACTTTCCCCATAAAAACACCATTGGATCGAGTATGTAGGTTTTCTGCCATTGGGTGTTGTTAGAAAATCTAACTTAATCAATAATTAATTGGTGAATGTAAACACAAAATTGTATCAAACTCTGGCAATTTTTTATTTTCCCCATAAACCCCATGGGGATGAGTATGTAGGTTTGCCGCCATATGGGTTTTGTAAGCAAGTATAAGTTAAACCTTATATAGATAATGTACATACCAAATTTGATTAATTTATGTCAATAAATAAGTAAGATATAGGGTTTTCTTGATTTCCCATAAGAATAACATGGAAAACACATTTTTGGATTTGCCCCGTAACCAGTTATGCTATGATAAAAATTCAAAATACCAAATTGTTTGTTTTTTTAAGCTCTTTTAAATGGTTTCAGTTAAAATTGATGAATTTAAAAAATTAAGGTCCAAAAATGCCAAAAACCCATTTTTGACCCCTTTGAAACCCCGTTCCCATAACCCGACAATGCTGGTCCGCGAACTCATGAAAATAGACCTGGTCTTACACCTCCATACCAAATTTCATCAAAATCGGAGGTCCCCTTCAAAAGTTATCAGTACCACGGACACATAGATATATATATATATATATATATATATAAGTAGATAGTAATATGGGGTTCCTGGCTCACTTTGGATACTCAAAGAAAATCAAACAAATTTCACAGTTTTTTTATACAATTATGCAATATTTTTGCCTTTTTTGGCCAATTTTTTGCATTTGTCAAATTGTCTTAAAAAATATGCAAATTTAATGAAATTTTTAACAAATATGCCAAAATTTTTATAAAATTTCCTACTAAATAAAATTTTTTAAAAACAAGTAAAATTATCACATTTTATAGAGTATTTTTTTTAATAAAATTAGTAGTTGACTTTTTATAGGTCAATTTAAGTTTTCTAGAGTATTTTTTCAATAAAATTAACAGTTGAATTTTTATAAGTTAATTTAAAATTTTAATAGTATTTTTTCAATAAAATTTGACTAAAATAGTGATAATTTTGATTATATTTTTAATTAATTTGTGTAATATTATTTTTGATTATACTCAAGTAATTTTAAAATTTTTATGAATATGAATTGAAAAAAATTGTATATTTTTTCTATATAAATGGAAAAGAAATGTGCAAGATGTAAATTGTATAAAAATGAAACTCAATATTATAAATGTAATAAAAATAAGTTACATTCAAAATGTAAAGAATGTGATAAAATTTATGAAAAAGAATTATTTGATAATATTAAAATAGAAGAAAAAACTGAAAAGAAATGTACAAATTGTAAAGAAACAAAAGATATATCAAATTATTATAACAAGTATTGTAGTAAAGATAGAAAACAGGCATTTTGTAAACAATGTATTAGACAAATGTTGTTAAAACCACAGTTGTGTGAATGTGGAAGAGAAATTAAATATCTTTATCACTATCCAAAACATTTGGAAACTAAAATTCATAATAAAAATATTGAGAAATTAAAGAGTTAAATAACTAAAATAATAAAAAATTTACTAGTTTAAAAAAAATTTAATTTTATTGAAAAAATACTCTAGAAAACTTAAATTAACTTGTGAAAAGTTGACTATTGATTTTATTGAAAAAATACTCTAGAAAACTTAAATTAACTTGTGAAAAGTTGACTATTGATTTTATTGAAAAAATACTCTAGAAAATTTAAATTAACTTGTGAAAAGTTGACTA
This sequence comes from Neoaliturus tenellus, assembly GCA_030545055.2. Taxonomy (NCBI): domain Eukaryota; kingdom Metazoa; phylum Arthropoda; class Insecta; order Hemiptera; family Cicadellidae; genus Neoaliturus; species Neoaliturus tenellus. The sequence continues at coordinate 102,289,515 of CM061531.1, forward strand.
TTGATTTTATTGAAAAAATACTCTGGAAAATTTAAATTAACTTGTGAAAAGTTGACTATTGATTTTATTGAAAAAATACTCTGGAAAATTTAAATTAACTTGTGAAAAGTTGACAACTGATTTTTATAAAAAATTTCCCCTTAATAAATGGCTAATGAAAAAATAAAAATTATTGTTATGACTGTAATAAATATATATCTGCTAATATGTTTACAAAACATTTAAATTCAAAACTTCATTTAAAAAATAAAGAGATAAAAATTAGAGAATATAATGACTTATTATTATGGGCTAAAAGTAATAATATTTATGATTATAATAACAAAAATATTGATCAATTAATTGAAATTAAAAATATATATGATCCTACAAATTATTCATTATTTAATATAGAAAAATTAAATGAAATTGCAAAAAAATTATCTGTTAGAAATTATGAAAAATTATCTAGAGATGAACTAATTAAAAGATTAAACAAAATTAAAGAAAATCCAAATAATTTAGAATATAGATCATTAAAATATATTCAAAGTTTAGCAATTAAAAATAGTATTAAAATTGTTAATAAAACTAGAAAAGAATTGATTGGATTATTAAATGATTATTTTAAAAATAAACCAATTCCAAAAGAAAATATAATAAATATTCAAGAAGCTTTGTCATTAAAAGGATATTTTCAAGATTATATTTTAACAAATTCAAATGATGATTTAGATATTAATGATTATTTAGAAACTCAAAGAAATGAAATAAAAAAATTGATAGAAAAACAAAAATTCAAAAATATTAAAGGACAGATGGCTTTAGAATGTGAATATGAAAGAAAATTAATAAATGGTGAAATTCAAAATAGTAATATGTATTTTTGTATAAAAAGTTCAGATATTTTAAATATAGATGATTTTATTGATGATCAATTCAAGAAATTAATAGTTAGAGAACAACTAAATCAACCATCAAAAGGCTCTGGTTGGTCATTAAAAAGATGTGTTGAATTAAATCTAAAATTATCTAAAAATAATTCATTAAATGCTGGATCATATATAGAATTACCAAATAAAATTAAGAATAAAAAATGTTGTGTAAATTTTAAAAATAAAGATGAATATTGTTTTATTTATGCAATTAGATGTGCTATTGATAAACCAAACAAAAATGCTGAAAGAGTTAAACAATATCAAAAATATATAAATGATGATATTTTTAAAGGTTTTGATTATCCAATAACATTAAAAGATATTAAATTATTTGAAAAAAGATCATTTGATTCTAAATATAATTATCCATCAATGTCAATAAATATTTATAGAATTGATGAAGATGAAAAAATAGTGCCATTACAAATATCTGAACATTATAATGTAAAATTAGAAATTGATTTATTATATTATAAAATTGGTAATAATTGTCATTATATATTGATAACAGATTTAAATAAATTAGTGTATTCTCAATTATCAAAACATAAATCAAAAAAATATATTTGTAGAAGATGTTTGACTCATTTCTACAAAAATAAAGACTTGAATAATCATTTAGAAATATGTAAATTATTAGAACCTTGTAGACCTATAATGCCATTTAAAGGTCAAACTGTAAGTTTTAAAAATTATTATAAAAAGTTTGAACATCCATATGTAATTTATATGGATTTTGAAAGTATATTAGAAAAGATTGATAATTGTAAAAACAATCCAAATTGTTCATATACAAATAAAATTCAAAGACATAAACCATATGGATTTACAATTTATTTAGTATCTAGAGTAACTAATAAAATGTATAAACCTATTTGTTATAGAGCAAAAAATGAAGAGGAATTAATAAATGTACCAAATAAATTATTTGAATATTTAGATGAAATTTCAAAATATATAGCTAAAAAATATAATTCAAAAAATAAAAAGCCTATGAATTTAACTAATGAAGAAGAAATTAATTATCAGAAAACAAATATTTGTCATATTTGTGAAAATAGTGGTTTTGATAATGATAAAAGAATAAAAGTAAGAGATCATTGTCATTTAACAGGAAAATTTAGAGGTGCTGCACATTTAAATTGTAATTTAAATCTAAAATTCCCTCAAAATATTCCTATATTCTGTCATAATAGTTCAAATTATGATACACATTTGTTTATAAAAGAATTAGCTAAAAAATATGGTAAAATTGATTTGTTAGCCAATACAGATGAAAAATATATAAACTATTCAGTAAATTCTGGTTATGGTTATGAATTTGAAGGTGATAAACCTAGAAAATTTATAAAATTCTCATTTGTAGATACATTTAGATTTATGGCTACATCAATTGAAAAATTAGCTAAAAATCTTAAAGAATTTAAGCATATAAATAAATTTATAAAAGAAAATGATATAATTGAATATGATAATGAAACATTAAAAATATTAACTTCTAAAGGTGTATTTCCATATGAATTTATTGATAATGTTGAAAAACTAAACTATGATAAAATATTAGAAAAAGATCAATTTTATAGTTGTTTAACTAATGAAAATATAAGTGATGATGATTATAAACATTATATGAAAGTTTGGAATAAATTAAAAATAAAAACATTAGGTAATTATTCAGATTTGTATAATATTCAGGATGTATTATTATTAGCTGATATATTTGAAAATTTTAGATCTGTTTGTTTGAAAAATTATCAATTAGACCCAGCACATTATCTAACATCACCATCATTAGCTTGGGATTCTATGTTAAAATTAACAAAAATTGAACTAGAATTAATAAGTGATTATAATATGTATTTAATGATTGAAAAAGGCATTAGAGGTGGTATTTCACAATGTATAACTAGATATTGTAAAGCAAACAATAAATATACAAAAAATTATGATAAAACAAAACCTGAAAATTATATGTTATATATAGATGCAAATAATCTATATGGATGGGCTTTAAGTCAAAAATTACCTTATAAAGATATAACATGGATGAATCCTAATACATATACATTAAATGAATGGGTAGAAACAATATTAGAATTAGATGAAAATGCTGAATATGGATATATATTAGATGTTGATTTAGAATATCCTATTGAATTACATGATAATCATAAAGATTTACCATTAGCACCTGAACATTATAATAATAAGCTTTGTACAACATTATTTGATAAGAAAGATTATGTTATTCATTCAAGAAACTTAAAATATTATCTACAAAAAGGATTAAAATTAAAGAAAGTTAATAGAGTTATAGCATTTGATCAAGATGATTATATGAAAAAATATATTGAATTAAATACCAAATTAAGATCCAAATCAACATCAGATTTTGAAAAAGACTTTTTTAAATTGATGAATAATAGTGTTTTTGGAAAAACTATGGAAAATGTTAGAAATAGATGTGATATTAAATTAGGTGACGAAAAGTTTTCATTAAAACAAGCAAAAAAACCTAATTTTAAAACATTTAGTATATTTGATAAAGACTGTATTGCTTCACATATGATAAAAGAAAAGGTTAAGTTTGATAAACCAATCTATATAGGATTTTCAGTACTTGATTTATCAAAATTACATATGTATCAATTTTACTATGAAAAATTAAAGAAGTTTGATCCAAATATAAGGTTATTATATATGGATACAGACAGTTATTTTATAGAATTTAAAAAGGATCCATATAAAATTATTAAAGAAAATATTAATGAATTTGATACAAGTGATTATAAGAAAGAACATGAATGCTATAGTGAAAAGAATAAAAAAATAATTGGTAAATTTAAAGATGAGTTAAATGGTGAAATATTAGAAGAATATTGTGGTTTAAGATCAAAATTATATAGTTATGAATTTAATAATAAAAATCCTGTAAAATGTAAAGGAATTAAGAAAAGTGTTGTTGATAAAACATTACATATGGATGATTTTAAGAAATGTTTGTTTGATGATCAAGAACAATATAGAGAAATGACTTGTATTAGAAGTTTTAAACATGAACTATATACAATTACAATAAATAAATTAGCTTTAAGTAATAAAGCTGACAAAAGATTTATTTGTGAAAATAAAATTGATACATTACCTTGGGGTTATAAAGATGTAAAACAATAATTATAATTAATATATAATGATTAAAAAATCAAATAAATATTTAAGTATAAAGGATATTATATTTATCACAACAGATTTAATATAGAACTATTTTTATACCATATATTAAAGAAAATGATCAGAATGAATTAATATAAGATTTTAACATTTTATTTAAATAATATTTAATTCTTCTAAAATTTAGTAACAGATGTTTATAAAACACTGAAATATTTATAAATAATAAAAAATATTAATATATTATTAGTAATAACATTAAAGAATATAAACCTGCTCCATTAATAATATAGTATAATTTTGAAGATATTTTTGGAGGCTATTGAATATACAGCTAGAATTTAATGTTTTAAAAGCAATTTTATCATTAATATTTATTCTAAAATTTATTAATTACTCTATTTAATTAAACCAAAAATCAATTGTTATAAAAATTTCTGATGTAAAATATTTGTTAGTAACATTAGAACATAACAAATAATAAATTTAAATAATAAAGATGTTTTAATAATTTTTAACAAACAATCCTTGGTTTAAAGGAAAAGATATTTGTGATATATTAGAATATGGGAATTCAAGAGAAGCTATAAAAAACATGTTGATGATGATAAATTAAGTTATAGTAAAATTATAGGTGTCACAAATTATGACACCCTGGAAATTGATGTACAAACATGTTTTCAGATGCCCTAAAACAGGGCGTCAATAAAATAGATAATAAAACAATATTTATTAATGAATCTGGTTTATATTTATTAATTTTAAAATCAAAAAGGTATTAAAAACATGTAGATGATGATGATAAATTAAAATTTATAGATATTTTTAGAGGGGGCAATTTGTCCCCCCTATCATATAATGAAAAACATATAAAACTTATTAAAATTAGGTAGGACCCAAAATGGGTCCCACATAAATTATAATATTTATTTTAAAAATTCTTAAAGGAGGTAACCTTATCATACAATAAAAACTTAAGGGTAACAAAACGTTACCCTTTAAAAATTCAAAAAATATTCATAAAGATAATAAATTATATACAAATTTGAGACCCGTCTTAAAGACGGGTCTGACTTATAATAAAAATCATACTATTTTCATAAATGAAGCAGTTTTATATTCACTATGGAATTTCATAGCTCCTGAAAAATTAATTACTCCATGCAAAGGTAGAAACAAAAAGTCCCTATCTTAACTAAAAATAAATTTATATTTAGTAAAAAATGTTTTAATAATTTTTGATAAAGAAAATAATCCTTGCTTTAAAGCAAAAGACATCTTTGATATTTTAGGATATGGAAATTCTATATGATGATAAAATAGATTTTAATATTAAAATCTTAAAGACATTGTTAAAGATGAAAATTTTGATATCATTCTATTTTTTGTTAAATCTGCTTTAACATAATTGTTGTCAAATTCACGTTCATTGTTGTCAAATTCACGTTCATTGTTGTCAAATTCACGTTCATTGTTGTCAAATTCACGTTCATTGTTGTCAAGGCCTTGGAAAGTTTTTAAATATAAAATCTTCAAATATATCAAAATATAGGAAGTAGTGTTAACAGCCCCTTTAAATATATAACCCATCAGATACTCCTTTAATTTACCTTTAATAAATGGAAGGTGAAATTAAATTTTGCAATAAGTGTAAAATGTTTAAAAATATTGATGAATTTGGAAAACAATTAAACAAATATAGATCAAATTGTAAACAATGTATAAATGCATACAGAAGACATTTATATACAACTAATAAAAAACTTGACAACAATAATCATAAATTTGACAAAAATAAACATGAATTTGACAACAATAAACATAAATTTGACAACAATGAACGTGAATTTGACAACAATGAACGTGAATTTGACAACAATGAACGTGAATTTGACAACAATGAACGTGAATTTGACAACAATTATGTTAAAGCAGATTTAACAAAAAATAGAATGATATCAAAATTTTCATCTTTAACAATGTCTTTAAGATTTTAATATTAAAATCTATTTTATCATCATATAGAATTTCCATATCCTAAAATATCAAAGATGTATTTTGCTTTAAAGCAAGGATTATTTTCTTTATCAAAAATTATTAAAACATTTTTTACTAAATATAAATTTATTTTTAGTTAAGATAGGGACTTTTTGTTTCTACCTTTGCATGGAGTAATTAATTTTTCAGGAGCTATGAAATTCCATAGTGAATATAAAACTGCTTCATTTATGAAAATAGTATGATTTTTATTATAAGTCAGACCCGTCTTTAAGACGGGTCTCAAATTTGTATATAATTTATTATCTTTATGAATATTTTTTGAATTTTTAAAGGGTAACGTTTTGTTACCCTTAAGTTTTTATTGTATGATAAGGTTACCTCCTTTAAGAATTTTTAAAATAAATATTATAATTTATGTGGGACCCATTTTGGGTCCTACCTAATTTTAATAAGTTTTATATGTTTTTCATTATATGATAGGGGGGACAAATTGCCCCCTCTAAAAATATCTATAAATTTTAATTTATCATCATCATCTACATGTTTTTAATACCTTTTTGATTTTAAAATTAATAAATATAAACCAGATTCATTAATAAATATTGTTTTATTATCTATTTTATTGACGCCCTGTTTTAGGGCATCTGAAAACATGTTTGTACATCAATTTCCAGGGTGTCATAATTTGTGACACCTATAATTTTACTATAACTTAATTTATCATCATCAACATGTTTTTTATAGCTTCTCTTGAATTCCCATATTCTAATATATCACAAATATCTTTTCCTTAAAACCAAGGATTGTTTGTTAAAAATTATTAAAACATCTTTATTATTTAAATTTATTATTTGTTATGTTCTAATGTTACTAACAAATATTTTACATCAGAAATTTTTATAACAATTGATTTTTGGTTTAATTAAATAGAGTAATTAATAAATTTTAGAATAAATATTAATGATAAAATTGCTTTTAAAACATTAAATTCTAGCTGTATATTCAATAGCCTCCAAAAATATCTTCAAAATTATACTATATTATTAATGGAGCAGGTTTATATTCTTTAATGTTATTACTAATAATATATTAATATTTTTTATTATTTATAAATATTTCAGTGTTTTATAAACATCTGTTACTAAATTTTAGAAGAATTAAATATTATTTAAATAAAATGTTAAAATCTTATATTAATTCATTCTGATCATTTTCTTTAATATATGGTATAAAAATAGTTCTATATTAAATCTGTTGTGATAAATATAATATCCTTTATACTTAAATATTTATTTGATTTTTTAATCATTATATATTAATTATAATTATTGTTTTACATCTTTATAACCCCAAGGTAATGTATCAATTTTATTTTCACAAATAAATCTTTTGTCATCTTTATTACTTAAAGCTAATTTATTTATTGTAATTGTATATAGTTCATGTTTAAAACTTCTAATACAAGTCATTTCTCTATATTGTTCTTGATCATCAAACAAACATTTCTTAAAATCATCCATATGTAATGTTTTATCAACAACACTTTTCTTAATTCCTTTACATTTTACAGGATTTTTATTATTAAATTCATAACTATATAATTTTGATCTTAAACCACAATATTCTTCTAATATTTCACCATTTAACTCATCTTTAAATTTACCAATTATTTTTTTATTCTTTTCACTATAGCATTCATGTTCTTTCTTATAATCACTTGTATCAAATTCATTAATATTTTCTTTAATAATTTTATATGGATCCTTTTTAAATTCTATAAAATAACTGTCTGTATCCATATATAATAACCTTATATTTGGATCAAACTTCTTTAATTTTTCATAGTAAAATTGATACATATGTAATTTTGATAAATCAAGTACTGAAAATCCTATATAGATTGGTTTATCAAACTTAACCTTTTCTTTTATCATATGTGAAGCAATACAGTCTTTATCAAATATACTAAATGTTTTAAAATTAGGTTTTTTTGCTTGTTTTAATGAAAACTTTTCGTCACCTAATTTAATATCACATCTATTTCTAACATTTTCCATAGTTTTTCCAAAAACACTATTATTCATCAATTTAAAAAAGTCTTTTTCAAAATCTGATGTTGATTTGGATCTTAATTTGGTATTTAATTCAATATATTTTTTCATATAATCATCTTGATCAAATGCTATAACTCTATTAACTTTCTTTAATTTTAATCCTTTTTGTAGATAATATTTTAAGTTTCTTGAATGAATAACATAATCTTTCTTATCAAATAATGTTGTACAAAGCTTATTATTATAATGTTCAGGTGCTAATGGTAAATCTTTATGATTATCATGTAATTCAATAGGATATTCTAAATCAACATCTAATATATATCCATATTCAGCATTTTCATCTAATTCTAATATTGTTTCTACCCATTCATTTAATGTATATGTATTAGGATTCATCCATGTTATATCTTTATAAGGTAATTTTTGACTTAAAGCCCATCCATATAGATTATTTGCATCTATATATAACATATAATTTTCAGGTTTTGTTTTATCATAATTTTTTGTATATTTATTGTTTGCTTTACAATATCTAGTTATACATTGTGAAATACCACCTCTAATGCCTTTTTCAATCATTAAATACATATTATAATCACTTATTAATTCTAGTTCAATTTTTGTTAATTTTAACATAGAATCCCAAGCTAATGATGGTGATGTTAGATAATGTGCTGGGTCTAATTGATAATTTTTCAAACAAACAGATCTAAAATTTTCAAATATATCAGCTAATAATAATACATCCTGAATATTATACAAATCTGAATAATTACCTAATGTTTTTATTTTTAATTTATTCCAAACTTTCATATAATGTTTATAATCATCATCACTTATATTTTCATTAGTTAAACAACTATAAAATTGATCTTTTTCTAATATTTTATCATAGTTTAGTTTTTCAACATTATCAATAAATTCATATGGAAATACACCTTTAGAAGTTAATATTTTTAATGTTTCATTATCATATTCAATTATATCATTTTCTTTTATAAATTTATTTATATGCTTAAATTCTTTAAGATTTTTAGCTAATTTTTCAATTGATGTAGCCATAAATCTAAATGTATCTACAAATGAGAATTTTATAAATTTTCTAGGTTTATCACCTTCAAATTCATAACCATAACCAGAATTTACTGAATAGTTTATATATTTTTCATCTGTATTGGCTAACAAATCAATTTTACCATATTTTTTAGCTAATTCTTTTATAAACAAATGTGTATCATAATTTGAACTATTATGACAGAATATAGGAATATTTTGAGGGAATTTTAGATTTAAATTACAATTTAAATGTGCAGCACCTCTAAATTTTCCTGTTAAATGACAATGATCTCTTACTTTTATTCTTTTATCATTATCAAAACCACTATTTTCACAAATATGACAAATATTTGTTTTCTGATAATTAATTTCTTCTTCATTAGTTAAATTCATAGGCTTTTTATTTTTTGAATTATATTTTTTAGCTATATATTTTGAAATTTCATCTAAATATTCAAATAATTTATTTGGTACATTTATTAATTCCTCTTCATTTTTTGCTCTATAACAAATAGGTTTATACATTTTATTAGTTACTCTAGATACTAAATAAATTGTAAATCCATATGGTTTATGTCTTTGAATTTTATTTGTATATGAACAATTTGGATTGTTTTTACAATTATCAATCTTTTCTAATATACTTTCAAAATCCATATAAATTACATATGGATGTTCAAACTTTTTATAATAATTTTTAAAACTTACAGTTTGACCTTTAAATGGCATTATAGGTCTACAAGGTTCTAATAATTTACATATTTCTAAATGATTATTCAAGTCTTTATTTTTGTAGAAATGAGTCAAACATCTTCTACAAATATATTTTTTTGATTTATGTTTTGATAATTGAGAATACACTAATTTATTTAAATCTGTTATCAATATATAATGACAATTATTACCAATTTTATAATATAATAAATCAATTTCTAATTTTACATTATAATGTTCAGATATTTGTAATGGCACTATTTTTTCATCTTCATCAATTCTATAAATATTTATTGACATTGATGGATAATTATATTTAGAATCAAATGATCTTTTTTCAAATAATTTAATATCTTTTAATGTTATTGGATAATCAAAACCTTTAAAAATATCATCATTTATATATTTTTGATATTGTTTAACTCTTTCAGCATTTTTGTTTGGTTTATCAATAGCACATCTAATTGCATAAATAAAACAATATTCATCTTTATTTTTAAAATTTACACAACATTTTTTATTCTTAATTTTATTTGGTAATTCTATATATGATCCAGCATTTAATGAATTATTTTTAGATAATTTTAGATTTAATTCAACACATCTTTTTAATGACCAACCAGAGCCTTTTGATGGTTGATTTAGTTGTTCTCTAACTATTAATTTCTTGAATTGATCATCAATAAAATCATCTATATTTAAAATATCTGAACTTTTTATACAAAAATACATATTACTATTTTGAATTTCACCATTTATTAATTTTCTTTCATATTCACATTCTAAAGCCATCTGTCCTTTAATATTTTTGAATTTTTGTTTTTCTATCAATTTTTTTATTTCATTTCTTTGAGTTTCTAAATAATCATTAATATCTAAATCATCATTTGAATTTGTTAAAATATAATCTTGAAAATATCCTTTTAATGACAAAGCTTCTTGAATATTTATTATATTTTCTTTTGGAATTGGTTTATTTTTAAAATAATCATTTAATAATCCAATCAATTCTTTTCTAGTTTTATTAACAATTTTAATACTATTTTTAATTGCTAAACTTTGAATATATTTTAATGATCTATATTCTAAATTATTTGGATTTTCTTTAATTTTGTTTAATTTTTTAATTAGTTCATCTCTAGATAATTTTTCATAATTTCTAACAGATAATTTTTTTGCAATTTCATTTAATTTTTCTATATTAAATAATGAATAATTTGTAGGATCATATATATTTTTAATTTCAATTAATTGATCAATATTTTTGTTATTATAATCATAAATATTATTACTTTTAGCCCATAATAATAAGTCATTATATTCTCTAATTTTTATCTCTTTATTTTTTAAATGAAGTTTTGAATTTAAATGTTTTGTAAACATGTTAGCAGATATATATTTATTACAGTCATAACAATAATTTTTATTTTTTTCATTAGCCATTTATTAAGGGGAAATTTTTTATAAAAATCAGTTGTCAACTTTTCACAAGTTAATTTAAATTTTCCAGAGTATTTTTTCAATAAAATCAATAGTCAACTTTTCACAAGTTAATTTAAATTTTCCAGAGTATTTTTTCAATAAAATCAATAGTCAACTTTTCACAAGTTAATTTAAATTTTCTAGAGTATTTTTTCAATAAAATCAATAGTCAACTTTTCACAAGTTAATTTAAGTTTTCTAGAGTATTTTTTCAATAAAATCAATAGTCAACTTTTCACAAGTTAATTTAAGTTTTCTAGAGTATTTTTTCAATAAAATTAAATTTTTTTTAAACTAGTAAATTTTTTATTATTTTAGTTATTTAACTCTTTAATTTCTCAATATTTTTATTATGAATTTTAGTTTCCAAATGTTTTGGATAGTGATAAAGATATTTAATTTCTCTTCCACATTCACACAACTGTGGTTTTAACAACATTTGTCTAATACATTGTTTACAAAATGCCTGTTTTCTATCTTTACTACAATACTTGTTATAATAATTTGATATATCTTTTGTTTCTTTACAATTTGTACATTTCTTTTCAGTTTTTTCTTCTATTTTAATATTATCAAATAATTCTTTTTCATAAATTTTATCACATTCTTTACATTTTGAATGTAACTTATTTTTATTACATTTATAATATTGAGTTTCATTTTTATACAATTTACATCTTGCACATTTCTTTTCCATTTATATAGAAAAAATATACAATTTTTTTCAATTCATATTCATAAAAATTTTAAAATTACTTGAGTATAATCAAAAATAATATTACACAAATTAATTAAAAATATAATCAAAATTATCACTATTTTAGTCAAATTTTATTGAAAAAATACTATTAAAATTTTAAATTAACTTATAAAAATTCAACTGTTAATTTTATTGAAAAAATACTCTAGAAAACTTAAATTGACCTATAAAAAGTCAACTACTAATTTTATTAAAAAAAATACTCTATAAAATGTGAAATTTTACTTGTTTTTAAAAAATTTTATTTAGTAGGAAATTTTATAAAAATTTTGGCATATTTGTTAAAAATTTCATTAAATTTGCATATTTTTTAAGACAATTTGACAAATGCAAAAAATTGGCCAAAAAAGGCAAAAATATTGCATAATTGTATAAAAAAACTGTGAAATTTGTTTGATTGTCTTTGAGTATCCAAAGTGAGCCAGGAACCCCATATTACTATCTACTTATATATATATATATATATATATATATATATATATATATATATATATATATATATATATATATATATATATATATATACACACATATATGAAAATGAACGAACGGTGTTTTTGGCTTCTGGGGACCTCAAAATGAAAAAGTGGTCCTGGGCTTAGGTCTTACCATGGCCTTAAAGGAATGAGTATTAAATAAATTTACAAGGATCTTTGTGAAAAATCCGAAATTGTGAATTTTTGAATTGTGAAACAGATAAAAGGACTTTTAATGTAAACTAGGTATACAATGCAGTTGTCTGCTTGCAATATTGAGCGGAGCGACTTTTTTTTAATCAATAATGGCAAATCTTTTATAGGTAATTCAAGTCAGCTCGTTCACTACGCCCACTTGCCATCAGGGTTTAGCTCGTTCGCTGCGCTCACTCGCCGTCAATTTAGTTCGTTCGCTGTGCTCACTCACCTTTTGGATCAGCTCTTTCGCTGCACACACTCTTCGCCAGATTTAGGTTGTTCGCTGCGCTTACTCGCCACGAATCTGTAACACTCTATAATAATTTTTGAGTACCGGTACGCAGGTTTGCTGCGACGGGATATTATATGTTTACAAAATATGAAATGGTGCGTCTCCAAGATTTGCACCTCCTGTGGCATTTCATTCGCGTACAACAAACCACTAAAATAAACAAAACAATATTTCACATAAAACTACTGTATTCACAAACAGCTGATAGTAACAGTCTGCAGTTAAATTTCATCCTTATAACAGCTGTATAATCAACACACTGTAAATAAACCAAATAAAATATTTCTCCTATTAAAATAACATGGCAACTTTAAAGGGCCGTAGGGCAGAACCCTTATGTCCGATTTGGACCATTTCAGATTTATACCTTCCCATAGATGGTTACTATGACCGAGCAAAATTTCGTGAGGATCACTCCAGCCGTTCAGGAGGAGTACTTGTAAATAAAAAGCCAGAGTGTAGTATAGGAGCTTCGCTCGCTTCGCTCGCTCTGCTCAATTATTGTCAGGGGAATAAAATTTATTATTATTATTGTTACTGACTAAGGCCGACATTCTCCTTAACATTTAGATTGATTTAAGCATTTAAACATCTTTTAACGTCCAGCTGTAGTTTTTGGTGATCACTGATATTCACAATATTGAATTGGTAGGATGTCATTGATTCAGAACTAAATTTGACTTAAGTATCAAAATAAATTGCTCAATGTAGAGCAACACCGTGCACTAGTGTTGATAAAAATTACTGGTTTCGAATACTAAACTAGGCATATCTGTTATAGAGATAAAAATTACTGAGTGTAATAAACAAAATGATAGATATTGCTACAAGGTCTCATTACCTTTTTAGTTTATTGTTTATATCCAAGGAATCTTGTTGCTTGCCCCAGGACATTCTATCCTCTTTCCAAGATTTAAGTCTACATTTGAATAACCAAAAATTAATTACGTCAGTAGATTACTGAACCATGTTCATCTAAAAGATAGATTTGATACTTTAAAATTTTGTTACTAGGTTTGATTTTCAATGTTATTCGAATTTTTATGATGTTCTAGAAAATAAACGGTATCAGTTAACTGACACATACTTTCTCCCAACAAAATAAAAAAGTTGTTAAAAGCTTTAAACATTAATGTCTTGATGACTCAGTCGGATAGCTACCAGCTGAGCAAGGCTACTTTGACCCTACGCGCATCTGTGACTTTTAACAACGTACTGCATTTACCGCTAAACGAAAAATTGAATTTTCTCCGCAACCACTTGACGTAGAACAATAATTTAAAATACTGGATTATTTAGTTTTTTGAGCTTGATTTAATGGTGATAAGTAATATTTCAGGGTTGCCACAGAATTTTTTAGGCCATTTTCCTGACTTTTAATGACCAATCTGAGAGATTTTTCCTGACTTTTTGGTACCGCGGGGGCTTACAAATTAAGACTCATTTTTTGTTTTTGGTGAATTTCTTTTGGAATATTTTTCTAATGCAATCTCCTCCATCCCAAAAGTTGCCCATCGCTAAAATTGTTATTGAAATACCACCTTCGCAGCGAAATACTCAACGAATTTCTAATGGTTTAGTTACAAATTTTTAACTAAAAAAAAAATTTTATGTAAATAAAATTTTTATTTACATATAGCATTAACTAGGCCTTTTGAGATTTTTATTGGGAAATGTTAAAAAATAAGCAATATAGGTACCAGGTTTTATTGGTTTTCCATAAAAATAAAATGGAAAACTTTTGAAAGTTCTTTTGAATGGTCTCTTTGAAAATTGATGATTTAAAAATTTTAGGGTGAAAAATACCGAAAACCCCTAATTTGACCTTTTTGAAACAACATAAAACCCTGTTCTGGCTGTCTGATCAACCTGGTTTTTGACCTTAACATGAATAAGAACGCTGTCTTAAACCTTACCAAATTTCATCGAAATAAAAGGTGTCTTTCAAAATTTATCGTGTAAACGGACACATACAGGGTTAGGCAAAAGTCTGGACACCCCCAGTTAACTTTTTAACGCGTTGCAGTAGGAAAACCAAACTCGGCACATATTAACAACATGAAAAACTGCACTTTTTCATCAACTACACAACTTTGCCCCTGCCCCCAAAATGGGGTATTTTGTAGGCAGCCCCAAATTTTCAAATGTAAACCCCTATTGAGTGACCCTTTATTTTAAACGGTTTATCAAGAGAAATTGAATGGCACAAACCGGATGTCGATATCTCATCTCTAACCAAAATGGCAGCCATTTTAAAATTCGAGATGGGCATTGGGCAAGCAAGTATAAGTCTGGACACCCCCAATTAATTTTTTAACACGTTGCAGTAGGAAAACCAAACTCGGCACATGTTAACAACATAAAAAACTGCACTTTTTCATCAACTACACAACTTTGCCCCTGCCCCCAAAATGGGGTATTTTGGGGGCAGCCTCAAATTTTCAAATGTAAACCCCTATTGAGTGACCCCTCATTTTAAACGATTTATCAAGAGAAATTAAATGGCACAAACCGGAGGTCGATATCTCATTTCTAACCAAAATGGCAGCCATTTTAAAATTCGAGGAGGGTAAATTGACATTTGTTGAAATTAAATCGGAAAATTGTTTTTTTAGAATTGAGAATATCTGGAATTATTTTAGAATTGAACTTATTAGTTCATTTCTGCTACTAGGTTCAATTCTAAAATAATTCCAGAAATTATAATTCTAAAAAGGTATTTTACGATTTAATTTTAACAAATGTCAATTTACCCTTCTCGAATTTTAAAATGGCTGCCATTTTGGTTAGAGATGAGATATCGACATCCGCTTTGTGCCATTCAATTTCTCTTGATAAACCGTTTAAAATAAAGGGTCACTCAATAGGGGTTTACATTTGAAAATTTGGGGCTGCCTACAAAATACCCCATTTTGGGGGCAGGGGCAAAGTTGTGTAGTTGATGAAAAAGTGCAGTTTTTCATGTTGTTAACATGTGCCGAGTTTGTTTTTCCTACTGCAACATGTTAAAAAATTAATTGGGGGTGTCCAGACTTATACTTGCTTGCCCAATGCCCATCTCGAATTTTAAAATGGCTGCCATTTTGGTTAGAGATGAGATATCGACATCCGGTTTGTGCCATTCAATTTCTCTTGATAAACCGTTTAAAATAAAGGGTCACTCAATAGGGGTTTACATTTGAAAATTTGGGGCTGCCTACAAAATACCCCATTTTGGGGGCAGGGGCAAAGTTGTGTAGTTGATGAAAAAGTGCAGTTTTTCATGTTGTTAATATGTGCCGAGTTTGGTT
Source organism: Neoaliturus tenellus (assembly GCA_030545055.2). Classification (NCBI taxonomy): domain Eukaryota; kingdom Metazoa; phylum Arthropoda; class Insecta; order Hemiptera; family Cicadellidae; genus Neoaliturus; species Neoaliturus tenellus. Next base: position 102,305,929 of record CM061531.1, read on the forward strand.
TTCCTACTGCAACGCGTTAAAAAGTTAACTGGGGGTGTCCAGACTTTTGCCTAACCCTGTATATATACACTCGCCTACGGCTCGATGGGGGCTCCGCCCCCATGCCCCCTTAGGGGTTGCCCTAAATTTGTAGAATAACTAAAAGTCAAGTATGTAATAAGTTAGTTCCACGGAAGAGCTATACGCTGAAGACAGTAACAAAACGGTTTAATACACAAAATTCACAATCAATAATAAAAAAAAGCTTTGAAAAACTCCTATGAATCGGTTTTAGTACCCCTTCGTAATTAAAATTCGCTAACAAGATTTTAACTGCGAAATGATAATAATTTACGTAATATATGTAAATATTCTAGGTAAATATTTCTAGGTTATGCTGCATGTAGGGTCCACCCCCTAATTGGTTACCCCAATGTTTTAGCCGTAGGACCAGGTCAGTAAATAACAATCAAAGTAAAACAATCAGTTGCTTGATATAGCAATTCGTTCCGACTCACAGTCAAAAGAAGAATACGTGATATTGAAAATCATCATGATAATTTTTAAGTTTGATAATTTAATTGATATTGGTACTGTGCAAGATATGTCTATGTGCAAAGTGAAGGTTCTGAGTAAATATTATAGTAGTTGTAAAATTACATCTACATGGGGTAAAATTCCCCGCAAAAATAAATAAACATTTAATTATGTTTAATTGTGTGGACTGGGGGGCAAAAATTCATAGAACCAAACTTGTAGTAACTTGAAAGATGTTCGCGAAGATTGCCTCAGATGTTATAATTTGGCCGCTAGAGTAGAAAAAAATAATGTCATATTTATTTTGGGTAAAAATGTTTGGTCGCTAAATATTATAGTTTTCTGGGGCAGGAAATAAAAAAGCTTTTTTTATTTTAAATAAAAAATACTGTACTGCCACCTTTTTAAATTAAAAATTAACTTAGTACGCACTAAAAGATAAATCAATTGTGTAATCTGCTATTTTAGTTAAAATTTTTGTTGAATTGTAAAATTTAAATTAGCATGCTATCAGGTAAAGTCAATGATGTACTTCCTAATGAGTTCGTTAGAAATTAAGTGCCATCCCAAATAAAGAACCAATTTTTGGGAGGACTATCTTGCAAATATGATACTGTCTTACCGGGTGTCCCATACCAACCTTGCACCTCTTTTAAAATTGTACAAAAAAAAAAAAAATAGTGCCGTTGTAGGTAAACATATTTTGCTCTGTTGATTGACACTGATTTCAATACAGAGATCCCAGACGTTATTTTGAAGCAACTTTAAAATTTAATATTTAAAAACCCTAATCATACTGATTTAGAATAATAAATAGCATGACATTATTTTTTTTAACTGGGGGAAATTTAACATATATTATGTCTGAACATTTTACATATAACAGAACTTACTAAACATGTAAATGTCTAAGAACCTCATTTAAAATAATATGCCATCATAAAACATCAATTATCACGTGATTAGTTTTACTAAACATTTAAATACATGTTCATTAATCTCCGTCATGTTGTAAATTTAATAAAAAAACATTTTGGACCAAACTGACAATTTTGTTGGAAACGTATTTAAAAGAGTCTAAGACATTTTTGTGCCGAGACATTTTTGCTTAAAATCTAAATTTCAACCTCAAATATTCAATAAACTGCTAAAATTACGCGTACAAGATCAAATTGTAAAGTTTTCTTAAAAACCGTGTAAAACTAAAAAAAAATTATTTGAAGTGAGAGTTTGTATTTGACATCAGTGACTTCCGGTCTGGAGAGGTAATTTCCTATAAAGGCACAATTGGTTAATGTTATAAAACTTCTTAAAAAGGGTGTTTCGGTAATCCGCGACTTCCAGTATGTTGGCAATTTTCTCAGTAATACAGGTCGGTAAGTTTAGTTCTCGCTTGGGAATCACTCTGTAGTAAGTCATATATAGGAGATCTACTTTACCGACATTTAACGAATTTCTGATACCCCGATGAGTGAGTGAGTGAGTGAGTTACACATTCGGGAGTATATAATTTAGATATACTCGCCTACGGCTCGATGGGGGCTCCGCCCCCATGCCCCCTTAGGAGTTGCCCCCTAGTTTGAATTGATAAAAAGTCAAGTTTGAAATAGTTTAGTTCTACACAAGATCTGAACAGCCAAGACAGTAACAAAACCATCTAATTCTCTAAATTCACAATCAATAGTAAAAAAAAACTTTAATAATCTCATATTATCAGGTTTTATTACCCCTCCTTAGTAAATAGTTTTAAAAAATGAGCTGTGAAATAAATATTATTTATGTTAATATTCTAGGTGTTAAGCTTGATGGAGGGTCCAACCCAATATATGGTTGCCCCAATTCCGTTTTCCGTAAATTACTGTCAAAACCTCATACAATGAACAGGCTAGTTGAGGGCTCAACTCCAAAAACAGTAACAGAAGCCGCCAATACACACTACTCACAATAAATAATAATAAGCTTTGAAATTTGCAGACGACTCATGGTTTAATCCCACTCCCTAGTTCCCCTTAATTCGTTAAAAAATATAATGGAGTTGTGAAATTTTAATGAACTATGTAAATAGTCATGCTCAAAAGTTGTTGTGTAAAAATTTGGAGATACGATTATGATTGCACATGATTGAGGTAATAGCTGTATTCTGAAAAGATAAAAGTGGAATAAAATTATAAATTTATATAGAGGATCGTTGTATGTAATGGAAGAAAAAAGGGACAAAATCAAGATATTTGAAATAAAAAAAAATATGGTATAGGCTAAGATTCTTCAGTTCCGCCACGGGGTGGCCAAGAAACGCAGGAATCATATATGTACCATGTAGAGAAACGATAACAATTTTATCATTCAAAATCAGCAATTATTAATTTAACAATTAATTTTTAATGTTATACATATTAGTTCAGAAAATTAATAAAAATAGAGCCCTAAAAGTATGTAATAGATCACAGGGTATTAGGTACTATAATCATGAAGTCTTAAAGTCTTTATATAGTCTTAAAATGAAGAAAGTTGCAACTTAAGAACCATAAAATCGGCGTACATTATGCATTTTCAACCAATGGAAGTAAAAAAAAACCAATTTTGAAATAATAGCCAAAAGAAGATTATTGGTTAAATTAAAATATACTGAAAAAGTTACAATAATTGATAAGCATAGAATAGTTTACAATTACAACAATAAGAGGGTTAATCTAGACTTAAGGTGAGAGCACTGCATTGAGGAAGTTTGACTCTAACGACAGTAACAGAAGCCGCCAATACACACTACTCACAATAAATAATAATAAGCTTTGAAATTTGCCCCCGGCTCATGGTTTAATCCCACTCCCCCCTTAATTCGTTAAAAAATATAATGGAGTTGTGAAATATTAATGAACTATATAAATAGTCATGCTCAAAAGTTGTTGTGTAAAAATTTGGAGATACGATTATGATTGCACATGATTGAGGTAATAATAGCTGTATTCTGAAAAGATAATAGTGGAATATAATTATAAGTTTATATAGAGGATCGTTGTATGTAATAGAAGAAAAACGGGACAAAATCAAGATATTTGAAATTTTAAAAAAATATGGTATAGGCTAAGATGCTTCAGTTCCGCCACGGGGTGGCCAAGAAACGCAGGAATCATGTATGTACCATATAGAGGAACGATAACAATTTTATCATTCAAAATCAGCAATTATTAATTTAAAAATTTTAAATGTTATATATATTAGTTCAGAAAATTAATAAAAATAGAGCCCTAGTAGTATGTAATAGATCACAGGGTATTAGGTACTATAATCATGAAGTCTTAAAGTCTTTGCATTTTCAACCAATGGTAGTAATCCAATGGTAGTAAACCAATGGTAGTATAGAGTACCAATTGTGAAATAATAGCCAAAAAAGAATTATTGGTTAAATTAAAATATACTGAAAGAGTTACAATAATTGATAAGCATAGAATAGGTTTCAATTACAACAATAATAGGGTTAATCGAGACAAAGTGGCAGCGAGAAAAATTACTATTGAGTTTAATTCAATTGGTTATTATAACATTTCTCAGCCTGATGGGTCATCAGATATGTAGATGGTCTTAAAAAAACGTCGGAAGTAGGTAAACGTTAGCGAAGGTAAGAATGGAAAGTTCAATCGTTCTATAACTTAATTTGTTCAATCGTTTCCTAAACTAAAATCTAAGCCTGATTGGACAGCAGCAAATAGGTCAAAGACCGGATGTCAAACGTGTTGGGACACGTTCAACCCTTCAAAGTAAAACTGCACCAGAACTATCAACTGAAGCGCTATATTCAATCTGGGGATTCATATAGAGAGACAGCATACAAATAGTAGAAATTAAGTTATAACTACTGTATTAGGTAACTTTTTTAGGTAACTTTTTGTGCGAAACCTACAAGAAATTTTCCAGCATGAGAAAACTAAAGTCTAGAAAATATAATAGGACCTAAAATATTTTTAGCAATTAATATAGAAATCAAAGCGGACAACACCTGAATGTAAAGATTACGCTTTCAATTCAGTAAACTTCTTTTTCAATAATAACACAGCAATCACAGGGAAAACCATACGCAAACAGAGCGGGAAGAGGTGTAGTTAAAAGATATCATTTAAATACAAGCGAGAACTAAGTGACTATAATAGCGCTCCAAGCGGCATCTTTCAGAACCAAAGTACTTCCTTACCGACACCTCGTCTTTTTGGAATTTTTATAATTTGAAAGTTGAAAATTTGTAGTTTTTGGGCATTAATAATGTATATATCAAAGCGAGTATTACCCTGGTGACATAACCCGCTCTCAATGCACCTAAACACCTTCGTCTACACAAGACGTTCATGTTTATATTGGATACAACATTAATGTCAAACACGGGTGTAGTTGAAAGAGATCATTTAAACACGAGCGAGAACTAAACCTGCAAAGTGATCTACGATACCACGCGGTGATATACGCTGATACGGCTGAACTACGTTACCGACAAATCTATATTTATTACCTTTTTTATAAATTAAAAGTAAAAAAATAGTAGTTTTATGATTTTCCCTAAATTGAAACATCTCAAAGAATGTCCATGCCAAATTTCAAGTCTCTTTATTAAACGGTCGCTTCAGGAATTTAAGATCATCAGTGAGTCAGTCAGTCAGTGAGTCAGTTACACATGGGGCTGTATATATTATAGACTCGCCTACGGCTCGATGGGGGCTCCGCCCCCATGCCCCCTTAGGGGTTGCCCTAAATTTGTAGAATAATTTAAAGTCAAGTATTGAACAGGCTAGTTCCACCAACTAACTGGACAACGTAGACAGTAACAAAACGGGCTAATACACACTACTCACAATCAATAATAATAATAACAACAATAATATCCTTTGAAAATATTTCACGGGGCTCAGACCCCATGCCCCCTAGTTGATTTTACTAATTTCGTTAATCATTCACAAAATCTCAAATTATGAACTGTCTAGTTCCACCAAAGTACTGAACAGTCTAGTTCCATCGAAGTTTTGAAAAGCTAAGTTTTAAATTACGTGTAACTCTACTACAAAAATGTGTGATACTAGGTTAAGTCTAGTTCCACCAAAGTACTGAACAGTCTAGTTTCATCGAAGTTTTGAAAAGCTAAGTTTTAAATTACGTGTAACTCTACTACAAAAATGTGTGATACTAACTCCTCCACGTTACCAACCACTTGGTCTGGAACGTCAACGATTTTAGATGCGGCACAGAAAAATTGCAATGTGGCAAAATTAATCCAAATTAAGTATCTTTAAATTAAATTGTCATAGATAAAAAAATGTAATGTGCCCACTATAGCAAAACAATAATGCTAAAAAATAGAAAATAATTGATTATGTGAAAATAACTATTAAAATAATAAAATAGTCAAGCTATAATAATGCATAAACAAAAGAAATTGAAAGTAACACTTAAACCAAATCTAGCATCGCCAACCACAATATTAAAAGAATCGGAAAATAAAAACTATTAAAAATCGAAGTTTTGAAAAGCTAAGTTATTAATTTACTTAGCATCACACATTTTAGTAACTCTACTAATATACTAAAATATTAGCTGGCATTAATTACAACTTTACTAAGATCATGAAAAAATCACGTCTACATATGGTAAACCCCTCATATAAATAAATAAGTAAACATTAAAAATACATACTGGAAGGTTAAGGATCAACAAAACGTTAAATAAAGACACACAATATTTACCGGCATTGATTATGAATTATTTTTAAGTTCAATTTTTTAAGACTGTTATACTTCTAAATACAGCGAATTTGCTTTAAATATTGCTGTCAAGCTAAGGTAATACAATCTTTAAGCTTGTGGGGAAGCAAAATTCAAAATTCAGCAACATAGAGCTAAATTAAATAAAATGTTTTGCAGTATATGAAAGAGCAACAAAAAACTTGAATTAGGAATACAACTCCCTTCTTCAATCTCTGTGTATCGACTTAAATAGTAAAATGAAATATATTCGCTAAAATCGTCTCAAATAATTTAGAAGCCAACCGTTTTTGCCGCTAGAGCATGAAAACTGAAATAACTTCACATGTGGAATTTGTGGTCGTTACATCTAAAAAATGAGCTAAAACAACTGTAAATATCTAACACATAACATAACAATACTATGACCTGAAAATTGACAGAAGGAAATACGCCAATTTGTCGAAACATTGGTTTTCAAATATCCATAATAGTATTAACATTAGATTCCTACGAGAAAATTGCCTTGGAAAAGCTACGCAAGAATCGTTACGAAACAAAATATTTTATAAAACATCTTATTTCATGAATGCGATAGTAACTCAAACTTATTGGAGTGTAGTTAAATTTGTTCAATAATATAAGTACGAGAACTAAACCTGTTAACTGAACATCACTAAAACAGTAAATGAAAATGTCTGTGTAAACTGTCACCCGAAATGGGAATTCATCCATAGTAGAAGAAAATTCTCCATTAATCTTTCAAGCTAGCGCACATGCTGCATTAGTTACAAGTTGGGCATTATAGCTGTATGAATCAAAGCGAATATTCCCATGGTAAAATAGCCGCTCTCAATACAGCAACATACCGTCGTTCAAGTTAAATTAATGAATATATTTCAAGGAATACGTTGTTGGTATCAAGCACGGGTGTAGTTGAAAGAAATCATTTAAAAACGAGCGAGAACTAAACCTGCTAAGTGATCTACGATACCACGCGGTGATATACGCTGATACGGCTGAACTACGTTACCGACAAATCTATATTTTTTTACCTTTTTTAAAGTTTAAAAGTAAAAAAGTTGTAGTTTTATGATTTTCCCTAAATTGAAACATCTCAAAGAATGTCCATGCCAAATTTCAAGTCTCTATCTTAAACGGTCGCTTCAGGAATTTAATATCATCAGTGAGTCAGTCAGTCAGTCAGTTACACATGCAGCTGTATATATTATAGACTCGCCTACGGCTCGATGGGGGCTTCGCCCCCATGCCCCCTTAGGGGTTGCCCCTGAGAAGTTAAAGCCCAAACTAGAGTTGGGGAGTCGTAACGTCATATATCTAATGACGTTATAATTTGAATGCCAGAGCTCAAAGTTCACGATTTCATAACACCTTAGTGTTAATTTGGGGGGGATACATAGAACTAATCCCCTGAGTAGTTATAGCCCAAATTAGAGTTGTCGTTTAGTCATAGATATATCTAATGACGTTATAATTTGAATGCCAGAGCTCAAAGTTCAAGATTTCATAACACCTTAGTGTTAATCTGGGGGGATACATAGTACAAATAAGAAAATATCCTTGGAGATTGAAAGTAAAAAAACAATAATAAAAAAATTATTCGGCCAAAGTTTGAATTAATGAAAGTCAAGTTTGAAATAGTTTAGTTCCACATAAGATCTGGACAGCCAAGACAGTAACAAAACCATCTAATACTCTAAATTCACAATCAATAGTAAAAAAAGCTTTAATAATCTCCTATTAGTAGGTTTTAATACCCCTCCTTAGTAAATAGTTTTAAAAAATTGAGCTGTGAAATAAATATTATTTATGTAAATATTCTAGGTGTTATGCTTGATGGAGGGTCCAACCCAATAATTGGTTGCCCCGATTCCGTAAATTACTGTCAAAACCTCATACAATGTACAGGCTAGTTGAGGGCTCAACTCCAACGACAGTAACAGAAGCCGCCAATACACACTACTCACAATAAATAATACAGTAATAAGCTTTTAAATTTGCCCACGGCTCATGGTTTAATCCCACTCCCTAGCTTCCCTTAATTCGTTAAAAAATATAATGGAGTTGTGAAATATTAATTAACTATGTAAATTTTTGGAGATACTCTTATGATTGCACATGATTGAGGTAATAGGTGTATTCTGAAAAGATAGAAGTGAAATGAAATTACAAGTTTATATGAAGGATCGTTGTATGTAATAGAAGAAAAATAAGACAAAAGAAAGATATTTGAAATTAATATATATATATATATATATATATATATATATATATATATATATATATATATATATATATAGTGTAGGCTAAGATGCTTCAGTTCTGCCACGGGGAGGCCAAGAAATTCAGTAATCATGTATGTACCATGTAAAGAAACGATAACAATTTTATCTTTCAAAATCAGCAATTATTAAATTTACAATTTTAAATATTATATATTTTGGTTCAGAAAATTTATAAAATAGAGCCCTAGTAGTATGTATTGGATCACAGGGTAATAGGTAAGTTTTAACGTCTTTATAAAGTATTAAAATGAAGACATTTGCAAATTGAGAACCATAAAATCGGCGTACAGTAGGCATTTTCAAACAATAGTAGTCAAAAATCAATTGTGAAATAATAGCCAAAAAAGGATTGTTAGTTAAATTATAATATACTGAAGGATTTATAATAATTGAAAAAGCATCGAATAGTTTTAAATTGAAACAATAAGTGAGATAATCGAGACTTTAGGTCTGCATTGAGGAAGTTTGACGGACAAAGTGAGAGCGAAAAAAAATACTTTTGAGTTTATTTCAATATAATTCAATCGGTTATTCTAATATTTCTCAGCCCGATGGGTAATCAGATATGTAGATGGCTTAAAAAACGTCGGAATTAGGTAAACGTTAGCGAAGGTAATATAACACCCAAAAGAATGCGCCACCCAAAAGAATGAAAAGTTCAATCGTTCAATAACTTTATATGTTTAATTTAATCGTTTCTCAAATTAAAATCTAAGCCTGATTGGACAGCGGAAAATATGTCAAAGACGGGATGTCAAACGTGTAGGGCACGTTCAACTCTTCAAATTAAATCTGCACCAGAACTATCAACTGAAGCACTATTTTCAATCTGGGGATCCATATTGAGTGGCAGCATACAAATAGTAGAAAATTAAGTTATAATTACTGTTTCAAGTAAAACAACAAGTAAGTGTTTTTGGTGCAAAAACCTACAAGAAAATTTCCAAACATGAGTAAACTCAAGTCTAGAAAATGTAATGAGACCTAAGATCTTAGCCATATAATGAAGTTGTTATTCAGCAACATAATGAGAAAAACTTCAATTTGTGTAAAAAATGAAGTGTTACAGTTTAAATGCGCCACACACACAGTAGCACTGCTTAGTTCAATTTTTTAAAGAGAGTTGCACTTCTATATACAATATTTCATTAATAAAAGGAGAAGAAACTTCACCATCAACGAACTTCCAAGTTAGCGCACATGCTGAATTATTACTGTAAGAATCAAAGCGGGAATCATACTGATGGAATGACCCACTCTCAATACAGTACCACACCATCGTAAACCTTGAGATAGATCTTCGAGCAATTTCTTAAATGAATATAATGTTTATTTCACACACGGGTGTAGTTGAAAGAGATCATTTAAACACGAGCGAGAACTAAACCTGCAAAGTGATCTACGTTACCCAAACGGTGATATACGCTCACACGGCTGAACTACGTTACCGACAAATCTATATTTTTTACCTTTTTATAGTTTAAAAGTAAAAAAAATCGTAGTTTTATGATTTTCCCTAAATTGAAACATCTCTAAGAATGTCCATGCCAAATTTCAAGTCTGTATCTTGATCACGGCTCAAGCTTCACAGAAAATCCATTCGATGCGAAATTCGGCCGGAAGAATAATTCCGTGTGAATTTGAATAAGTAATCTAAAATAAATTGAAACAAAACAAGAACCTAACATTTAAATCTGTTAGTTCTGCTCAACAGTTATTTAAAAATTCCCTAAGACATATTTATGATGTGTGTAAAAATATAAAAGAAACGAGCTTTCAATGCAGCACAATCTCATTGCTATTTTGAAGTCAAGTGGATAACGGTATGTTAAATATGAGGGATACTAACGTTGCTAACAGCAAGAAAGCAGGTGTAGTTAAAAGACATGATTTAAATACAAGCGAGAACTAAGCGACTATTCACCACCCATGGGTATTTAATCCATAGTAGGAGAAGAAAATACACCTTTTGTAAACATTCAAGATAGCGCATATGCTGCATTAGCTACAAATCAGGCATTATCACTGTATATATCATAACGAATAAAACCCTGGGTCCCTGGTGAAATGACCCGCTCTCAATGCAGCAAAACACCGTAATACATATTAAATTAGAGTGTATCCATCGAACACGGGTGTAGTTGTAAAAGATCATTTAAACACGAGCGAGAACTAAACAGGAAGAGTGATCTACGATACCACGCGGTGATATACGCTGATACGGCTGAACTACGTTACCGACAAATCTATATTTTTTACCTTTTTTATAGTTTAAAATTAAAAAAGTTGTAGTTTTATGATTTTCCCTAAATTGAAACATCTCCAAGAATGTCCATGCCAAATTTCAAGTCTCTATCTTAAACGGTCGCTTCAGGACTTTAAGATCATCAGTGAGTCAGTCAGTCAGTGAGTCAGTTACACATGCGGCTGTATATATTATAGACTCGCCTACGGCTCGATGGGGGCTCCGCCCCCATGCCCCCTTAAGAGTTGCCCCCTAGTTTGAATTAATAAAAAGTCAAGTTTGAAATAGTTTAGTTCCACACAAGATCTGAACAGCCAAGACAGTAACAAAACCATCTAATACTCTAAATTCACAATCAATAGTAAAAAAAGCTTTAATAATCTCCTATTAGTAGGTTTTAATACCCCTCCTTTGTAAATAGTTAAAACAATTGAGCTGTGAAATAAATATTATTTATGTAAATATTCTAGGTGTCATGCTTGATGGAGGGTCCAACCCAATAATTGGTTGCCCCAATTCCGTAAATTACTGTCAAAACCTCATACAATGAACAGGCTAGTTGAGGGCTCAACTCCAACGACAGTATCAGAAGCCGCCAATACACACTATTCACAATAAATAATAATAAGCTTTGAAATTTGCCCACGGCTCATGGTTTAATCCCACTCCCTAGTTCCCCTTAATTCGTTAAAAATATAATGGAGTTGTGAAATATTAATGAACTATGTAAATAGTAATGCTCAAAAGTTGTTGTGTAAAAATTTGGGAGATACGATTATGATTGCACATGATTGAGGTAATAGCTGTATTCTGAAAAGATAAAAAAAGAATAAAATTATAAGTTTATATAGAGGATCGTTGTATGTAATAGAAGGAAAAAGGGACAAAATCAAGATATTTGAAATAAAAAAAAATATTGTATAGGCTAAGATGCTTCAGTTCCGCCACGGGGTGGCCAAGAAACGCAGGAATCATATATGTACCATATAGAGGAACGATAACAATTTTATCATTCAAAATCACCAATTATTAATTTAACAATTTTAAATGTTATATATATTAGTTCAGAAAATTAATAAAAATAGAGCCATAGTAGTATGTAATAGATCACAGGGTATTAGGTACTATAATCATGAAGTCTTAAAGTCTTTATTTAGTCTTAAAATGAAGAAAGTTGCAACTTAAGAACCATAAAATCGGCGTACATTATGCATTTTCAACCAATGGTAGTAAACCAATGGTAGTATAGAATACCAATTGTGAAATAATGGCCAAAAAAGAATTATTGGTTAAATTAAAATATACTGTAAGAGTTACAATAATTGATAAGCATAGAATAGGTTCCAATTACAACAATAATAGGGTTAATCGAGACTTTAGGTGAGAGCACTGCATTGAGGAAGTTTGACGGACAAAGTGACAGCGAGAAAAATTACTATTGAGTTTAATTCAATTAATTATTATAATATTTCTCAGCCTGATGGGTCATCAGATATGTAGATGGTCTTAAAAAAAGTGGGAAGTAGGTCAATGTTAGCGAAGGTAAGAATGGAAAGTCCAATCGTTCTATAACTTAATATGTTCAATCGTTTCCTAAACTAAAATCTAAGCCTGATTGGACAGCAGCAAATAGGTCAAAGACCGGATGTCAAACGTGTTGGGACACGTTCAACTCTTCAAAGTAAAACTGCACCAGAACTATCAACTGAAGCGCTATATTCAATCTGGGGATTCATATAGAGAGACAGCTTACAAATAGTAGAAAAATTAAGTTATAATTACTGTATTAGGTAATTTTTTGTGCGAAAACATACAAGAAATTTTCCATCATGAGAAAACTTAAGTCTAGTAAATATAATAAGACATTAAATATTATTAGCAATTAATATAGAAATCAAAGCGGACAACAACTGAATGTAAAGATACGCTTTCGATTCAATAAACTTCATTTTCAATAATGACACAGCAATCAGAGGGAAAACCATACGCAAACAACTAAGCGCTCAATTGAGAATAATGATCGGGAAGAGGTGTAGTTAAAAGATATAATTTAAATACAAGCGAGAACTAAGCGACTATAATAGCGCTCACAGCGACATATTTAAGAACCAAAGTACTTCCTTACCGACACCTCGTCTTTTTAGATTTTTTCTAATTTGATACTTGAAAATTTGTAGTTTTTGGGCATTAACAATGTATAAATCAAAGCGAGTATTACCCTGGTGAAATAAACCGCTCTCAATGCATCATAACACCATCGTCTACATAAGACGTTAATGTTTATATAGTTGTATCAAACACGGGTGTAGTTGAAAGAGATAATTTAAACACGAGCGAGAACTAAACCTGCAAAGTGATCTACGATACCACGCGGTGATATACGCCGATACGGCTGAACTACTTTACCGACAAATCTATATTTTTTAGATTTTTTATAGTTTAAAAGTAAAATAGTTGTAGTTTTATAATTTTCCCTAAATTGAAACATCTCAAAGAATGTCCATGCCAAATTTCAAGTGTCTAGCTTCAACGATGGCTTCAGGACTTTCCTATCATCAGTGAGTGAGTGAGTCAGTTACACATGGGGCTGTATATATTATAGACTCGCCTACGGCTCGATGGGGCTTCGCCCCATGCCCCTTGGGGGTTGCCCTAAATTCGTAAATTAATAAGAAGACAAATTGTTAAACAGGTTAGTTCCAACCGAAGAACGGGTCAATTTAAGATCATCAGTGAGTGAGTAAGTCAGTCAGTCAGTTACTATGGGGCTGTATATATTATGTAAATATTCTAGGTGTTATGCTTGATGGAGGGTCCAACCCAATAATTGGTAGCCCCAATTCCGTAAATTACTGTCAAAACCTCATACAATGAACAGGCTAGTTGAGGGCTCAACTCCAACGACAGTAACAGAAGCCGCCAATACACACTACTCACAATAAATAATACAGTAATAAGCTTTTAAATTTGCCCACGGCTCATGGTTTAATCCCACTCCCTAGCTTCCCTTAGTTCATTAAAAAATATAATGGAGTTGTGAAATATTAATGAACTATGTAAATAGTTATGCTCAAAAGTTGTTGTGTAAAAATTAGGAGATACGATTATGATTGCACATGATTGAGGTAATCGCTGTATTCTGAAAAGATAAAAGTGGAATAAAATTATAAGTTTATATAGAGGATCGTTGTATGTATTAGAAGAAAAAAGACACAAAATCAAGATATTTGAAATTAAAAAAAAATGGTTTAGGCTAAGATGCTTCAGTTCCGCCACGGGGTGGCCAAGAAACGCAGGAATCATATAGGTACCATATAGAGAAACGATAACAATTTTATCATTCAAAATCAGCAATTATTAATTTAACAGTTTTAAATGTTATATACATATTACTTCAGAAAATTAATAAAAATAGAGCCCTTGTAGTATGTAATAGCTCACAGGGTATAAAGTACTATAATCATGAAGTCTTAAAGTCTTTATATAGTCTTAAAATGAAGAAAATTGCAACTTAAGAACCATAAAATCGGCGTACATTATGCATTTTCAACCAATGGTAGTAAGAAAAACCAATTGTGAAATAATAGCCAAAAAAGGATTATTGATTAAATTAAAATATACTGAAAGAGTTACAATAATTGATAAGCATAGAATAGTTTTCAATTACAACAATAATAGGGTTAATCGAGACTTTGTGTGAGAGCACTGCATTGAGGAAGTTTGACGGACAAAGTGGCAGCGAGAAAAATTACTATTGAGTTTAATTCAATTGGTTAGTTTAATATTTCTCAGCCTGATGGGTCATCAGATATGTAGATGGTCTTAAAAAAACGTAGGAAGTAGGTAAATGTTAGCGAAGGTAAGAATGGAAAGTTCAATTGTTCTATAACTTAATATGTTCAATCGATTCCTAAACTAAAATCTAAGCCTGATTGGACAGCAGCAAATAGGTCAAAGACCGGATGTCAGACGTGTTGGGACACGTTCAACTCTTCAAAGTAAAACTGTACCAGAACTATCAACTGAAGCGCTATATTCAATCTGGGGATTCATATAGAGAGACAGCATACAAATAGTAGAAAATTAAGTTAAAATTACTGTATTAGGTAATTTTTGTGCGAAAATCTACAAGAAATTTTCCAGCATGAGAAAACTAAAGTCTAGAAAATGTATTAAGACCTAATATATTTTTAGCAATTAATATAGAAATCAAAGCGGACATCACCTGAATGTAAAGATACGCTTTCGATTCAGTAAATTCATTTTCAATAATAACACAGCAATCAGAGGGACAACCATACTCAAACAACTGTGCGCCCAATCGAGATTAATTATCGGGAAGAGGTGTAGTTAAAAGATATCATTTAAATACAAGCAAGAACTAAGCGACTATAATAGCGTTCCAAGCGACATCTCTAAGAACCAACGTACTTCCTTACGACACCTCGTCTTTTGAGAATTATTTATAATTTGATAGCTGAAAATTTTTAGTTTTTGGGCATTAATACTATTTAGAACAAAGCGAGAATTGCTGAAATAACCCGCTCTCTATGCTGAAAAACACCGTCGTCTAATCAAGACATACATGCAAACGTAATTCAATAATGGTATCATACACGGGTGTAATTGAAAGAGATCATTTAAACATGAGCGAGAACTAAACCTGCAAAGTGATCTACGATACCACACGCGGTGATATACGCTGATACGGCTGAACTACGTTACCGACAAATCTATATTTTTAACCTTTTTTATAGTTTAAAAGTAAAAAAGTTGTAGTTTTATGATTTTCCCTAAATTGAAACATCTCAAAGAATGTCCATGCCAAATTTCAAGTCTCTATCTTAAACGGTCGCTTCAGGACTTTAAGATCATCAGTGAGTCAGTCAGTTACACATGGGGCTGTATATATTATAGACTCGCCTACGGCTCGATGGGGCTCCGCCCCATGCCCCCTTAGGGGTTGCCCTAAATTCGTAAATTAATAAGAAGTAATTGCTCTAAGTCTCAAGTACCGAACAGGCTAGTTTGGGCCTCTATGCCCCCCTAGGGGTTGCCCTAAGTACGTAAATTAATAAAATGTCAAGTTTAAAATACGTTAGTTCCACGAAAGAACTGCACAGTCTAGACAGTAACAAAACCGTCAATTACACAAAATTCACAATCAATAGTAAACAAAGCTTTAAAAAATCATATGAATCGGTTTTAATACCCCTTCGTAATTAGAATTCGTTTAAAAGTTTTGAGCTGTGAAATTATAATCATTTATGTAAATATTTTAGGTGTTATGCTGGTAAAATATATTCTTTAGGTTAGACGATTGTTGCTTTGTTAGATGAAAAGAAATTTCAATTAAAAGAGTAATAGTTATTGTTGCTATCATTATATTAGTAATAGTAGTAGTAGTTATAATAGTATAGTTATAATAGTCATAATAGTAGTAGTTATAGTAACAAATATTTCTCTGTTAGGTAGCTAAATGTAAATTTTTTAATTTATATAAATTTTATATATAAATAGAGATACAATTATGGGAAAATTGACATAATCCCCTGCCTCACCCAACTCAAATAAAAACTTGTAAATTTCAGGAGATAGATGAAAAACGTTTAAATCACTGAAATAGCGAATAACATTCAAATCAATGAGCGAAAGCAAGAATTAAATAACATGAAAACTAAATAATAGGAAAGAATAAAACCGGGGTAGATCCGCCAAAGAACCCATACTATTAAAACGAGACCTGTGAAATAATAATTTATTCATAAAAATCTGTTAGTTTTGTTCAATAGTCATTTAAAAATTCTCAAAAACATATTTTAAGTGTATATTATATATAACATAAAACACTGAATATAAATAAAACAGAAAGATAATAATTAACTGTCTATTAAGTTTTGTTCAAAGTAATCGAAGTATATTACGTTAAGATCAGGGCACAAGCTACACAGTAATTTAATGCGAAATTAGGCCAAGAGCATAATCGGGAGTGAATTTGAATAGATAATCGAAAATAATTTGAAAATGAAACGAGAACCTAACATTTAAGTCTGTTAGTTTCGTTCAGAAGTTATTTAAAAATTATCAAAAACATATTTTAAGTGTGTAAAAATATAATATAAAACAATGAACATAAATAAAACAGAAAGATAATAATTAACTATCTATTAAATATTGTACAAAGTAATCGAAGTCATGGCACAAGCTACACAGTAAATTCATTTAGTGCGAAATGCGGCCGAAAGGGTGACCCGGGGTGAATTTGAAAAATTAAAAATGAAACGAGAACCTAACATTAAAATCTCTTGGTTTTGTTCAATAATAATTAAAAATTTCTCAAAAACTCAACCGTTTTTGCCGCTAGAGCATGAAAACTGAAAAAAAAACAACTGTAAATATCTAACACATAACATAACAATAGTATGACTTGAAAATTGACGGAAGGAAATACGGCAATTTGTCGAAATATTGGTTTTCAAATATTTATAATATGATTAAAACTATGTTCCTACGGGAAAATTGCCTTGAAAAAGCTACGCAAGAATCGTTACGAAATAGTATATTTGAAATATCATCTTATTTCATGAAAAATAGTAACTTAAAACTTACTGGAGTGTAGTTAAATTTGTTCAATAATATAAGTACGAGAACTAAACCTGTTATCTAAACATCACTAAAACAGTAAATGAAAATGTCTGTGTAAACTTTCACCCGAAATGGGAATTTCATCCATAGTAGAAGAAAATTCAACATTGGTAAACTTCCAAGCTAGCGCACATGCTCTATTAATTACAAATTGGGCATTATTACTGTATGAATCGGAGCGAAAATTACCGAGGTGAAATAACCGCTCTAAATACAGCAACGTTACGTTGTTCGTATTGAATTATTGAATAATGTTGGTATCAAACACGGGTGTAGTTGAAAGAAATCATTTAAAAACGAGCGAGAACTAAACCTGCAAAGTGATCTACGATACCACGCGGTGATGTACACTGATACGGCTGAACTACGTTACCGACAAATCTATATTTTTTAACTTTTTTATAGTTTAAAAGTAGAAAAAATTGTAGTTTTATGATTTTCCCTAAAATGAAACATCTCAAAGAATGTCCATGCCAAATTTCAAGTCTCTAGCTTAAACGGTCGCTTCAGGACTTTACTATCATCAGTGAGTCAGTGAGTCAGTTACACATGTCGCTGAATAATTGACGGAAGGAAATACGGCAATTTGTCGAAATATTGGTTTTCAAATATTTATAATATGATTAAAATTATGTTCCTATGGGAAAATTGCCTTGAAAAAGCTACGCAAGAATCGTTACGAAATATCATCTTATTTCATGAAAAATAGTAACTTAAAACTTACTGGAGTGTAGTTAAATTTGTTCAATAATATAAGTACGAGAACTAAACCTGTTATCTAAACATCACTAAAACAGTAAATGAAAATGTCTGTGTAAACTTTCACCCGAAATGGGAATTTCATCCATAGTAGAAGAAAATTCAACATTGGTAAACTTCCAAGCTAGCGCACATGCTCTATTAATTACAAATTGGGCATTATTACTGTATGAATCGGAGCGAAAATTACCGAGGTGAAATAACCGCTCTAAATACAGCAACGTTACGTTGTTCGTATTGAATTATTGAATAATGTTGGTATCAAACACGGGTGTAGTTGAAAGAAATCATTTAAAAACGAGCGAGAACTAAACCTGCAAAGTGATCTACGATACCACGCGGTGATGTACACTGATACGGCTGAACTACGTTACCGACAAATCTATATTTTTTAACTTTTTTATAGTTTAAAAGTAGAAAAAATTGTAGTTTTATGATTTTCCCTAAAATGAAACATCTCAAAGAATGTCCATGCCAAATTTCAAGTCTCTAGCTTAAACGGTCGCTTCAGGACTTTACTATCATCAGTGAGTCAGTGAGTCAGTTACACATGTCGCTGAATAATTGACGGAAGGAAATACGGCAATTTGTCGAAATATTGGTTTTCAAATATTTATAATATGATTAAAATTATGTTCCTATGGGAAAATTGCCTTGAAAAAGCTACGCAAGAATCGTTACGAAATATCATCTTATTTCATGAAAAATAGTAACTTAAAACTTACTGGAGTGTAGTTAAATTTGTTCAATAATATAAGTACGAGAACTAAACCTGTTATCTAAACATCACTAAAACAGTAAATGAAAATGTCTGTGTAAACTTTCACCCGAAATGGGAATTTCATCCATAGTAGAAGAAAATTCAACATTGGTAAACTTCCAAGCTAGCGCACATGCTCTATTAATTACAAATTGGGCATTATTACTGTATGAATCGGAGCGAATATTACCGAGGTGGAATAACCGCTCTAAACACAGCAACGTTACGTTGTTCGTAATGAATTATTGAATAATGTTGGTATCAAACACGGGTGTAGTTGAAAGAAATCATTTAAAAACGAGCGAGAACTAAACCTGCAAAGTGATCTACGATACCACGCGGTGATGTACACTGATACGGCTGAACTACGTTACCGACAAACCTATATTTTTTAACTTTTTTATAGTTTAAAAGTAGAAAAAATTGTAGTTTTATGATTTTCCCCAAAATGAAACATCTCAAAGAATGTCCATGCCAAATTTCAAGTCTCTAGCTTAAACGGTCGCTTCAGGACTTTACTATCATCAGTGAGTCAGTTACACATGGGGCTGTATATATTATAGACTCGCCTACGGCTCGATGGGGGCTCCGCCCCCATGCCCCCTTAGGAGTTGCCCCCTAGTTTGAATTGATAAAAAGTCAAGTTTGAAATAGTTTAGTTCCACACAAGATCTGAACAGCCAAGACAGTAACAAAACCATCTAATACTCTAAACTCACAATCAATAGTAAAAAAACTTTAATAATCTCATATTAGTAGGTTTTAATACCCCTCCTTAGTAAATAGTTTTAAAAATTGAGCTGCGAAATAAATATTATTTATGTAAATATTCTGGGTGTTAAGCTTGATGGAGGGTCCAACCCAATATATGGTTGCCCCAATTCCGTATTCCGTAAATTACTGTCAAAACCTCATACAATGAACAGGCTAGTTGAGGGATCAACTCCAACAACAGTAACTGAAGCCGCCAATACACAATACTCACAATAATAAGCTTTGAAATTTGCCCACGGCTCATGGTTTAATCCCACTCCCTAGTTCCCCTTAATTCGTTAAAAAATATAATGGAGTTGTGAAATATCAATGAACTATGTAAATAGTCATGCTCAAAAGTTGTTGTGTAAAAATTTGGAGATACGATTATGATTGCACATGATTGAGGTAATAGCTGTATTCTGAAAAGATAAAAGTGGAATAAAATTATAAATTTATATAGAGGATCGTTGTATGTAATGGAAAAAAAGGGACAAAATCAAGATATTTGAAATAAAAATAAAATATGGTAAAGGCTAAGATTCTTCAGTTCCGCCACGGGGTGGCCAAGAAACACAGGAATCATATATGTACCATATAGAGAAACGATAACAATTTTAACATTCAAAATCAGCAATTATTAATTTAACAATTAATTTTAAATGTTATATATATTAGTTCAGAAAATTAATAAAAATAGAGCCCTAGTAGTATGTAATAGATCACAGGGTATTAGTTACTACAATCATGAAGTCTTAAAGTCTTTATATAGTCTTAAAATGAAGAAAGTTGCAACTTAAGAACCATAAAATCGGCGTATATTATGCATTTTCAACCAATGGTAGTGAAAAAACCCAATTGTGAAATAATAGCCTAAAAAAGATTATTGGTTAAATTAAAATATACTGAAAAAGTTACAATAATTGATAAGCATAGAATAGTTTTCAATTACAACAATAAGAGGGTTAATCTAGACTTAAGGTGAGAGCACTGCATTGAGGAAGTTTGACGGACAAAGTGGCAGCGAGAAAAATTACTATTGAGTTTAATTCAATTGATTATTATAATATTTCTCAGCCTGATGGATCATCAGATATGGTCTTAAAAAAACGTCGGAAGTAGGTAAACGTTAGCGAAGGTAAGAATGGAAAGTTCAATCGTTCTAAAACTTAACATGTTCAATCGTTTCCTAAACTAAAATCTAAGCCTGATTGGACAGCAGCAAATAGGTCAAAGACTGGATGTCAAACGTGTCGGGACACGTTCAACTCTTCAAAGTAAAACTGCACCAGAACTATCAACTGAAGCGCTATATTCAATCTAGGGATTCATATAGAGAGACAGCATATAAATAGTAGAAAGTTAAGTTATAATTACTGTATAAGGTAATTTTTTGTGCGAAAACCTACAAGAAATTTTCCAGCATGAGAAAACTAAAGTCTAGAAAATGTAGTAAGACCTAAAATATTTTTAGCAATTAATATAGAAATCAAAGCGGACATCACCTGAATGTATCGATACGCTTTCGATTCAGTAATCTTCATTTTCAATAATAACACAGCAATCAGAGGGAAAACCATACGCAAAAAACTATGCGTCCACTTGAGAATAAATATAGGGAAAAGATCTGAACAGCCAAGACAGTAATAAAACCATCTAATACTCTAAATTCACAATCAATAGTAAAAAAAGCTTTAATAATCTCATATTAGTAGGTTTTAATACCCCTCCTTAGTAAATAGTTTTAAAAATTGAGCTGTGAAATAAATATTATTTATGTAAATATTCTAGGTGTTAAGCTTGTTTGAGGGTCCAACCCAATATATGGTTGCCCCAATTCCGTATTCCGTAAATTGCTGTCAAAACCTCATACAATGAACAGGCTAGTTGAGGGCTCAACTCCAACAACAGTAACAGAAGCCGCCAATACACACTACTCACAATAAATAATAAGCTTTGAAATTTGCTCACGGCTCACAGTTTAATCCCACTCCCTAGTTCCCCTTAATTCGTTAAAAAATATAAAGGAGTTGTGAAATATTAATGAACTATGTAAATAGTCATGCTCAAAAGTTGTTGTGTAAAAATTTGGAGATACGATTATGATTGCACATCATTGAGGTAATAGCTGTATTCTGAAAAGATAAAAGTGGAATAAAATTATAAATTTATATAAAGAATCGTTGTATGTAATGGAAGAAAAAAGGGACAAAATCAAGATATTTGAAATAAAAAAAATATATGGTATAGGCTAAGATTCTTCAGTTCCGCCACGGTGTGGCCAAGAAACGCAGGAATCATATATGTACCATATAGAGAAACGATAACAATTTTATCATTCAAAATCAGCAATTATTAATTTAACAATTAATTTTAAATGTTATATATATTAGTTCAGAAAATTAATAAAAATAGAGCCCTAGTAGTATGTAATAGATCACAGGGTATTAGGTACTATAATCATGAAGTCTTAAAGTCTTTATATAGTCTTAAAATGAAGAAAGTTGCAACTTAAGAACCATAAAATCGGCGTAAATTATGCATTTTCAACCAATGGTAGTAAAAAAACCAATTGTGAAATAATAGCCAAAAAAAAAGATTATTGGTTACATTAAAATATACTGAAAAAGTTACAATAATTGATAAGCATAGAATAGTTTTCAATTACAACAATAAGAAGGTTAATCTAGACTTAAGGTGAGAGCACTGCGTTGAGGAAGTTTGACGGACAAAGTGGCAGCGAGAAAAATTACTATTGAGTTTAATTCAATTGATTATTATAATATTTCTCAGCCTGATGGATCATCAGATATGTAGATGGTCTTAAAAAAAACGTCGGAAATAGGTAAACGTTAGCGAAGGTAAGAATGGAAAGTTCAATCTTCTAAAACTTAATATGTTCAATCGTTTCCTAAACTAAAATCTAAGCCTGATTGGACAGCAGCAAATAGGTCAAAGACTGGATGTCAAACGTGTTGGGACACGTTCAACTCTTCAAAGTAAAACTGCACCAGAACTATCAACTTAAGCGCTATATTCAATCTAGGGATTTATATAGAGAGACAGCATATAAATAGTAGAAAATTAAGTTATAATCCTGTATAAGGTAATTTTTTGTGCGAAAACCTACAAGAAATTTTCCAGCATGAGAAAACTAAAGTCTAGAAAATGTAATAAGACCTAAAATATTTTTAGCAATTAATATAGAAATGAAAGCGGACATCACCTGAATGTATAGATACGCTTTCGATTCAGTAAACTTAATTTTAAATAATAACACAGCAATCAGAGAGAAAACCATACGCAAACAACTATGCGTCCATTTGAGAATAATTGTAGGTAAGAGGTGTAGTTAAAAGATATCATTTAAATACAAGCGAGAACTAAGCGACTATAATAGCGCTCCAAGCGACATCTTTAAGAACCAACGTACTTCCCTCGTACACCTCGTCCTTTTAGAAATTGTTATAATTTGAAAGTTGAAAATATGTAGTTTTTGGGCATTTATACTGCTTTAATCAGAGCGAATAATACCCTGGTGAAATAAACCGCTCTCTATGCATAGAAACTCCGTGGTCTACATAAGACGTTTATGTTAATCAGGAAACAATATTTGTATCAAATACGGGTGTAGTTGAAAGAGTTCATCTAAACACAAGCGAGAACTAAAAACCTGCAAAGTGATCTACTATACCACGCGGTGATATACGCTGATACGGCTGAACTACGTTACCGACAGATATATATTTTTTACCTTTTTTATAATTTAAAAGTAAAAAAGTTGTAGTTTTATGATTTTCCCTAAATTGAAACATCTCAAAGAATGTCTATGCCAAATTTCAAGTCTCTATCTTAAAAGGTCGCTTCAGGAATTTAAGATCATCAGTGAGTCAGTCAGTTACACATGGGGCTGTATATATTATAGACTCGCCTACGGCTCGATGGGGGCTCCGCCCCCATGCCCCCTTTGGGGGTTGCCCCGAATTCGTTGAATTATTTAAAGTCAAGTATTGAACAGGCTAGTTCCACCAACTAACTGGACAGCGAAGACAGTAACAAAACGGGCTAATACGCACTCTTCACAATCAATAATAATAATAACAATAATATCCTTTGAAAATATTTCACGGGGCTCAGCCCCCATGCCCCCTAGTTGATTTTACTAATTTCGTTAATCATTCACAAAGTCTCAAATAATGAACTTTCTAGTTCCACTAAAGTACTGAACAGGCTAGTTCCATCGAAGTTTTGAAAAGCTAAGTTTTAAATTACGTGTAACTCTACTACAAAAGTGTGTGATACTAACTCCTCCACGTTACCAACCACTTGGTCTGGAACGTCAACGATTTTAGATGCGGCACAGAAAAATTGCAATGGGGCAAAATTAATCCAAATTAAGTATCTTTAAATTTAATTTTCATTGATAAAAAAAATGTAATGTGCCCACTATAGCAAAACAATAATGCTAAAAAATAGAAAATAATTAATTATGTGAAAATAACTATTAAAATAATAAAATAATCAAGCTATAATGCATAAACTAAAGAAATTTAAAGTAACACTTAAACCAAATCTAGCATCGCCAACCACGATATTAAAAGAATCGGAAAATAAAAACTAATAAAAATTGAAGTTTTGAAAAGCTAAGTTATTAATTTACTTGTAACTCTACTAAAATGTGTGATGCTAACTATTCCACGTTACCAACTACTTAGTCTGAAACTCAACGAGTTAACATGCGTCACATTAAAATTGCAATGGGTCAAAATTATTCCAAATTAAGTATTTTTAAATGAGATTTTCGTAACTTTTAAAAATAAATAATGTAAATATAGTATCGCCAACCACGATATTAAAAGAATCTGCTGATACAAACTAATTAAAAATAAAAACTTGTAAATTTCAGGATATAGAAGAAAAACGTTTAAATTACTGAAATAGCAAAGAACATTCAAATCAATAAGTGAAAACAAGAATTAAATAACATGAAAAAAAATCATTCTAAATAATAAAAACGGGGTAGATCCGCAAAAAACCCCTACTATTACAAACTACTACTAATTATAAGAATATAAAATCTAGACCTGTGAAATAATAATTTATCCATAAAAACCTGTTAGTTTTGTTTAATAGCCGTTTAAAAATTCTTAAAAACATATTTTAAGTGTGTATTAAAATAAAATATAAAACACTGATTATAAACAATGCAGAAAGATAATACTTAACTGTCTATTAAGTATCGTACTAAGTAATAGAAGTATATAACGTTAAGATCACGGCACGAGCTACACAGAAAATTCATTGAATGCGTAATTCGGCTGAGGGGTTCACATGGGGTGAATTTGAATAAGTAATCTAAAATAAATTGAAATTAAATAAGAACCTAACATTTAAATCTATTACTTTGTTCAACACTTATTTAAACATTCTCAAAAACAAATTTTAAGTGTGAAAAATTCGAATATAAGACACTGAATATAAATCAAACAGAAAGATAATAATAAACTGTCTATTAAGTATTGTACAAAGTAATCGAAGTATGTTACGTTAAGATCACGGCTCAAGCTTCACAGAAAATCCATTCAATGCGAAGTTGGGCGGAGAATAATCCCGTGTGAATTTGAATAAGTAATCTAAAATAAATTGAAACAAAATGAGAACCTACATTTAAATCTGTTAGTTCAGCTAAACAGTTATTTAAAAATTTCCTAAAACATATTTATGATGTGTGTAAAATATAAAAGAAACAAGCTTTCAATGCAGCATAATCTCATTGCTATTTTGAAGTCAAATGGATAACGGTTTGTTATATATGAGGGATACTAACGTTACCAACAGTAAGGAAGCAGGTGTAGTTAAAAGACATGATTTAAATACAAGCGAGAACTAAGCGACTATTCACCCGCCATGGGAAATTATTTCATAGTAGGAGAAGAAAATTCACCTTTGGTAAACATTCAAGATAGCGCATATGCTGCATAAGCTACAAATTAGGGAATTATCACTGTATATATTATCGAGTATAAACCTGGGTCCCTGGTGAAATAACCCGCTCTCAATACAAAATAACGTCGTAGTCTACAATATATATTATAGTCTATATATCGAAGGATGCAATGAGTATATCAAACACGGGTGTAGTTGAAAGAGATCATTTAAACACGAGCGAGAACTAAACCTGAAGAGTGATCTACGATACCACGCGGCGATATACGCTGATCCTGCTGAACTACGTTACCGACAAATCTATCCACGATCTCGAAATTTAGCTGTTAGATTTTACTTAAACTTTGCACTTAAGAGTGTTTTGGCCCAAAATTAAGTTTAGAAACAGCCTCAGTCCCAGGAAAAATCAAAGTTCGTCTAAATTTAAGTTTAAAAATTGTTATTTTTATTATTGGTCATATAGGTTGCTATTTTGGTAACGAAATAACAACTAAAAGTAAACAAAAATAAAGGAACACGAGGTGGCCCGTGCGCAAATTGCGCATTTTATGATTATGTATGAGTGAAACTCACCTACAGTACGTGAATGTTGATTATGAAGTGACAGAGATATATTTTTGTTTACTATCTGGCTTTTAAAATTCATCTGAAGGTAATCAGCTGTTAAATTACAATTCACATTAAAGAACTTGCAATAAAAGTTGGTCAACATTTAAAAGCGCCCTCTAGAAATAAATCAAAGGTGAGGGGGGCGAAGCCCGAAACAATATGACCTTTTTAATTACGATTCGTCACTGCGGTATATCCTAAGCTTTAAAATGACACCTCAATCTTAAAAATCGGTTCAGTAGGTCACGAGAAAAAGGGACGTAACAGACGAAACCCTTATAGAAATAAGAAGATAGATAATTTTTAAGCAGTTTTTAACAGCTGTTAGCTGTGAAGAGTCTGGTGTAGATTTAATAGCTTGATTACCATGACACTATAACAAAAGTCAATTAAAACCAACGAGCAAAGCTCGGTTAACCTGGTACTAAATAGAGATACAATTATGGGAAAATTGACAAAATCCCATACCTCACCCATCTCAAATAAAAACTTGTAAATTTCAGGAGATGGAATAAAAACGTTTAAATCACTGAAATAGCGTATAACATTCAAATCAATAAGCGAAAACAAGAATTAAATAACATGAAAACTAAATAATAGGAAAGAATAAAACCGGGGTAGATCCGCCAAAGAACCCATTCTATTAAAACGAGACCTGTGAAATAATAATTTATTCATAAAAATCTGTTAGTTTTGTTCAATAGTCATTTAAAAATTCTCAAAAACATATTTTAAGTGTATATTATATATTAAATAAAAACTAATAAAAATTGAAGTTTTGAAAAGCTAAGTTATTAATTTACTTGTAACTCTACTAAAATGTGTGATGCTAACTATTCCACGTTACCAACTACTTAGTCTGAAACGTCAACGAGTTAACATGCGTCACATTAAAATTGCAATGGGTCAAAATTATTCCAAATTAAGTATTTTTAAATGAGATTTTCGTAACTTTTAAAAATAATGTAATATGCCCATTAGAGTAAAACAATAATGCTAAAAAATAGAAAATAACCAATAGTAAGTGTGAAAATTACTATTAAAATAATAAAAAATCAAGCTATGCTAGTTAATAAACTTAAGAAATTAAAAATACAATTTGAACTAAATATAGTATCGCCAACCACGATATTAAAAGAATCTGCTGATACAAACTAATTAAAAATAAAAACTTGTAAATTTCAGGATATAGAAGAAAAACGTTTAAATTACTGAAATAGCAAATAACATTCAAATCAATAAGTGAAAACAAGAATTAAATAACATGAAAACAAAATAATAGGAAAGAATAAAAACGGGGTTGATCCACAAAAAACCACTACTATTACAAACTACCAATTATAAGAATATAAAATCGAGACCTGTGAAATAATAATTTATTCATAAAAACCTGTTTGTTTTGTTCAATAGTCATTTAAAAATTCTCAAAAACATATTTTAAGTGTGTATCAAAATATGATGTAAAACACTGAATATAAATAAAACAGAAAGATAATAATTAACTGTCTATTGTACAAAGTAATAGAAGTATATTAAGTTAAGATCACGGCACGAGCTACACAGTAAATTCATTGAATGCGAAATTCGGCCGAAAGCTTAATCTGGGGTGAATTTGAATTAGTAATCAAATAAGGTGAAAATGAAACGAGAACCTAACATTTAAATCTGTTCTTTTTGTACAATACTCATTTTAAAAATTCTCAAAAACAAATTTAAGTGTGTATTGAAATGTTATGTAAAATACTGAATATAAATAAAACAGAAGGATAATAATTAACTGTCTATTAATTATTGTACAGAGTAATAGAAGTATAATACGTTAAGATCACGGCACGAGCAACACAGTAAATTCATTGAATGCGAAATTCGGCCGAAAGCCTAACCTGGGATGAATTTGAATTAGTAATCTAAAATGAGGTGAAAATGAAACGAGAACCTAACATTTAAATCTGTTCTTTTTGTTCAATATTTCTTTAAACATTCTCAAAAACTTATTTTTAAGTATGTAAAAAAATCTAATATAAGACACTGAATACAAATCAGACAAAAAGATAATAATTAACTGTCTATTAAGTATTGTACAAAGTAATCGAAGAATGTTACGTTAAGATCACAGCTCAAGCTTCACAGCAGAATTCATGTAGTGCAAAATCCGGCCGTAAGGATAGTCTGGTGTGAATTTGAATACTTAATCAAAAATAAATTAAAAACAAAAAGAGAAACTAACATTAAAATCTGTTTGTTTTGTTCATTACTAGTTTATAAATTCTCTAAAATAAAATTGTTCACAAAAGACGTTCTTATCTGTAAGATTATCAATATTGTATCAAACACGGGTGTAGTTGAAAGAGATCATTTAAACACGAGCGAGAACTAAACCTGCAAAGTGATCTACGATACCAAGCGGTGATATACGCTGATACGGCTGAACTACGTTACCGACAAATCTATATTTTATACCTTTTTTATAGTTTAAAAGTAAAAAAATTGTAGTTTTATGATTTTCCCTAAATTGAAACCTCTAAAAGAATGTCCATGCCAAATTTCAAGTCTCTAGCTTAAACGGTCGCTTCAGGACATTACTATCATCAGTGAGTCAGTCAGTGAGTCAGTTACACATAGGGCTGTATATATTATAGACTCGCCTACGGCTCGATGGGGGCTCGGCCCCCATGCCCCCTTAGGAGTTGCCCCCTAGTTTGAATTAATAAAAAGTCAAGTTTGAAATAATTTTGTTCAACAAAAGATCTGGACAGCCAAGCCAGTAACAAAACTATCTAATACTCTAAATTCACAATCAATAGTAAAAAATGCTTTAATAATCTCCTATTAGTAGGTTTTAATACTCCTCCTTAGTAAATAGTTTTAAAAAATTGAGCTGTGAGATAAATATTATTTATGTAAATATTCTAGGTGTTATGCTTGATGGAGGGTCCAACCCAATAATTGGTTGCCCCAATTCCGTAAATTACTGTCAAAACCTCATACAATGAACAGCCTAGTTGAGGGCTCAACTCCAAGGGCAGTAATAGAAGCCGCCAATACACACTACTCACAATAAATAATAATAAGCTTTGAAATTTGCTCACAACTCATGATATAATCCCACTCCCCCTTAATTCGTACAAAAAATAATGGAGTTGTGAAATATTAATGAACTATGTCAATAGTCATGCTCAAAAGTTGTTGTGTAAAAATTTGGAGATACGATTATGATTGCACATGATTGGAGGTAATAATAGCTGTATTCTGAAAAGATAAAAAGTGGAATAAAACTATAAGTTTATATAGAGGATCGTTGTATGTAATAGAAGAAAAACGGGAAAAAATCAAGATATTTGAAATTTTAAAAAATGGTATAGGCTAAGATGCTTTAGTTCCGCCACGGGGTGGCCAAGAAACGCGGGAATCATATATATACCATATAGAGAAACGATAACAATTTTATCATTCAAAATCAGCAATTAGTTTAACAATTTTAAATGTTATATATATTAGTTCAGAAAATTAATAAAAATAGAGCCCTAGTAGTATGTAATAGATCACAGGGTATTAGGTACTATAATCATGAAGTCTTAAAGTCTGTATATAGTCTTAAAATGAAGAAAGTTGCAACTTAAGAACCATAAAATCGGCGTACATTATGCATTTTCAACCAATGGTAGTAAAAAAACCAATTGTAAAATAATAGCCAAAAAAGGATTATCGTTTAAATTAAAATATACTGAAAGAGTTACAATAATTGATAAGTATAGAATAGTTTAAAATTACAACAATAAAAGGGTTAATCGAGACTTAAGGTGAGAGCACTGCATTGAGGAACTTTGACGGACAAAGTGGCAGTGAGAAAAATTACTATTGAGTTTAATTCAATTGGTTATTATAATATTTCCCAGCCTGATGGGTCATCAGATATGTAGATGGTTTAAAAAAACGTCGGAAGTAGGTAAACGTTAGCCAAGGTAAGAATGGAAAGTTCAATCGTTCTATAACTTGATATGTTCATTCGTTTCCTAAACTAAAATCTAAGCCTAATTGGACGGCAGCAAATAGGTCAAAGACCGGATGCCAAACGTGTTGGGACACGTTCAACCTTCAAAGTAAAACTGCACCAGAACTATCAACTGAAGCGTTATATTCAATCTGGGGATTCATATAGAGAGACAGCATACAAATAGTAGAAAATTAAGAATAATTACTGTATTAGGTTTTTTTTGTGCGAAAACCTACAAGAAATTTTCCAGCATGAGAAGACTTAAGTCTAGAAAATGTAGTAAGACCTAAAATATTTTTAGCAATTAATCATTTACTTTACGGGCGTTACTGCAGCAAAAAAATATGCAGTACTAAAATAATATGTTTAAAGTATTCGCACAAGCTTCGTAGAGCTCACCATAGTAATGATAAAATTAATAATATAATATTGTAACAAAGTATTCCAGCACTACGCTCAATCGTCTCTCAAAAGACAAGAGTAATAGCAATAGCCAAAATGAACAAATGAATTTAAATAAAACGAAACGAGAACCTCACATTTCAATCAACATTTTCGTATCACTTTGGAGTACGTGCATTAAATTTATTTCACTATCCTTAAAACAAATGTTATATTAAAGTTACAGCTATATTACAATATACTGTAAACTGAAATTTGCACTAACGTAGTTTATATAACGTTTAAGATTACTGCTCTGCAAAACTGTCACGAACAGGTGTGGTTAAAAGACATAATTTAAATACAACCGAGAATTAAGCGACCTTAACTTAAAGTTACTATAGAAATCAAAGCGGACATCACCTAAATGTAAAAATACGCTTTCGATTCAGTAAACTTCATTTTCAATAATAACACAGCTATCAGAAGGAAAACCATACGCTAACAACTATGCACCCAATTGAGACTAATTATCAGGAAGAGGTGTAGTTAGAAGACATCATTTAAATACAAGCGAGAACTAAGCGACTATAATAGCGCTCCAAGCGATATCTTTAAGAACCAAAGTACTTCCTTACCGACACCTCGGTATCTTTATAATTTGAAAGTTGAAAATTTGTAGTTTTTGGGCATAATACTGTATAAATCAAAGCGAGTATTACCCTGGTGAAATAACCCGCTCTCAATGCATCGAAACACCGTCGTCTACATAGAGATGTTCATGTTTATATGAAATACAATATTTGTATCAAACACAGGTGTAGTTGAAAGAGATCAATTAAACACAAGCGAGAACTAAACGTGCAAAGTGATCTACGTTACCCAAACGGTGATATACGCTCACACGGCTGAACTACATTACCGACAAATCTATATTTTTTAACCTTTTTTATAGTTTAAAAGTAAAAAAATCGTAGTTTTATGATTTTTCCTAAATTGAAACATCTCAAAGAATGTCCATGCCAAATTTCAAGTCTCTATCTTAAACGGTCGCTTCAGGAATTTAATATCATCAGTGACTCAGTCAGTCAGTTACACATGCGGCTGTATATATTATAGACTCGCCTACGGCTCGATGGGGGCTCCGCCCCCATGCCCCCTTATAGGGTTGCCCCAAATTTGTTAATTGCTCTTAGTCTCAAGTACCGAACAGGCTAGACCCCACCCCGCTAGGGGTTGCCCTAAATTCGTAAATTAATAAAAAGTCGAGTTTAAAATACGTTAGTTCCAAGGAAGAACTGCACAGTCAAGACAGTAACAAAACCGTCAAATACACAAAATTCACAATCACTAGTAAACAAAGCTTTTAAAAAACTCATATGAATCGGTTTTAACACCCCTTCGTAATTAGAATTCGTTTAAAAGTTTTGAGCTGTGGCTAGACCCCCCCCCCGCTAGGGGTTGCCCTAAATTCGTAAATTAATAATAAGTCGAGTTTAAAATACGTTAGTTCCAAGGAAGAACTGCACAGTCAAGATAGTAACAAAACCGTCAAATACACACAATTCACAATCACTAGTAAACAAAGCTTTTAAAAAAACTCATATGAATCGGTTTTAACACCCCTTCGTAATTAGAATTCGTTTAAAAGTTTTGAGCTGTGAATTTATAATTATTTATGTAAATATTTTAGGTGTTATGCTGGTAAAAATATATACTTTAGATTAGACGATTGTTATTGTGTTAGATGAAAAGAAATTTCAATGAAAAGAGTTATAGCTGTTGTTGTTATTATCATTATATTTAATAGTAGTAGTTATGGTAACAAATATTTCTGTGTTCGGTAGCTAAATATAAAGTTTTAAATTTCTATAAATTTTATGTATCATATCCTATAATATAATATAATACGAGCTATGTCTGAAGGGATGTGTGTTACACGATTACGAAATATAGCTGTTGGATTTTACTTAAACTTTGCACTTAAGAGTGTTTTGGCCCAAAATTAAGTTTAGAAACAGCCTCAGTCCCTGGAAAAATCGAAGTTGGTCTAAATTTAAGTTTAAAAATCGTTATTTTTAACATTGGTCTTATAGGTTGCTATTTTGGTAACGAAATATTAACTAAAAGTAAACAAAAATAAAGGAACATAAATTTTAAGCAGTTTTTTAACAGCTGTTAGCTGTGAAGAGTCTGGTGTAGATTTAATAGCTTGATTACCATTACACTATAACAAAAGTCAATTAAAACCAACGAGCAGGGCTCGGTTAACCTGGTACTAAATAGAGATACAATTATGGAAAATTTGACATAATCCCATGCCTCACCCAACTCAAATAAAAACTTGTAAATTTCAGGAGATAGAAGAAAAACGTTTAAATCACTGAAATAGCGTATAACATTCAAATCAATGGGCGAAAACAAGAATTAAATAACATGAAAACAAAATAATAGGAAAGAATAAAAACGGGGTTGATCCGCAAAAAACCCTTCTATTACAAACTATTAATTATAAGAATATAAAATCGAGACCTGTGAAATAATAATTTATTCATAAAAACCTGTTTGTTTTGTTCAATAGTCATTTAAAAATTCTCAAAAACATATTTTAAGTGTGTATTAAAATATAATGTAAAACACTGAATATATAATAAAACAGAAAGGTAATAATTAACTGTCTATTAATTATTGTACAAAGTAATAGAAGTATATTACGTTAAGATCACGGCACGAGCTACACAGTAAATTCATTGAATGCGAAATTCGACCGAAAGCGTAACCTGGGGTGAATTTGACTTAGTAATCTAAAATAAAGTGAAAATGAAACGAGAACCTAACATTTAAATCGGTTCTTTTTGTTCAATACTTATTTAAACATCCTCAAAAACATATTTTTAAGTGTGTAATATAATCTAATATGAGACACTGAATACAAATCAAACATAAAGATAATAATTAACTGTCTATTAAGTATTGTACAAATTTAATCGAAGTATGTTTCGTTAAGATCACAGCTCAAGCTTCACAGCAAAAATCATGTAGTGCGAAATTCGGCCGAAAGGATACTCTAGTCTAGTGTGTATTTGAATAAATAATCTAAATTAAATTGAATACAAGACGAGAACCTAACATTAAAATCTGTTTGTTTTGATCATTAGTTGGTAAAAATTCTCACAAACAAAATCGTTCATAAAAAGACGTTCATATCTGTAAGAAATACAATGCTAGTGTCAAACGCGGGTGTAGTTGAAAGAGATCATTTAAACACGAGCGAGAACTAAACCTGCAAAGTGATCTACGATACCACGCGGTGATATACGCTGATACGGCTGAACTACGTTACCGACAAATCTATATTTTTTTACCTTTTTTATAGTTTAAAAGTAAAAAAGTTGTAGTTTTATGATTTTCCCTAAATTGAAACTTCTCAAAGAATGTCCATGCCAAATTTCAAGTCTCTAGCTTAAACGGTCGCTTCAGGACTTTAATATCATAAGTGAGTGAGTCAGTTACACATGCGGCTGTATATATTATAGACTCGCCTACGGCTCGATGGGGGCTCCGCCCCCATGCCCCCTGAGGAGTTGTCCCCTGGTTTGAATTAATAAAAAGTCAAGTTTGAAATAGTTTAGTTCCACACAAGATCTGGACAGCCAAGCCTATCTTAACAAAACTATCTAATACTCCAAATTCACAATCAATAGTAAAAAATGCTTTAATAATCTCCTATTAGTAGGTTTTACTACTCCTCCTTAGTAAATAGTTTAAAAAAATTGAGCTTTGAGATAAATATTATTTATGTAAATATTCTAGGTGTTATGCTTGATGGAGGGTCCAACCCAATAATTGGTTGCCCCAATTCCGTAAATTACTGTCAAAACCTCATACAATGAACAGGCTAGTTGAGGGCTTAACTCCAACGGCAGTAACAGAAGCCGCCAATACACACTACTCACAATAAATAATAATAAGCTTTGAAATTTGCTCACGGCTCATGGTATAATCCCACTCCCCCCCTTAATTCGTAAAAAAATATAATGGAGTTGTGAAATATTGATGAACTATGTAAATAGTCATGCTCAAAAGTTGTTGTGTAAAAATTTGGAGATACGATTATGATTGCACATGATTGAGGTAATAATAGCTGTATTCTGAAAAGATAAAAGTGGAATAAAATTATAAGTTTATATAGAGGATCGTTGTATGTAATAGAAGAAAAACGGGACAAAATCAAGATATTTGAAATTAAAAAAAATGTTATAGGCTAAGATGCTTCAGTTCCGCCACGGGGTGGCCAAGAAACGCAGGAATCATATATGTACCATATAGAGAAACGATAACAATTTTATCATTCAAAATCAGCAATTATTAGTTTAACAATTTTAAATGTTATATATATTAGTTCAGAAAATTAATAAAAATAGAGCCCTAGTAGTATGTAATAGATCACAGGGTATTAGGTACTATAATCATGAAGTCTTAAAGTCTTTATATAGTCTTAAAATGAAGAAAGTTGCAACTTAAGAACCATAAAATCGGCGTACATTATGCATTTTCAACCAATGGTAGTAAAAAAAAAAACCAATTGTGAAATAATATCAAAAAAAGGCTTATCGGTTAAATTAAAATATACTGAAAGAGTTACAATAATTGATAAGTATAGAATAGTTTTAAATTACAACAATAATAGGGTTAATCGAGACTTTAGGTGAGAGCACTGCATTGAGGAAGTTTGTCGGACAAAGTGGCAGCGAGAAAAATTACTATCGAGTTTAATTCAATTGATTATTATAATATTTCTCAGCCTGATGGGTCATCAGATATGTAGATGGTTTAAAAAACGTCGGAAGTAGGTAAACGTTAGCCAAGGTAAGAATGGAAAGTTCAATCGTTCTATAACTTGATTTGTTCAATCGTTTCCTAAACTAAAATCTAAGCCTGATTGGACGGCAGCAAATAGGTCAAAGACCGGATGTCAAACGTGTTGGGACACGTTCAACCTTCAAAGTAAAACTGCACCAGAACTATCAACTGAAGCGCTATATTCAATCTGGGGATTCATATAGAGAGACAGCATACAAATAGTAGAAAACAAAGAATAATTACTGTATTAGGGTTTTTTTGTGCGAAAACCTACAAGAAATTTTCCAGCATGAGAAGACTAAAGTCTAGAAAATGTAGTAAGACCTAAAATATTTTTAGTAATTAATCATTTACTTTACGGGCGTTACTGCGGCAAAAAGTATGCAGTACTAAAATAATATGTTTAAAGTATTCGCACAAGCTTCGTAGAGCTCACCATAGTAATGATAAAATTAATAATATAATATTGTAACAAAGTATTCCAGCACTACGCTCAATCGTCTCTCAAAAGACAAGAGTAATAGCAATAGCCAATATGAACAAATGAATTTAAATAAAACGAAACGAGAACCTCACATTTCAATCAACATTTTCGTATTACTTTAGAGTACGTGCATTAAATTTATTTCACCATTTTTAAAACAAATGTTATATTACAGTTACAGCTATATTACAATATACTGTAAACTGAAATTTGCACTAACGTAGTTTATACAACGTTTAAAATCACTGCTCTGCAAAACTGTCACGAAAACTTCATCAGGAACAGATGTGGTTAAAAGACATAATTTAAATACAACCGAGAATTAAGCGACCTTAATTTAAAGTTACTATAGAAATCAAAGCGGACATCACCTAAATGTAAATATACGCTTTCGATTCAGTAAACTTCATTTTCAATAATAACACAGCAAT
Organism: Neoaliturus tenellus; assembly: GCA_030545055.2. Classification (NCBI taxonomy): domain Eukaryota; kingdom Metazoa; phylum Arthropoda; class Insecta; order Hemiptera; family Cicadellidae; genus Neoaliturus; species Neoaliturus tenellus. The sequence continues at coordinate 102,342,341 of CM061531.1, forward strand.
CAGAAGGAAAACCATACGCAAACAACTATGCACCCAATTGAGAGTAATTATCAGGAAGAGGTGTAGTTAAAAGACATCTTTTAAATACAAGCGAGAACTAAGCGACTATAATACTAAGCGACTATGATAGCGCTCCAAGCGATATCTTTAAGAACCAACGTACTTCTTTACCGACACCTCGGTATTTTTATAATTTGAAAGTTGAAAATTTGTAGTTTTTGGGCATAATACTGTATATATCAAAGCGAGTATTACCCTGGTGAAATAACCCGCTCTCAATGCATCGAAACACCGTCGTCTACATAGAGATTTTCATGTTTACATGAAACACAATATTTGTATCAAACACGGGTGTAGTTGAAAGAGATCAATTAAACACGAGCGAGAACTAAACCTGCAAAGTAATCTACGTTACCCAAATGGTGATATACGCTCACACGGCTGAACTACGTTACCGACAAATCTATATTTTTTTACATTTTTTATAGTTTAAAAGTAAAAAAGTTGTAGTTTTATGATTTTCCCTAAATTGAAACATCTCAAAGAATGTCCATGCCAAATTTCAAGTCTCTAGCTTAAACGGTCGCTTCAGGACATTACTATCATCAGTGAGTCAGTTACACATGGGGCTGTATATATTATACTCGCCTACGGCTCGATGGGGGCTCCGCCCCCATGCCCCCTTAGGGGTTGCCCTAAATTTGTAGAATAATTTAAAGTCAAGTATTGAACAGGCTAGTTCCACCAACTAACTGGACAGCGAAGACATCTTTGTATATACAAAAATACAAAACGGGCTAATACGCACTACTCACAATCAATAATAAGAATAACAATAATATCCTTTGAAAATATTTCACGGGGCTCAGCACTCATGCCCCCTAGTTGATTTTACTAATTTCGTTAATCATTCACAAAGTCTCAAATAACGAACTGTCTAGTTCCACCAAAGTACTGAACAGGCTAGTTCCATCGAAGCTTTGAAAAGCTAAGTTTTAAATTACTTGTAACTCTACTACAAAAATGTGTGATACTAACTCCTCCACGTTACCTACCACTTGGTCTGGAACGTCAACGATTTTAGATGCGGCACAGAAAAATTGCAATGGGGCAAAATTAATCCAAATTAAGTATCTTTAAATTAAATTTTCATAGATAAAAAAATGTAATGTGCCCATTATAGCAAAACAATAATGCTAAAAAATAGAAAATAATTGATTATGTGAAAATAACTATTAAAATAGTCAAATAATCAAGCTATAATAATGCATAAACTAAAGAAATTGAAAGTAACACTTAAACCAAATCTAGCATCGCCAACCACGATATTAAAAAAATCGGAAAATAAAAACTAATAAAAATCGAAGTTTTGAAAAGCTAAGTTATTAATTTACTTGTAACTCTACTAAAATGTGTGATGCTAACTAATCCACGTTACTAACTACTTAGTCTGAAACGTCAACGAGTTAACGTGCGTCACATTAAAATTGCAATGGGTCAAAATTATTCCAAATTAAGTATTTTAAATGAGATTTTCGGACATTTTAAAAATCATGTAATATGCCCATTGGAGTAAAACAATAATGCTAAAAATAGAAAATAACCAATAATAAGTGTGAAAATTACTATTAAAATAAAAAAAATCAAGCTATGCTAGTTAATAAACTTAAGAAATTAAAAATACAATTTGAACTAAATATAGTATCGCCAACCACGATATTAAAAGAATCGGCTGATACAAACTAATTAAAAATAAAAACTTGTAAATTTCAGGATATAGAAGAAAAACGTTTAAATTACTGAAATAGCAAATAACATTTAAATCAATAAGCAAAAACAAGAATTAAGTAACATAAAAACAAAATCATAGGAAATAATAAAAACGGGGTAGATCCGCAAAAAAACCCCTACTATTACAAACTACTAATTATAAGAATATAAAATCTAGACCTGTGAAATAATAATTTATTCATAAAAACCTGTTAGTTTTGTTCAATAGCCGTTTAAAAATTCTTAAAAACATATTTTAAGTGTGTATTAAAATAAAATATAAAACACTGAATATAAATAATGCAGAAAGATAATAATTAACTGTCTATTAAGTATCGTACTAAGTAATGGAAGTATATAACGTTAAGATCACGGCACGAGCTACACAGAAAATTTATTGAATGCGAAATTCGGTTGAGAGGTTCACATGGGGTGAATTGGAATAAGTATTCTAAAATAAATTGAAATGAAACGAGAACCTAACATTTAAATCTGTTCTTTTTGTTCAACACTTATTTAAACATTCTCAAAAACAAATTTTAAGTGTGAAAAAATTTAATATAAGACACTGAATAAAAATCAAACAAAAAGATGACAATTAACTGTATATTAAGTATTGTACAAAGTAATCGAAGTATGTTACGTTAAGATCACGGCTCAAGCTTCACAGAAAATCCATTCAATGCGAAATTCGGCCCGAAGAATAATCCCGTGTGAATTTGAAATAAATTGAAACAAAACGATAACCTAACATTTAAATCTGTTAGTTGTGCTCAACAGTTATTTAAAAATTCCCTAAGACATATTTATGATGTGTTTAAAAATATAAAAGAAACGAGCTTACAATGCAGCACAATCTCATTGCTATTTTGCAGTCAAGTGGATAACGGTTTGTTAAATATGAGGGATACTAACGTTGCCGTTGCTGGCGCCAACAGCAAGAAAGCAGGTGTAGTTAAAAGACATGATTTAAATACAAGCGAGAACTAAGCGACTATTCACCCGCCATGGAAATTTAATCCATAGTAGGGGAAGAAAATTATAGATTCACCTTTGGTAAACATTTACGATAGCGCATATGCTGCATTAGCTACAAATTAGGCATTATCACTGTATATATCATAACGAGTAACAAGTATAACCCTGGGTCCCTGGTGAAATGACCCGCTCCCAATGCAGCAAAACACCGTAGTTCATACTACATTAGAGTCTACCCATCGAAGGATACAATGCTTATGTCAAACACGGGTGTAGTTGAAAGAGATCATTTAAACACGAGCGAGAACTAAACCTGAAGAGTGATCTACGATACCACGCCGTGATATACGCTGATACGGCTGAACTACGTTACCGACAAATCTATATTTTTTACTTTTTTTATAGTTTAAAAGTAAAAAAGTTGTAGTTTTATGATTTTTCCTAAATTAAAACATCTCAAAGAATGTCCATGCCAAATTTCAAGTCTCTAGCTTAAACGTTAGCTTCAGGACTTTAATATCATAAGTGAGTGAGTCAGTTACACATGGGGCTGTATATATTATAGACTCGCCTACGGCTCGATGGGGGCTCCGCCCCCATGCCCCCTTAGGAGTTGCCCCCTAGTTTGAATTAATAAAAAGTCAACTTTGAAATAGTTTAGTTCCACATAAGACCTGAACAGCCAAGACAGTAACAAAACTATCTAATACTCTAAATTCACAATCAATAGCAAAAAAAGCTTTAATAATCTCCTATTAGTAGGTTTTAATATCCCTCCTTAGTAAATAGTTTTAAAAAATTGAGCTGTGAAATAAATATTATTTATGTAAATATTCTAGATGTTATGCTTGATGGAGGGTCCAACCCAATAATTGGTCCCCAATTCCGTAAATTACTGTCAAAACCTCATACAAAGAACAGGCTAGTTGAGGGCTCAACTCCAACGTCAGTAACAGAAGCCGCCAATACACACTACTCACAATAAATAATAATAAGCTTTGAAATTTGTCCTCGGCTCATGGTTTAATCCCACTCCCTAGTTCCCCTTAGTTGGTTAAAAATATAATGGAGTTGTGAAATATTAATGAATATGTAAATAGTCATGCTCAAAAGTTGTTGTGTACAAATTTGGAGGTACGATTATGATTGCACATGATTGAGGTAATAGCTGTATTCTGAAAAGATAAAAGTGGATTAAAATTATATGTTTATACAGAGGATCGTTGTATGTAATAGAAGAAAAAAGAGACAAAATCAAGATATTTGAAATTAAAAAAATATATGGTATAGTCTAAGATGCTTCAGTTCCGCCATGGGGTGGCCAAGAAACGCAGGAATCATATATGTACCATATAAAGAAACGATAACAATTTTATCATTCAAAATCAGCAATTATTAATTTAACAATTTTAAATGTTATATATATATATATCAGTTCAGAAAATTAATAAAAATAGAGCCCTAGTAGTATGTAATAGATCACAGGGTATTAGGTACTATAATCATGAAGTCTTAAAGTCTTTATATAGTATTAAAATGAAGAAAGTTGCAACTTAAGAACCCTAAATCTGCGTACATTATGCATTTTCAACCAATGGTAGTAAAAAAACCAATATTGAAATAATAGCCAAAAAAGGATTATTGGTTAAATTAAAATATACTGAAAGAGTTACGATAATTGATAAGCATAGAATAGTTTTCAATTACAACAATAATAGGGTTAATCGAGACTTTAGGTGAGAGCACTGCATTGAGGAAGTTTGACGGACAAAGTGGCAGCGAGAAAAATTACTATTGAGTTTAATTCAATTGGTTATTATAATATTTCTCTGCATGATGGGTCATCAGATATGTAGATAGTCTTAAAAAAACGTAGGAAGTAGGTAAACGTTAGCAAAGGTAAGAATGGAAATTTCAATGGTTCTATAACTTAATATGTTCAATCGTTTCCTAAACTAAAATCTAAGCCTGATTGGACAGCAGCAAATAGGTAAAAGACTGGATGTCAAACTTGTTGGGACACGTTCAACTCTTCAAAGTAAAACTGCACCAGAACTATCAACTGAAGCGCTATATTCAATCATATAGAGAGACAGCATACAAATAGTAGAAAATTAAGTTATAATTACTGTATTAGGTTATTTTTTGAGCGAAAACCTACAAGAAAATTTCCAGCATGAGAAAACTTAAGTCTAGAAAATGTAATAAGACCTAAAATATTTTTAGCAATTAATATAGAAATCAAAGCGGACTTCACCTGAATGTAAAGATACGCTTTCGATTAAGAAAACTTCATTTTCAACAATAACACAGCAATCGAAGGGAAAACCATACGCAAACAAATATGCGCACATTTAAAGGTATAATTATCAGGAAGAGGTGTAGTTAAAAGACATCATTTAAATACAAGCGAGAACTAAGCGACTATAATAGCGCTCCAAGCGACATCTTCCTAACCAACACCTCGCCTTTATAGAATTTTTTTATGATTTGAAAGTTAAAAATTTGTAGTTTTTGGGCATTTTAATACTGTATAAATCTAAGCGAGTATTACCCTGGTGAAATAACCGGCTCTCAATGCATCGAAACACCGCCGTCTACATTAAACGTTTATGTGACGGACGTTTAACAATTACGGACGTTTGAATCAAACACGGGTGTAGTTGAAAGAAATCATTTAAACACGAGCGAGAACTAAACCTGCAAATTGATCTACGTTACCCAAACGGTGATATACGCTCACACGGCTGAACTACGTTACCGACATATCTATATTTTTTACCTTTTTTATAGTTTAAAAGTAAAAAAGTTGTAGTTTTATGATTTTTCCTAAATTGAAACATCTCAAAGAATGTCCATGCCAACTTTCAAGTCTCTATCTTAAACGGTCGCTTCAGGAATTTAAGATCATCAGTGAGTCAGTCAGTTACACATGCGGCTGTATATATTATAGACTCGCCTACGGCTCGATGGGGGCTCCGCCCCCATGCCCCCTAGTTGGTTTCACCTAATTCGTCAATGAATCAGAAAGTCCCGAGTACAAGGACTCCGTCCCTCTACCCACCTGGGGTTGACCTGAATTCATTTAAGTCTCAGGCATTAAACAAAATATAGATCAAAGCTCTAAATTATGGCCTAGCGACTATAGATCCCCAAAATGTAAAATGTTTGATTTAAAATTACCTTTATATTTAAAATATGATTCTTAAAATACATAGTGTCTTCCGTTTTACCACCCATTTGTAAGTTGAAGCTAAGAGTATAACAATATCCAAGAATGCAATTAGAATTTCCTGTTTTCACAATTTTATTAACTAATCTCAGATTGAAATTGGCCGATGGCTGCTCCTAAGGTAAGACCTAGACGAGGTCATAATATACACTTAATTTGAGGCATCTATGTGCCATAACAGTAAAAAAAATGTATTCAAATAGATAAATTTTTGTGAAAGAAATTCGATTTTGTGAAAGTAAATCACTTTTTGAGGGTGAAGGGGGTGAGATAAGTCAAAATGTCATAAGAAAAAACTTGTTGAGCGTTTATAATAGAATACATTAATGTCAAAACATATATCGATATATCAGTAAATTTACCAGGTTAAAGTGAATTACAAACCCTTTAAATGAAAAAAAACTTTAAGAATTTTGTGTTTTTACAATTTTTTTAGACTAAAATTTCATTGAAATTGGAAAAAGCTACTACTATAGAAAGAACCTGTTGATTTCATAATATTATAAACAGAAATTCATGCATATATGTTACATAATAGTAAATAAAAATAACAAAATAGCGCAATTTTTGCGTAAAGATTATTCTTAATTTTGAAAGTACGCCCCCTTTTAAGGGTAAAGGGGTTGAGATACGACAAAATGTCGCAGGGAAAAACTTGTAGAGCGTCTATAATAGTATATAGTAATGGCAAATTACATATCGAAATAGATATATATTTACCAGGTTAAAGGGAATTACTAACATATTACGTGAAAGAATTTTAACAACATTGAGTTTTTAAATTTTTTTAACTAAACTTAAATTGAAATTGGCAAATAGCTACTACTATAGGAAGAACCTGTTGAGGTCACAATATAAATAAAAATTCATGCATATATGTTACATAATAGTAGATAAAAATATCAAAATAGAGCAATTTTTTCAAAAAATTTTAGAAATATTGAAAGTACGCCCCTTTTTAAGGGTGAAGGGGGTGAGATAAGAAAAAATGTCGCAGGACCAAACTTGTAAAGCGTCTATAATAGTATATAGTAATGGCAAATTATATATCGAAATAGCAATATATTTGCCAGGTTAAAGTGAATTACTAACACATTACATGAAAAAATGTAAATAATTTTGTGACTTTACTACTTTTTTGGACTAATCTTCGATTAAAATAGGCAAATAGCTACTAATATAGAAAGAACCTGTTCAAGTCACAATATAAACAGAAATTCATGCATATATGTAACATAATAGCAAATAAAGATATCAAAATAGCGCAATTTTTTCGAAAAGTTTTAGAAATTTTGAAAGTAAGCCCCTTTTTAAGGGTGAAGGGGGTGAGATACGGCGAAATTTCACAGGACCAATCTTGTAGAGCGTCTAATTCCCAACTAACGATTTTCCCTCAGATTTGAGGTAGGACCTCTCGTTCAAAAGTTACAGCGAAAATAGTAAATCCTTACATTTCGGGGTTACCGGTTTCCACCCTTCGTTATTTTTTTGGGGGGGTTGAAATGAAAAATTGTCGATTTTCAAGATTTTCCCGGGATAACCAGACTTGAAGCCACCCACATGCCAAAAATCAAGTTTCCAGCTCACCCGGAAATTGTCTAGAATTTGTATGGATGAGTGAGTCAGTCAGTTACACATGGGGCTGTATATTTATAGGACTCGCCTACGGCTCGATGGGGGCTCCGCCCCCATGCCCCCTTAGGTTGAATTAATAAAAAGTCAACTTTGAAATAGTTTAGTTCCACACAAGATCTGAACTGCCAAGACAGTAACAAAACCATCTAATACTCTAAATTCACAATCAATAGCAAAAAAAGCTTTAATAATCTCCTATTAGTAGGTTTTAATGTCCCTCCTTAGTAAATAGTTTAAAAAAATTGAGCTGTGAAATAAATATTATTTATGTAAATATTCTAGGTGTTATGCTTGATGGAGGGTCCAACCCAATAATTGGTCCCCAATTCCGTAAATTGCTGTCAAAACCTCATACAAAGAACAGGCTAGTTGAGGGCTCAACTCCAACGACAGTAACAGAAGCCGCCAATACACACTACTCACAATAAATAATAAGCTTTGAAATTTGCCCACGGCTCATGGTTTAATCCCACTCCCTAGTTCCCCTTAGTTGGTTAAAAAATATAATGGAGTTGTGAAATATTAATGAATATGTAAATAGTCATGCTCAAAAGTTGTTGTGTACAAATTTGGAGATACGATTATGATTGTACATGATTGAGGTAATAGCTGTATTCTGAAAAGATAAAAGTGGAATAAAATTATAAGTTTATACAGAGGATCGTTCTATGTAATAGAAGAAAAAAGGGACAAAATCAAGATATTTGAAACTAAAAAAAATATGGTATAGGCTAAGATGCTTCAGTTCCGCCATGGGGTGGCCAAGAAACGCAGGAATCATATATGTACCATATAAAGAAACGATAACAATTTTATCATTCAAAATCAGCAATTATTAATTTAACAGTTTTAAATGTTATATATATATATCAGTTCAGAAAATTAATAAAAATAGAGCCCTAGTAGTATGTAATAGATCACAGGGTATTAGGTACTATAATCATGAAGTCTTAAAGTCTTTATATAGTCTTAAAATGAAGAAAGTGGCAACTTAAGCACCATAAAATCGGCGTACATTATGCATTTTCAACCAATGGTAGTAAAAAAAACCAACTGTGAAATAATAGCCAAAAAAGGATTATTGGTTAAATTAAAATATACTGAAAGAGTTACAATAATTGATAAGCATAGAATAGTTTTCAATTACAACAATAATAGGGTTAATCGAGACTTTAGGTGAGAGCACTGCATTGAGAAAGTTTGACGGACAAAGTGGCAGCGAGAAAAATTACTATTGAGTTTAATTCAATTGGTTATTATAATATTTCTCAGCCTGATGGGTCATCAGATATATAGATGGTCTTCAAAAAACGTCGGGAGTAGGTAAACGTTAGCGAAGGTAAGAATGGAAAGTTCAATCGTTCTATAACTTAATATGTTCGATTGTTTCCTAAACTAAAATCTAAGCCTGATTGGACAGCAGCAAATAGGTCAAAGACCGGATGTCAAACGTGTTGGGACACTTTCAACTCTCCAAAGTAAAACTGCACCAGAACTATCAACTGAAGCGCTATATTCAATCTGGGGATTCATATAGAGAGAGACAGTATTTTCAGCATGAGAAAACTAAAGTCTAGAAAATGTAATAAGACCTACAATATTTTAGCAATTAATATAGAAACCAAAGCGGACATCACCTGGATGTAAAGATACGCTTTCGATTCAGTAAACTTCATTTTCAACAATAACACGGCAATCGGAGGGAAAACCATACGTAAACAAATATGCGCTCAAGTAAAAAATAATTATCGGGAAGAGGTGTAGTTAAACGATATCATTTAAATACAAGCGAGAACTAAGCGACTATAATAGCGCTCCAAGCGACATCTTTAAGAACCAAAGTACTTCCTAACCAACACCTCGTCTTTTTAGAATTTTTTGTGATTTGCAAGTTCAAAATTTGTAGTTTTTGGGCATTTTAATACTGTATAAATCAAAGCGAGTATTACCCTGGTGAAATAACCCGCTCTCAATGCATCGAAACACCGCCGTCTACACAAAACGTCCATGTTAATGTAGAATACAATATTTGAATCATACACGGGTGTAGTTGAAAGAAATCATTTAAACACGAGCGAGAACTAAACCTGCAAAGTGATCTACGTTACCCAAACGGTGAAATACGCTCACACGGCTGAACTACGTTACCGACAAATCTATATTTTTTATCTTTTTTATAGTTTAAAAGTGAAAAAGTTGTAGTTTTATGATTTTTCCTAAATTGAAACATCTCAAAGAATGTCCATGCCAAATTTCAAGTCTCTATCTTAAACGGTCGCTTCAGGAATTTAAGATCATCAGTGAGTCAGTCAGTTACACATGGGGCTGTATATACTATAGACTCGCCTACGGCTCGATGGGGGCTCTGCCCCCATGCCCCCTTAGGGGGTTGCCCCGAATTTGTTAATCGCTCTTAGTCTCAAGTACTGAACAGGCTATTTTGGGTCTCTATGTCCCCCTACGGGTTGCACTAAATTCGTAAATTTAAAAAAGTCAAGTTACGTTAATACGTTAATTCCACAGAACTGCGCAGTCAATACAGTAACAAAACCGTCAAATACACGAAATTCACAATCAATAGTAAACAAAGCTTTAAAAAAAACTCATATGAATCGGTTTTAATACCCCTTTGTAGTTAGCTTTCGTTTAAAAGTTTTGAGCTGTGAAATTATGGGAAAAATGACATAATCCCCTGCCTCACCCAACTCAAATAAAAACTTGTAAATTTCAGAAAATATATGGAAAACGTTTAAATCACTGAAATGGCGAATAACATTCAAAACAATGTGCGAAAACAAGAAATAAATAACATGAAAACAAAATAATTGAAAGGAATAAAAACGGTGTAGATCCGCAAAAAACCCCTACTATTAAAAACTACGATTTATAAAAATATGAAATCGAGACCTGTGAAATAATAATTTATTCATAAAAATCTGTTAATTTTGTTCAATAGTCATTTAAAATTTCTCTAAAACATATTTTAAGTGTGTATTCAAATATAATACAAAACACTGAATATAAATAAAACAGAAAGATAATAATTAACTGTCTATTAGGTATTGTAGAAAGAAATCGAAGCATATTACGTTAAGATCACGGAACAAGCTATAGGGTAAATTCATTTAATGCGAAATTCGGCCGAGAGCCTGACTGGGGGTGAATTTGAATAAGTAGTCAAAAATAAATTGAAAATAAAACGAGTACCTAACATTTAAGTCTGTTAGTTTTGTTGTAAAGCTATTAAAATATTCTCAAAAAATATTTTAAGTGTGTAAAAGATATAGTATAAAACACTGAATATAAATAAAATAGAAAGATAATAATTAACCGTCTATTAAGTATTGTACAAAGTAATCGAAGTATATTGCGTTAAGATCACGGCACGAGCTACAGAGTTAATTCATTGAATGCGAAATTCGGTCGTAAGCGTGACCTCGGGTGAATTTAAATAAGAAATCTAAATAAACTAAATAATAAACTAAATAATCTAAATAAATGAGAACCTAACATTTAAATCTGTTTTTTTAATAGTTATTTAAACATTCTCAAAATCATATTTTAAATGTGTAAAAATATATTATATAAAAAACTGAATATAAATCAAACAGAAAGATAATAATTAACTGTCTATTAAGTATTGTACAAAGTAATCGAAGTCACGGAACAAGCTACACAGTAAATTCATTTATTGCGAAATTGGGCCGAAGGAATAAACTGGGGTGTATTTGAATAAGTAATCTTAAATAAATTGAAAAAGAAACGAGAACGTAACATTTAAATCTGTTGGCTTAGTCCAATAGTTACTTAAATATTCTCTAAAACACATTTAGAGTGTGGGTTTGGATTTAAGTGAACCACGCTTTCAATGCAGCAAAATCTCATTGCTGTCAGAATCAGATGGAAATCGACACTGACATAAACATCATTAAGAACGCAGGTGTACTTAAAAGACATAATTAAAATACAAGCGAGAACTAAGCGACTATAATAGCGCTCCAAGCAAAATGAAAAAGTCTGTGTAAAAAAAAAAAAAAAGTCTTTCACCCACCATAGGAATTTCATTCATCCGTAGTAGGAGAAGAAAATTCACCATTGGTAAACATTCAAGCTAGCGCACATGCTGCATTAGCAAATTGGGCATTATTACTGTAAGAATCAAAACGAGTATTACCCTGGTGAAATGACCCGCTCTCAATGCAGTCAAACATTGTCGTGCATATTGTAATAAATATTATAATGTTGGTATCAAACACGGGTGTAGTTGAAAGAGATCATTTAAACAAGAGCGAGAACTAAACCTGCAAAGTGATCTACAATACCGTGCGGTGGTATACGCTGATACGGTTGAACTACGTTACCGACAAATCTATATTTTTTACCTTTTTTATAGTTTAAAAGTAAAAAAGTTGTAGTTTTATGATTTTCCCTAAATTGAAACATCTCAAAGAATGTCCATGCCAAATTTCAAGTCTCTAGCTTAAACGGTCGCTTCAGGACTTTAAGATCATCAGTGAGTCAGTCAGTCAGTGAGTCAGTTACACATGCGGCTGTATATATTATAGACTCGCCTACGGCTCGATGGGGGCTCCGCCCCCATGCCCCCTTTGGGGGTTGCCCCGAATTCGTTGAATAATTTAAAGTCAAGTATTGAACAGACTAGTTCCACCAACTAACTGGACAGCGAAGACAGTAAAAAAACGCGCTAATACGCACTCTTCACAATCAATAATAATAATAACAATAATATCCTTTGAAAATATTTCACGGGGCTCAGCCCCCATGCCCCCTAGTTGATTTTACTAATTTCGTTAATCATTCACAAAGTCTCAAATAATGAACTTTCTAGTTCCACTAAAGTACTGAACAGGCTAGTTCCATCGAAGTTTTGAAAAGCTAAGTTTTAAATTACGTGTAACTCTACTACAAAAGTGTGTGATACTAACTCCTCCACGTTACCAACCACTTGGTCTGGAACGTCAACGATTTTAGATGCGGCACAGAAAAATTGCAATGGGGCAAAATTAATCCAAATTAAGTATCTTTAAATTAAATTTTCATTGATAAAAAAAATGTAATGTGCCCACTATAGCAAAACAATAATGCTAATAAATAGAAAATAATTGATTATGTGAAAATAACTATTAAAATAATAAAATAATCAAGCTATAATAATAGAAAGTAACACTTAAACCAAATCTAGCATCGCCAACCACGATATTAAAAGAATCGGAAAATGAAAACTAATAAAAATTGAAGTTTTGAAAAGCTAAGTTATTAATTTACTTGTAACTCTACTAAAATGTGTGATGCTAACTATTCCACGTTACCAACTACTTAGTCTGAAACGTCAACGAGTTAACATGCGTCACATTAAAATTGCAATGGGTCAAAATTATTCCAAATTAAGTATTTTTAAATGAGATTTTCGTAAATTTTAAAAATAGTGTTATATGCCCATTAGAGTAAAACAATAATGCTAAAAAATAGAAAATAACCAATAGTAAGTGTGAAAATTACTATTAAAATAATAAAAAATCAAGCTATGCTAGTTAATACTCTTAAGAAATTAAAAATACAATTTGAACTAAATATAGTATCGCCAACCACGATATTAAAAGAATCTGCTGATACAAACTAATTAAAAATAAAAACTTGTAAATTTCAGGATATAGAAGAAAAACGTTTAAATTACTGAAATAGCAAATAACATTCAAATCAATAAGCGAAAAAAAGAATTTAATAACATGAAAACAAAATCATAGGAAATAATCAAACGGGGTAGATTCGCAAAAAACCCCTACTATTACAAACTACTACTAATTATAAGAATATAAAATCTAGACCTGTGAAATAATAATTTATTCATAAAAACCTGTTAGTTTTGTTCAATAGCCGTTTAAAAATTCTTAAAAACATATTTTAAGTGTGTATTAAAATAAAATATAAAACACTGATTATAAACAATGCAGAAAGATAATACTTAACTGTCTATTAGGTATCGTACTAAGTAATAGAAGTATATAACGTTAAGATCACGGCACGAGCTACACAGAAAATTCATTGAATGCGTAATTCGGCTGAGGGGTTCACATGGGGTGAATTTGAATAAGTAATCTAAAATAAATTGAAATTAAACAAGAACCTAACATTTAAATCTATTACTTTTGTTCAACACTTATTTAAACATTCTCAAAAATAAATTTTAAGTGTGAAAAATTCGAATATAAGACACTGAATATAAATCAAACAGAAAGATAATAATAAACTGTCTATTAAGTATTGTACAAAGTAATCGAAGTATGTTACGTTAAGATCACGGCTCAAGCTTCACAGAAAATCCATTCAATGCGAAGTTCGGCGGAGAATAATCCCGTGTGAATTTGAATAAGTAATCTAAAATAAATTGAAACAAAACGAGAACCTACATTTAAATCTGTTAGTTCAGCTAAACAGATATTTAAAAATTCCCTAAAACATATTTATGATGTGAGTAAAATATAAAAGAAACGAGCTTTTAATGCAGCATAATCTCATGGCTATTTTGAAGTCAAATGGATAACGGTTTGTTATATGTGAGGGATACTAATGTTGCCAACAGCAAGGAAGCAGGTGTAGTTAAAAGACATGATTTAAATACAAGCGAGAACTAAGCGACTATTCACCCGCCATGGGAAATTAATTCATAGTAGGATAAGAAAATTCACCTTTGGTAAACATTCAAGATCGCGCATATGCTGCATAATCTACAAATTAAGGAATTATCACTGTATATATTACCGAGTATAACCCTGGGTCCCTGGTGAAATAACCCGCTCTCAATACAAAATAACGCCGTAGTTTACAATATATTAGAGTCTATCCATCGAAGGATACAATGAGTATATCAAACACGGGTGTAGTTGAAAGAGATCATTTAAACACGAGCGAGAACTAAACCTGAAGAGTGATCTACGATACCACGCGGTGATATACGCTGATACGGCTGAACTACGTTACCGACAAATCTATATTTTTTACCTTTTTTATAGTTTAAAAGTAAAAAAGTTGTAGTTTTATGATTTTTCCTAAATTGAAACATCTCAATGAATGTCCATGCCAAATTTCAAGTCTCTATCTTAAACGGTCGCTTCAGGAATTTAAGATCATCAGTGAGTCAGTCAGTTACACATGGGGCTGTATATATTATGGACTCGCCTACGGCTCGATGGGGGCTCCGCCCCCATGCCCCCTTAGGGGTTGCCCTAAATTTGTAGAATAATTTAAAGTCAAGTATTGAACAGGCTAGTTCCACCAACTAACTGGACAGCGAAGACAGTAACAAAACGGGCTAATACGCACTACTCACAATCAATAATAATAATAACAATAATATCCTTTGAAAATATTTCACGGGGCTCAGCCCCCATGCCCCCTAGTTGATTTTACTAATTTCGTTAATCATTCACAAAGTCTCAAATAATGAACTGTCTAGTTCCACCAAAGTACTGAACAGGTTAGTTCCATCGAAGTTTTGAAAAGCTAAGTTTTAAATTACGTGTAACTCTACAAAAATGTGTGATACTAACTCCTCCACGTTACCAACCACTTGGTCTGGAACGTCAACGATTTTAGATGCGGCACAGAAAAATTGCAATGGGGCAAAATTAATCCAAATTGAGTATCTTTAAATTAAATTTTCATAGATAAAAAAAATGTAATGTGCCCACTATAGCAAAACAATAATGCTAAAAAATAGAAAATAATTGATTATGTGAAAATAACTATTAAAATAATAAAATAATCAAGCTATAATAATGCATAAACTAAAGAAATTGAAAGTAACACTTAAAGCAAATCTAGCATCGCCAACCACGATATTAATAGAATCGGAAAATAAAAACTAATAAAAATCGAAGTTTTGAAAAGCTAAGTTATTAATTTACTTGTAACTCTACTAAAAAATGTGATGCTAACTATTCCACGTTACCAACTACTTAGTCTGAAACGTCAACGAGTTAACATGCTTTACATTAAAATTGCAATTGGTCAAAATTATTCCAAATTAAGTATTTTTAAATTAGATTTTCGTACATTTTAAAAATAATGTAATTTGCCCATTAGAGTAAAAAAATAATGCTAAAAAATAGAAAATAACCAATAATAAGTGTGAAAATTAGTATTAAAATAATAAAAAAATCAAGCTATGCTAGTTAATAAACTTAGGAAATTAAAAATACAATTTGTACTAAATATAGTATCGCCAACCACGATATTAAAAGAATCGGCTGATACAAACTAATTAAAAATAAAAACTTGTAAATTTCAGTATATAGAAGAAAAACGTTTAAATTACTGAAATAGCAAATAACATTCAAATCCATAAGCAAAAAAGGAATTAAATAACATGAAAACAAAATTATAGGAAATAATAAAAACGGGGTAGATCCGCAAAAAAACCCCTACTATTACAAACTACTAATTATAAGAATATAAAATATAGACCTGTGAAATAATAATTTATTCATAAAAACCTGTTAGTTTTGTTCAATAGCCGTTTAAAAATTCTTAAAAACATATTTTAAGTGTGTATTAAAATAAAATATAAAACACTGAATATAAATAATGCAGAAAAATAATAATTAACTGTCTATTAAGTATAGTACTAAGTAATAGAAGTATATAACCTTAAGATCACGGCACGAGCTACACAGAAAATTCATTGAATGCGAAATTCGGCTGATAGGTTCACATGGGGTGAATTTGAATAAGTAATCCAAAATAAATTGAAATGAAACGAGAACCTAACATTTAAATCTGTTCTTTTTGTTCAACACTTATTTAAACATTCTCAAAAACAAATTTTAAGTGTTAAAAAATCTAATATAAGACACTGAATATAAATCAAACAGAAAGATAATAATTAACTGTCTATTAAGTATTGTACAAAGTAATCGAAGTACGTTACATTAAGATCACGGCTCAAGCTTCACAGAAATTCCATTCAATGCGAAATTCGGCCGGATGAATAATTCCGTGTGAATTTGAACAAGTAATCTAAAATAAATTGAAACAAAACGAGAACCTAACATTTTAATCTGTTATTTCTGCTCAACAGTTATTTAAAAATTCCCTGAGACATATTAATGATGTGTGTAAAAATCAGCGTTGCCAATCACTTTTCATCAAATTACCCTCGGTCCTTGCCAAAATTACCCTCAAATACCCTCAAAAGTGCCAAAATACCAGAAAATCACTAAATTTACCCACCATCTAAGTTGTTAGCACACAGTGGTGATTAATATAAGTGTATAAGCTGTTTAATTGGTATTAGCTTTCAAGTAATATTAATCATTACTGTATTAAATCTACTTCGGATTTTAACCTATTCCCGCAAATTCACAAATCTGAGTCAAACTTGACAATTTCAGTAAAATTATCCTTTTATTAGCAAAAACGATTACCCTCGAAAATACCCTCGAAGTTCCAAAATACCCTCAAAAAGGGTAATTACCCTCGAATTGGCAACGCTGGTAAAAATATAAAAGAAACGAGCTTTCAATGCAGCACAATCTCATTGCTATTTTGAAGTCAAGTGGATAACGGTTTGTTAAATATGAGGGATACTAACGTTGCCAACAGCAAGAAAGCAGGTGTAGTTAAAAGACATGATTTAAATACAAGCGAGAACTAAGCGACTATTCACCCGCCATGGGAATTTAATCCATAGTAGGAGAAGAAAATTCACCTTTGGTAAACATTCAAGATAGCGCATATGCTGCATTAGCTACAAATTAGGCACTATCACTGTATATATCATAACAAGTATAACCCTGGGTCAATGGTGAAATGACCCGCTCTCAATGCAGCAAATCACTGTAGTTCATATTGAATTAGAGTCAATCCATCGAGGAATCCGGAGGAATACAATGTTTGTATCACACACGGGTGTAGTTGAAAGAGATCATTTAAACACAAGCGAGAACTAAACCTGAAGAGTGATCTACGATACCACGCGGCGATATACGCTGATACGGCTGAACTACGTTACCGACAAATCTATATTTTTACCATTTTTATAGTTTAAAAGTAAAAAAGTTGTAGTTTTATGATTTTCCCTAAATTGAAACATCTCAAAGAATGTCCATGCCAAATTTCAAGTCTCTATCTTAAACGGTCGCTTCAGGACTTTAATATCATAAGTGAGTGAGTCAGTTACACATGGGGCTGTATATATTATAGACTCGCCTGCGGCTCGATGGGGGCTTCGCCCCCATGCCCCTTTAGAGGGTTGCCCCAAATTTGTTAATTGCTCTAAGTCTCAAGTACCGACAGGCTAGACCCCCCCCTCAAAGGGTTGCCCTAAATTCGTAAATTAATAAAAAGTTGAGTTTAAAATACGTTAGTTCCACGAAAGAACTGCACAGTCAAGACAGTAACAAAACCGTCAAATACACAACGTTGGTCTAAATTTAAGTTAACAAAATCGTTATTTTTAACATTGGTCTTATAGGTTGCTATTTTGGTAACGAAAGAACAACTAAAAGTAAACAAAAATAAAGGAACATAAATTTTAAGCAGTTTTTTAACAGCTGTTAGCTGTGAAGAGTCTGGTGTAGATTTAATAGCTTGATTACCATGACACTATAACAAAAGTCAATTAAAACCAACGAGCAAGGCTCGGTTAACCTGGTACTAAATAGAGATACAATTATGGGAAAATTGACATAATCCAATGCCTCACCCATCTCAAATAAAAACTTGTAAATTTCAG
This sequence comes from Neoaliturus tenellus, assembly GCA_030545055.2. Taxonomy (NCBI): domain Eukaryota; kingdom Metazoa; phylum Arthropoda; class Insecta; order Hemiptera; family Cicadellidae; genus Neoaliturus; species Neoaliturus tenellus. Next base: position 102,360,709 of record CM061531.1, read on the forward strand.
GAGATAGAAGAAAAACGTTTAAATCACTGAAATAGCGTATAACATCCAAATCAATGAGCGAAAACAAGAATTAAAAAACATGAAAACAAAATAATAGGAAAGAATAAAAACGGGGTTGATCCGCAAAAAACCCCTACTATTACAAACTACTAATTATAAGAATATAAAATCGAGACCTGTGAAATAATAATTTATTCATAAAAACCTGTTTGTTTAGTTCAATAGTCATTTAAAAATTTTCAAAAACATATTTTAAGTGTGTATTAAAATATAATGTAAAACACTGAATATAAATAAAACAGAAAGATAATAATTACCTGTCTATTAATTTATCATACAAAGTAATAGAAGTTAAGGTCACGGCACGAGCAACACAGTAAATTCATTGAATGCGAAATTCGGCCGAAAGCTTAACTTGGGGTGAATTTGAATTAGTAATCTGGAATGAGGTGAAAATGAAACGAGAACCTAACATTTAAATGTGTTCATTTTGTTCAATACTTATTTAAACATTCTCAAAAACATATTTATAAGTGTGAAAAAAATATCTAATATAAGACACTGAATACAAATCAAACAAAAAGATAATAAATATCTGTCTATTAATTATTGTACAAAGTAATCGAAGTATGTTACGTTAAGATCACAGCTCAAGCTTCACAGCAAAATTCATAACGTTAAGATCACGGCACGAGCTACACAGAAAATTCATTGAATGCGTGATTCGGCTGAGGGGTTCTCATGGGGTGAATTTGAATAAGTAATCTAAAATAAATTGAAATTAAACGAAAACCTAACATTTAAATCTATTACTTTTGTTCAACACTTATTTAAACATTCTCAAAAACAAATTTTAAGTGTGAAAAATTCAAATATAAGACACTGAATATAAATCAAACAGAAAGATAATAATAAACTGTCTATTAAGTATTGTACAAAGTAATCGAAGTATGTTACGTTAAGATCACGGCTCAAGCTTCACAGAAAATCTATTCAATGCGAAGTTCGGCGGAGAATAATCCCGTGTGAATTTGAATAAGTAATCTAAAATAAATTGAAACAAAACGAGAACCTACATTTAAATATGTTAGTTCAGCTAAACAGTTATTTAAAAATTCCCTAAAACATACGATATTTATGATGTGTGTAATATATAAAGGAAACGAGCTTTCAATGCAGCATAATCTCATTGCTATTTTGAAGTAAAATGGATAACGGTTTGTTATATATGAGGGATACTAACGTTGCCAACAGCAAGGAAGCAGGTGTAGTTAAAAGACATGATTTAAATACAAGCGAGAACTAAGCGACTATTCACCCGCCATGGGAAATTAATTCATAGTAGGAGAAGAAAATTCACCTTTGGTAAACATTCAAGATAGCGCATATGCTGCATAAGCTACAAATTAGGGAATTATCACTGTATATATTATCTAGTATAACCCTGGGTCCCTGGTGAAATAACCCGCTCTCAATACAAAATAACGCCGTAGTTTACAATATATATTAGAGTCTATCCATCGAAGGATACAATGAGTATATCAAACACGGGTGTAGTTGAAAGAGATCATTTAAACGCGAGCGAGAACTAAACCTGAAGAGTGATCTACGATACCACGCGGTGATATACGCTGATACGGCTGAACTACGTTACCGACAAATCTATATTTATTACCTTTTTTATAGTTTAAAAGTAAAAAAGTTGTAGTTTTATGATTTTTCCTAAATTGAAACATCTCAATGAATGTCCATGCCAAATTTCAAGTCTCTATCTTAAACGGTCGCTTCAGGAATTTAAGATCATCAGTGAGTCAGTCAGTTACTAATGGGGCTGGAAACGTCATATATACGGGTAGTCAAGCCTCAGTCTCATTTGGTAAGAAAGAGGGAACGCTGGATAGGAGGTGATGGTAAGATTGACTTTATAGCAAATACTTTAACACTGCAATATGTTAACAGGTTGTCAATGGTTAGGAAATATTTTTATTTTTAGACTCGCTAGTTTGTTTAATCTTAAAACTTTAAATATATTTTCTTTTGGTCAAATGCTTTTGCCATACTTCCTACACGCTAACACTCATATAAAGTACAGGATTAAGCTGATCTCTCGGGGAAATACTATGTAGCCACCTCACATTGGTTGTCCGACTCGCATAGTATTGGTGATTTATACAACATAAATTTTTTTTTTTCAATATGTTATATATCATCAATTCTTATTCGAGTCAGATAACCAATGTTAGGTGTCACATAAGTATTTCCCCGCGAGATCAGTCTTAATTCTGTACATTTTTTGAGTTTTGGCGTGTGGTAAGTGTGCTAAAAGCATTTGCTCAAACAAATATATTTAAAAGTTTTAATTTTAAACAAGCTGGATGGTAAAAAAATAAAAAAATATTTAACTTTTGAACCTGTTTACATATTATTGAAAGTATTTGTTAGAAAGTCGATCTTACTACCATCTCTTATCCAGTGTTCCCTCTTTTTTACCATATCAAAGGTGACCTTGACCTATATTGATTCTAAATGAAAGTTTTATAAAGAATTTATTATATTTTTGTTCTGCGCATGCGCAGAAGGAGTTTTTCCCAAGGTCACCCCCCACCACCCGTTATAAAAGGAGGTCGGCTAACCCAGCCTCTCATTATTGGATGAACCTTCGTGGAGTAAACATCCAAACGCTCTTGTGGTAAAAATGCTTCTTTGCCACATTTGTGGGGAATTTTTCCCTGATGAACATATTTTGCAAATCCATCTGGAATTGCATAAAGAAGAGGACAATGTGCAAGTAAGTGAAGACTATTTGGACTCTATTGAAAAATTTTTATCAGAACATCACAGAAGACTGGACGATTGGGAAAGCGAGCTGCAGTTGCTGCAAAGGAGGAGGCCAACCGTCATTCAGTTTGGAGGCGCCGGAACATCAGGACTTGGAAGGAGACCTACAGCGGACATGGACACGGACATGGACTCGTCGGACTCGGACTCGGACATAAACATGGATTTGGATTCAGAATCTGAAGGTAATGGCATAACACAACTACGCACTATAGCATTGGAAGGACCTGTTGTCACACACTTTACAATAAATAATGTTCAATTGGAATTACAAAATTTTATTGACAGTGCAAAACTTTTAGTTAGTAAAACACTAAAGGAAGAGCTTAGAAGATTAAATTTTTTAAAATTTGGACTGGTATTAGACGCTATGTTCACAAACACTGATGGAGAAACATCACCAAGAGGATTTGTAACTAAAAACCGTACTTTAACTTTTGCATCCAATATTGATGATATAATTGTGGAGTGTTTGGAAGAGTTATTGACGAAGCTTCAAGAGCATGAAGGGAGGGGATCTGGCTGGACGCTAACATCAGTGGAAGGTATGGATTTAAGAATTCAAAAGCATGGGTATGGTATGAGGGGGAGTAGTTTCATCCCCCTACCAAAAAAGATCCAAGAAACCAAAGCGTGTATAAATGTAAAAAATTTTGACACGGAATGTTTTAAATATTCAATGCTAGCCAAATATGTTGTAAATAATACTTGTAGACCCGGTGTTGAATATCAAAATGTACAAAATAGATATAATTTTTGTGGTATGGTTTATCCTGTAAATATTAAAGATGTATGTAAATTTGAGAAGCAAAACCCCGGAGTCAGTGTAAATATTTTTGGGCTCGATGACGGCAATAATGTGTACCCACTACGGGTTGTAAAGAGAGAACTTCGAAACCATACAGATTTATTGTTGATTACAAAAGGTGAAATATCTCACTATGTATATATTAAAAGTTTTGATGCCTTAGTCAACAAACAGCTGTCTCGTAGGAAATGTAAAAAAACTTTTTGCAAAAGATGCTTCTGTTTTGTAAATAAGGATATAAGGAGAGGTGGTGCCCAGTGGTTGTTGGAACATCAAAGGCTATGCAATGAAAATTACGAGTGTAAAATTAGTTTACCACCACCAACCCGATCTGTTGTACAGTTTAATCATATTAACCACCAGTATAGGATACCAATTGTTGTTTATGCAGACTTTGAGTCTACACTTGTACCGCTGGAAAACCCTGACGGTGAAATTACTAGAAGAACCAAGTACCAGATGCATAAACCAAATAGTTTTTGTTTGTTGGTTAAGTCTACACTATCTGACCAACACTTGCAAAATTTCGGACTAACCACAACACCGGTATTGTACAGAGGTGAAAATCCTGCTAAATATTTTGTAGATACGTTGTATGATATAGCTAGTAAGGTGGATCAACTGTATGATAAAAATAATATTGTTCCTATGTTACCCCTTGAAGAAGAGGAGGAAATTCAATTTTTGAATGCTACATCTTGTTATATATGTAATAAAGAATTTACAGTGGACAATTATAAAGTTCACGATCATGACCATCTGACCGGATATTACAGAGGACCAGCTTGCAATGCATGTAATTTAAATTTAAAACTTCCAAATTTCATTCCAGTTGTGTTGCACAACCTTAGCGGGTATGATTCCCATTTTATAATACCGGAATTGGGAAGAGACACAGGCAAGATTGATGTGATAGCTCAAACTTTAGAACATTATATTAGTTTTTCTAAGAAAATTGGCAAAATAAAATTAAGATTTGTTGACTCATATAGGTTTATGCCATCAAGCCTTGCCAAACTAACTGACAATTTAAGACGACAGGATTTAAAGGAAACAAAGAAAATCGTACCTGCAGACAAATTGGATTTAGCATTAAGAAAAGGAGTGTTTCCTTATGACTATATTACAGGAATTGAAAAATTTGAAGAAACCAGACTACCACCCATTGAAGCTTTCAAAAGTAAACTGACAGACACGGAAATTTCAATTGAAGATTATAATCATGCGTGTAACGTCTGGAATGAATTAGGTATGCAAAATCTTGGTGAATATTCAGATTTTTATGTAAAATTGGATGTAACACTATTGTGTGATGTTATGGAACAATTTAGGAACACTTGCTTTGACGCCTATGGACTGGACCCCCTTCATTCGTTTACATCCCCCGGCTTAGCATGGCAGGCCATGCTAAAATCTACCGAGTGCAAGTTGGAACTGCTAAACGACATCGATATGGTTTTGATGATTGAATCAGGTGTACGCGGTGGATTAACACAGGCCGTTACAAGACATGTGAAAGCCAACAATAAATTTCTACCAAATTATGATGAGACTAAAGATTCAATTTTTCTTGGATATTTTGATGCCAATAATTTATACGGTTGGGCGATGTCCAAACCCCTTCCGTATGGCGACTTCCAGTGGGTAGACCCGGACAGCATCGGGGACATTATGCAGATCCCACAAGATGGACCGACCGGCTACATTTTCGACTGCGACTTCGAGTATCCAGAACACCTACACGATCATCATTACGACTTGCCACTGTTGGCTAAAACTGAAGTATCACCGACAGGAAGATGGCCCAAATTAATGATGACATTAAACAACAAAAACCGTTATGTGGCGCACTATTGGGTTGTACAACAAGCGTTGGAGTTAGGACTGAAAATAACAAAAATTCACCGAGTATTACAATTTTCTCAATCTTGTTACTTGAAACCCTACATAGACTCCAACACCGTGAGGAGAGCAGCAGCCACATCAGCTTTTGAAAAAGATTTTTATAAACTGATGAACAACTCAATCTTTGGAAAAACTTTAGAAAATAAGAGGAAACACAAAATTGTAAAATTAGTAAGTGATCCAAGAGCATTAGAAAAACTTGTACAAAAACCAAATTTCGGAACCACTATGATAATTAATGAAAATTTAGTAGCGGTAAGCATGAACAAAACCAAGATTGTTATGGATAGACCGTTGTACATAGGGATGTCAATATTGGATATAAGTAAAACGCATATGTATGATTTTCATTACAACAAAATGGTACAATATTATGGACGAGAAAATATCGGAGTAGCCTACATGGATACGGACGCACTAATTTATTGGATCAAGACGCAAGATATGTATGAAGATCTTCGAACGTTCATACACAAAAATGATTTTGATTTTTCCGACTACCCAAGAAACCATCCAAACTTCAATGAAGAAAATAAAAAGGTGCTTGGAAAATTTAAAGACGAATGCAATGGAGCTAGCATGGAAGAAATTATTGCACTAATGTCAAAATTGTATTCTTTCAAAGTGTATAAGGGAGAACAAGAAGAAACATCGACCACCAAGAAAGCAAAAGGTGTGAAGACAGGTTATTTAAAGAAAAATATAAACTTTGAACATTACAAAAACTGTTTATTTAACGACACCACCTTAACAGCAAAATTCAACGCCATAAGAAGTGAAAAACACAAACTATACAGTGTTACAGAAGTAAAAAAAGCACTATCGGCAAATGATGACAAAAGGCATATCATGGATGATAAAATTAACACTCTTCCTTTTGGCCACTACTCTCTTAATCCTATCAACGACTATCCTATTCTTCGTCCCTCTTCGACCCTCTACGACCTAAATTCCTTTTCCTTCCGTAAAAAAATGGGGAACACGGCAAGCCCAACGCCGTGTTCCCCATTTTTTTACATTAATTTGAATGACCTTGACCCAGTTAAATAAGGGTATAATAGAATAAAAAAATATTTTTACTTCATCTACCGAAGAGGAAGGATAAAATTATGGATTTAAAACAAAAAATTGTTAATGAGCTTCATAAACCGGCTAGAAGAAAATTTCCCCGAAGAAATACTGTTATAAAAGGAATGAATGATCTATATCAAGCTGATTTAATCGAAATGATTCCTTATAGCAAACAAAATAAAGGATTTAAATATATATTGACTATTATCAATTGTTTTACAAAGATGGCAGATGCTTTACCGCTAAAAGATAAAACCGGCAAGAGTGTAACAAAAGCCATGGAAACTGCGATACAGAGAGACAAAAATACCATAAAACATTTACAAACCGATGATGGTAAAGAATATTTTAATAAAGAATTTTCAAATTTAATGAAAAAATACGGCATAAACCACTATTCGACTAATTCAGAGGTAAAAGCATCAATCATAGAAAGATTTAATCGAACTTTAAAAGGTGCGATGTACAAGATGTTTTCAAACAGAGGATCGCACGTATGGATTGATATGTTACCAAAACTAATAAAAGATTACAATAACAAGTTCCATAGAACAATTGGTATGAAACCGAACCAAGTGACTAGTAAAAATGAAAAACTCGTATTAAAACGTATAAAAATGAATACTAAACCAAAAGTTGAAAAACTAAAGCCTAAAACGTTTAACGTTGGTGATAAAGTGCGAATAAGCAAATACAAAGGTGTATTCAGTAAAAGATATCTACCAAATTGGACAAATGAGGTTTTTACCGTATTTAAGGTACAACCTACAGTGCCGGAAACTTACATTTTAAAAGATAATAAAGGACAATTGCTCGAAGGAGGGTTTTATGGACATGAAATGTTAAAATCCACAGTAGGTGATGTATATCTCGTTGAAAAGGTGTTACAACGGAAAAAAGATAAAGTTAAAGTGCGATGGTTAGGATTTAATAAGAGTGAAGATTCTTGGATACCTAAAAAGGATCTTATATAATGATGGAGCATCATTTTAGGTTGAACCTTTACAAAGGATGGAGATAATACCGCAAAAGGATAGTTTTCCTATTAATAATATTGATGAACTCACGGTGGACAATTCAGAATTAAACACTGGCAAACATGGTGTTTTATTACCAAACACGGTGCGTTGTCTTGTAACCGGTCCATCAAATTGTGGTAAAACAAATGTAGTATTCAATTTGATTACAAACCCAAAAGGATTGCGTTTCAATAACTTGTATGTCTTTTCCAAATCATTACAACAACCCAAATACCAATTATTAGAAAAAATATTTAATAATGTGCCAGAAGTGAAATATTACAAGTTTGATGCAAGTGAAAGCGTAATGCAACCGCATGAAGCTAAACCATTTTCAGTTTTTATATTTGATGATGTATCCTGTGAAAACCAAAACACTATCAGGAGTTATTTCGCTATGGGGCGACATAACAATATAGATAGCATTTACATAGGTCAGACTTATAGTAAAATACCAAAACAACTGATAAGAGACAACGCAAATGTGTTAATTGTATTCAAACAGGATGAAACTAACTTAAAACACATATATTACGATCATGTCAATGCGGATATGTCATATGAACGGTTTAAAGACATATGTGGTAAGGCTTGGGCTGAAAATTATGGATTTTTAACAATTATGAAGGAACAACCACTAAATAACGGTCGATACAGGATCGGTTTTGATAAATCTATATATTAATAGGCAAGCATGTTTCGTTTCCTACTTTTTTCTCAGCTTGTGAGCATCGTATAAGAAATCTGCGCATACCGTTAGAAAGGTATAGTCCTGTAGATGAGCAGAATCATATTCTAATTCACATCGGACTCCAGGGCTTCGCCCCACAGGCTTTCAAAGTTTCAATGTTAATCTTATGGGGGAAGGAGAATTAATTGAATCATTACACAGCTGTTATAAAGACAACTATTAGAAAAGCAGGAAGAACAGATGTTTTATTTATAAAACGTTTTTAAGCTTCATGGGTCCAGATCAACTGAAATTTTGATCGAATTTCGATCAGGAGGCGATCTCTAGTTTATATTAATTCACTAACCATTATATCACACAATCATTCTTGTACAGCACGTCTTGCTACAAACATGGTTAACCAAGAAAAGTTAGTAAAGGAAATTAAATCACTTAGTGATTCTATTCGGGCTAAAAACAGAGCGTTAAAGTTAGGTATCAGCGAAAGGGAGAAATTTCTCGAATCTACTTTTAAACCTATTACAGAGCCTTTGAAACAATTGAACAAAAAATTGACTAAACCTTCTTTTCAAGGTGATATTATTGCTCCAATAACAGAATATGAAAGGGAAAGTGTAATATCAGAAGATATTAGCGATGAGGACCCGGAAGCCTCCATATTTAGTGATACAACGGCAGAAAGAGAAGATGTATATGCTGGTAGTGAAGAAGAAGTGGTATCTATAGCAAGTGAAGAAGAAAAAACAGAAGGAGAACCATCAAACATAAGCTTATTGGGTGAAACTATTCATACAAAAGGACCGTTAGGAAGGAAATACTTGTTAAAACTGTTAATTGGAACTGATTCTACTAAAAAATACCACAGTTATGGAGCAAGAATGTCCAAAGAAGGTGTAATGATTGGTAATAGCAAATTAGATGTCGATAAACATGATAATATTCACATAGGTGATCAAATATATAAGGGAACAAGGGGGCTATTTGAATTATTATTTGAAAATAAACCTTTAAAAGCATTGGTAAAAGATGATGATTTGGAAGTGTATAGCAAAATTTTGGATCAAACTAATGCATATAAAAGAAATTATTTACCTGAAGCACCCATATATAGAAATAAATCTGTAAAATATAAAGATTTTGTTTCCAAATTAATACCGATTATAAGAAGAAAACCTGTAAAAAGAAGATTAGTAGCATCCACTTTAGATTTAAGTTCTCCAGAACCGAGAAAAAGAAGCAAATCAGTCACCGGTAAAGGATTGATGAAGAAACTATACAATACAAACGTAATTTATTACAATAATATCAATAAATTGGTGGATAGAATGAAACTAATACATGAAGCCAAAGAGGCGGGTCATACTGGATTGGAAAACGAATGGGTGGCTTTAGTGGATGAACTTAGAAACCGAGGGGTAATCTCATAAAAATGCGTTACTCCCTAAAATGCTATTCAGTTGCACCATGAGTGTCGACAAGTTCGGACGGTATTCCTCGGATGGATTATATTACGCGAATAACTTAAAAAGAGGTGCTGGTTTACCACAAACACCTGAAGGAGATTATGATATTAGTAATAAAAGGTTAAAAAACATAAAAGATCCCACAGACGAAAACGATGCAATAAACTTAAAAATATTAAAGGAAAAGATATCGCCAACATTAAGACTACAAAATAACACATATGACGCAGAAGATCATAGAATTATCAACGTTGGTAAACCAAATCAAAACGGTGATGCAATAAACAAAGGTTATTTATCATCTGAATTAAAAAATACGTTAAAATTCAATGGGAAAACGTATAGTGCTAACAATAAACGTATATCCAACGTAGATGACCCTAAAGATGCAAAAGACAGCGTAAATAGACGCTATTTACATTCCTTGATACCTGAAAAGACAAAAGATGGATTTTCTTTTTATAAATTTGTTATTAACGATATAGGTTATCCAAAAACTGAAAACGATGCTGTAAATCTAAAATATATTAAAGATCATTGTATCATACGTGATGTAGGGGTTATAGATTGTTTTGGTAATTGTTTAGCAAATGTTAAAGATGGTTCGGCACCATCAGATGGTGCAACAGTGGGTCAAATGATGGAAACCTTAAAAAAAGAAACAACCTCTTTTGTAAAACAAGATCAAGTAGTATCGAAGCAAGGGGATGAATTTGTTCAAGGTAATGAAAAATTTAATTTATTAACATACAAAAATAATGCTTGGGATTGCATGGATAAAAAGTTATCAAATATGGGATGGGGTTATGATAAACATGATGCAGCTGCTTTATCACAAACCGTACATCTAGATCCAGATCATTATTTTAGATGGTTTACATGTAATAATAGAGTGATAAAAGACTTGGCACAAGGAAGAGAAGCAAATGATGCTGCAACTGTAGGACAGACCATTACAACATCATTGAAGGATAGTAAAGTGTATAATTGTAATAATAAACGTATAACAAACCTTAAAGACCCTGAACATGTAGATAATGCTGTCACTGTTAATTTTCTTGTAAAAGTTTTAGGTAATGCGATATTTGATTTACACAATCATTTTACACCAGATATTCTTCAAGGAAAATCGGGTCATAATACTTATGCTGAATCCGCGAGAGGTGATTATATTAAACGAGAAATTTATAATAAATACTTTATTAACCCTAATACGCAAAAGTTTAGATCATCAGATTGGGGTGATATTGATATTTAATTAAATAACTCAATAAATGACTTCATTTATGTGCAACCTGTCATAGAGGTAACACATAGGTTACGCTTTTCGAATATAAAAGACAATCATGACGTTTCATTACACCAGTCCATATCGAGACACTATACGGAAAGGAGGTGGTATCACATCCACAGCAGTTTCTCTGTTAAGTAAAGCTTTAAATCGAATTCCAGTAGGATCTGTTGTAAATAGAGCAATAGACGCTTTACCATACGAATTTCACATACCGGGAGGTTATCAGTATTGCGGACCAGGAACTAAATTGAAAAAACGACTGGAAAGAGGTGATCTAGGCATAAATAAGTTAGATCAGGCTTGTAAAGAACACGATATAGCATATTCCACATTTAGCGATACAAAAAATAGATCAATAGCTGATAAAAAGCTCGCGGATATAGCTTGGCAACGAGTAAAGTCTAGTAGTAGGCCTCCTGGGAGTATATCCCAGCCCTCTGATTGGTCGCAGGTCACGTGACCGATGACGTCATCACGCCCCGCGGTCGAGAGGACCGGTCACGTGACTTAGGCCACGCCCCTTTTCCAAGATGGCGGCCTCCTAGGCCACGCCCCTTTTCCAAGATGGCGGCCTCCTGGTGGCGGGAAATTTCCTAACCTCACTTTTACCACGTGTTTGACCACGTGGCGTCTGTAAACTTACTACGTGAGTCAAGATGACGAATAAAATTTTCACTGTGTACTGCCGGGGTTTGAACCCGGGCCGCCAAGTTGGTGCGCCGCAACGCTGACCACTAGGCCATCACACTGTTGAGCTGAGAGCGTTGTAATGAGTCTAGTGACGCTGTAGTTTGGTGAATCTGTAGCTGCAGAGCGTACAGTCTGTAGCCCAATGATTCTCCACCAGAGCGTGGCACTGCCATCGTGGGAAGTTTGAATTTCATCATGTGAGCTTTTTTAGTTGTATAATTCTCCACTAGATTGAAGCACTAAGCCGCTATGGGGGGAAATTTGTTGTGTTTTTGGTCATGGAACCTTACCATATGATGTAGTTCAATGATTCTCCACCAGAGCATGGCACTGCCATCGTGGGAAGTTTGAATTTAATCATGTGAGATTTTGTTAGTTTTATAATTCTCAACTAGATTGAAGCACTAGACCGCTATGGCGGGAAATTTGTTGTGTTTTTGGTCATGGAACCTTACCATATGATGTAGTTCAATGATTCTCCACCAGAGCGTGGCACTGCCATCGTGGGAAGTTTGAATTTCATTATTTGAGCTTTTGTTAGTTTTATAATTCTCCACCAGATTGAAGCACTAACCCGCTATGGCGAGAAATTTGTTGTGTTTTTGGTCATGGAACCTTAACATATGATGTAGTTTGATAAATTTTCATAGTTTAGCTGTCTGTAGAGCGTACAGTATGTTGATTGACGATTTTCCACTAGAATGTACTGTTTTCGCTATGGCAGAAAATTTTAATTTGACCATTTAAGTTTTATAGTCACTGAAGTTTGATATTGCCATACTGTAGCTGTCGGCAGAGTTTGTTAGTTCGGCGACTCTCCACCAGAGTGTAGCACTATCATCGCTGGAAATTCGAATATTATAATGTGATTTTTGTTAACTTTTTGGTCATGGACCCATACTGTTCTACATAGTTTTAGAATGTAGCTCTGCAAAACGTATGGTCTGTAATTTGATGAGCCTCCACGAGAGTGTATTATCATCGCTATGGCAGAAATGTTGAATTTTACCGTGGGAACTTTTGTTTGGAGTCGCTGTAGTTTTAGGATTTTACATCATAACTGTCTGCAGAGAGTATGGTCTGCAGTTTGACGATTTTCCACCAGACTGAAGCACTTTCACCGTGGGAAGTTTGAATTTCATCATATGAGCATTTGCTAGTTTTTTAATTTTCCACCAGATTGGAGCACACACCTCTTATGGCGGGAAATCTGTTGTGTTTTTGGTCGTGGATCCTTACCGTACGTCGTAGTTTGGTGATTCTTCAGAGTGTAGCTGTCTGCAGAATGTACAGTCTGTTGTATGACGATTCTCCAACAGAGTGTACTGCCATCACCATGGCGGGAAATTTGAATTTGATCTTGGGAACTTTGGAGTTGATGTAGTTTGCCCATTCTACCAGAGTGTAGCACTATGATAACGGGAAGTTTGAATTTCATCGTGTGAGCTTCGTTACTTTTATATTTCTCCACCAGGTTGAAGCACTAACCCCACTATTGTGAGAAATTTGTTGTGTGTTTAATCATGGAACCTTATCATATGATGTAGTCTGGTAATTCTTCAGAGTGTAGCTGTCTGCTGACCGTACGGTCTATTGTATGACGATTCTTCAACACAGTGTACTGTCATCACCATGATAGGAAATTTGACTGTGGGAATTCTTGATCGGAGTCACTGTAGTTTGACCATTCTACAACAGAGAGCAGCACTATCATCCCGGGAAGTTTGAATTTTATTAAGTGAGTATTTGTTAGTTTTTTTTATTCTCCACCAGATTGGAGCACGAACACCCAATGTTGGGAAATCTGTTGTGTTTTTCATGGAACCTTACCGTACGATGTAGTTTAGCAATTTTTCTGAGTATAGCTTTCTGCAAAGCATATGGTCTGTTGTTTGATGATTCTTCAACAGAGTGTGCTGTCATCGCTCGTTGGCTTTCTCGTTATTTCCATTACATGAGATGGGATGACCCTGGTGTCCTGTATTACACTATGGCAGGAAATTTTAATTTGACCTGGGAACTTTGGTTTGGATTTGCTGTATTTGAACTATTCTACACCATAGTTATTGTATGGTTTGTAGTTTGATGAATCTCTACCAGAGTGCACTATCATCGCTATGGCGGGAACTTTGAATTTGAGCTTGTTAACTTTTGCTCAAATAAAGTAGCTCTATTACTGTTGTAAATTTGAATTTGATCATGAGAGCTCTTGTTGTAGTCTTATAATTCTCCACCAGAATGCACCACTATAACCATTATGGTGGGAAATCTGTTGAGATTTGGACCAAGTATCGATAACGCAGTTGTATTATCAGTGATATATTTGCATATAAGATTAGAATTGATGTACTTCTTTTCCACCATGACACTTGTTTAGCTTGGTGGCTTTTTCCACAGGCGTGCAGCATTAGTAGTTCAAAACTTTTTCCTCTAGAGTGCAGAATTTATATATTTAAGTTTTAATGTTACACATGTATTACCAATGTTAACTAGCTCCATGATGAATTGTATAAAATGGATGGTTTGTCTTTCGTCCACCAGAGCGTTATATTAGTTTGACTTTGCTTTACTACATTGCAATGTTTTAATATTTGTTACGTACTGTTAACATGTTACTATCCTTTTCTACTAAAGCCCAGCCAATTTGTGTGTAGCATGTTTAGTTTTTGGATGGAGCTCAGCATAATGGTTTATAACCATTAATTGTAATGTTACATATTGGTAACGTATTTTTAACTTGCTCTATGTCATGTTGTGCAAATGGGTGGTTCGTTGTGGCAATCTCATCACACGGGTAGCTCAACTCTTTCTGCTAGAGTGCAGCTCATGTGTGGTTTTTTCACTGGAGGGTAGCACTGTGCGTTTATTTGAGTGAGAAGTTTATTTGAATTCCACTAGTGTGGCAGTACATGTGAAACCTATTCTTTGATTATGGTACAGCACTGTGTTGTGTATATTTTAAATATGCAACCTATTTGGCTAAAGTGTAACGCATGCGTAGTCTTTTTGGACACATATGCAATAATATGATTTAAATATACACAAGGTTTTATGTTTCAACCGTATGGTTAAATGTTTGTATAAGACTGCTGTGTATGTGACAAATATGGCAGAAATCATTCCAAGGAAACATAGTAATTTGTATACAATAGAGTGAAGCATATGTGTAGTTTGATTTTTTTATTAGAGTAAAATGGTAAGTTTTTATCATACGTAAACTTATAATATTGCCAGAGTGAAACGTATGGCTAATTGTGAGGGCTAACTTAGAGAGTAATTTTTTCATCCATTCTAGCTAATATGTGTAATTTGATTTTTCTCCATGAGTATCCACAACATGTGTGCTTGGAACTATTTTATTATGTTACAACACCATGTTGTTTATTTCACATGTTTATATTTTACTAACGTGCAACTTTCTTCATACCTGATGGTAGCATGAGTGTGCAGACCATTTTTGTATAGGATTGCAGCACTTGTAAATTTGTATCCTGCAGCGAGTTATTGGTAGTATCCATGAGAAAGTAATTAATATTTACTCCCGAATTTCAAGTGTAGCAAATGTGTAGTATTTTACTCCCCTCTATTAGTATGGGGTACAATTTTATGTAAGATAGTAACCAGTGCCAGAGTGAAGCATACTGTTTGGCACAGATAATGGAAGTTTTGTTACTTTCATTCATTAGAGTACAGCACTTTATAGTTAGAACTTTCTATACTAAAATGCAGCAAACATGTAAGGGTCTCCCGTTGGTGTGCAACACAATGATTTTTATACAAAATATGGTAAATAGTACTTTTGTAAAGATGTTTTAGAATAGACTGTAGTACGTGTAGTTTGACTTAACTCCACCGCAGTGAACACAATTTTTTACCATACATAATTGAAATATGAACAAATATGATCTAAACTAAAGAAGCTGTGTTATTATTGTATTTGCCAGAGAGCTGAATATGTGTACATTTGTGTGCAGCTCTTTGTTTTCTATTATGTACGTGGATGTATTTTACCAAATGTGATGACTCTTTCCACACCGTAATACAACTCTTAAAGTGGAGCACCTTGTTTTTTTTTATTTTATATGATGCTACGCTGGAAAAAATATAGTTTATGACTATATTGAAGGTGGGGTCCAAGCACAGGAGGTTTTGTTATTTTTATCTGCCAACCCAAGCACAATACACGTGTGATTCTGCTTTTATTTGCCAGTGTGTAAAACGTGTGGTTTTAATGTTATAATGCATCGCTGTTACTTGATATTCGCTGTGTTACATATTTACAAAATATCTTTAACATATGTCAATATCTTTAACCCTTTTACACAAGAGCGCTACATGTTGATGTTTTACTCATATTGGTTCGCTTGTTAACGAAAAGTTAGATTTCTTACAGAAATGGAGTATAAGTTGTTTGTTTTGGTTTTCTCCACTAGAGTGGTGCACTGTTTTTATCATATGTTACGTGCTGTCAACATACTATTTCTCTCTTCCCACTGGAATATAGCACATATGTGGTTTTGGTTTTATCTGCTGGAGTGCAGCACTGTTTATAATATCCATTATGTTATATATTATCAAAGTATTACTAACAGTTTTCTATTAAACTGTAGCTCAAATATAGTTTATCTTTATACAACCAGTGTGCAACACAATTGAAAACTGATTTTTATCATAGTGTACACAGTGTTATTTACATGTTTATGTATATATGTTGTACATGGAACATATTCCTTAAGAGTGTAGGACATTTGTAGAGAGTATTTCCTCCTCTCGTATGCTATACTATGATTTTAATATACATATTGGTATATATTGCGTACTTTTTCAGATTTTTGTATTAGACCTATGGATGTGACCAACACGGTGGCACCCGTGCCGAGGTAATTTCTTCCCAACTGGAGTAAAGCACATGTGTAGTTTGTTTATTTAAAGTGGATAATTTTTATTACATACTAGTTAGAACAAATTTAGCTAGATTTTATATAAGACTAATTGCTGGGGCTTAGTCAATGAAAGGCTTTATCTTTTATCCACCAAAGTGCGGCACACATATAGTTTAACTTTTCTCCACCAAGGCACACCACATGTGTGATTTAAATTATGCCTCTTAAGTGGAGCACCATGCTGTTTATTAAACATGTTGGTATATTTCTAACGTGTAGCTTTTTGCCTGATTGCAGCATAATTGTAACTTGCCATATTTTGTATATGGTTTATGTACATTTAACTTTATATAGTGAAACCTTAGCACATGACCAGTTTGGCAGTTCCCGCGAGGGAGTAATTTTATTATTATTTCTTTTCTATTACAGTCCAGCATATGTGGAGTTAACCAGAGTGCCTTCCACCAGAGTGGAGTAATGTGTTTCTATTATACATGATAGGTCAAAGTGCCACGGTTTAACATATGACCAACTACTGGGGTACTGATAGTGGAAGTTAAATAATTTTTATCTACCAGAGCACAGTGCTTCGTGGTTAGAGTATTCCCTAATAGAGCGTAACAAATGTTTTGTTAGGTGTTTACCACTAGTCTTCTTTACTGCAATTTTAATATATCATTATGGTACATTTAACTTACGAAATAATCATGTTTTCCATTGGACTGCAGCACATGTGTAGTTAGACTTTTATCCATCATAGTGTAGTACTATTTTTATCATATATTAAGGTACATATGTAACTAATGTGGCCTAAGCACAGTTTAGTTCTCATTTATTCATTTAAACGTGTATATTTTTAATTTTACTACAGCAGAGTGCAGTTCTGTGTTTTTAATATACATTTTGATGTATATGTGACTTTCTTCATGCCATATGACAGCAAATGTAATTTGACTTTTCTCCACCAGAGTAGAGCATCACGTTTCATTCACGTTCATGTACCTGGTAATATTTTTACACGAACACGATATACTTGTAGTTTGTTTTGTTCTAATATAGTGTTGCACTATACGCTTGATTATACACAATTTTACATAGTGCCAGTGTATTGTTATTCTTCAGAGTGTAGCTTATTACTGATATGGTGACAAGATTGCAAATGAAGAATAGTTATCATTTTTATCTGTCAGAGCATAGTTTACTTTTCCACCAGTGTGCAACTTGATAATATGGTCGACTGATATGGTCGTATACATAATAAAATCGATTAAGTTCAGGTCCGGTTACCTATTACGTCTCATAGGACAGATCACGGTAAATTATGGTAGTACACGATTGGACTAGTTAAGTCTAGACCAGATTAGGTCTTGTTAGATCTAGCCTGATCGGAACTAGTAATTTGAGTTGGTCAACGAAAACCTAGTAGGATTATGTCAAGTGTAGCTATTATGTGTCTTACTGGATTGATTATCATAGGTTTGATCGGATAACTCTTGTTAACTTATGTTGTTCTTGTTAGTCTGGTCAGACAAGATTACATTAAGTCTGACCATATCTAGTATGTCAATGTAAGTTACAATAGATCAGATTTGATTTGTCAGTTATCTAATAGTTCACATTACCAAAGAAACTTATTAGACTATAGTGAACACCCAATATGGGGTAGCACCCTATTAGTGTAAATTTAACTAGTTTCTCACCACAATGAATCACACTTCTGGTTTACATTTTTTCACCTGTGACCAGCATATAAACTGTAAGGTTTTTTTTAACAAGAAGAAGGTACTAATATCTTAAGATAAATGATTGCAAATACTGTTTATCCGTGGCTAACTTGTTCCCAGACTGCAACATGAGACCAATGAGGAAGCAATTTTATTAGCTTTCCTCTCTAACACAGCGCAGAACATTTGTAGGTTGACTTCTCTCCACCAGAGTGGATCACCATGTATGATACACATATTTCCAGCTTATATTGTAAGACCGATTGGTGGGGAACGGATAAAGTTTAGTTATTTTTTATCCAACATAGTGCAGCACTACAATATTTATGCACATAATGATACTTATATGTGGCGCAAGGAGTTTAGCACATGCCTAATATGGTAACTTTTATGTGAATGAAATCTTTCTAGCTTTTTTCCATGACGCAGCACTTGCACGGTTGGCATTTCAAAGTTATTATATTACATAAAATGCCATAGTCTTCATCTAAATATTCCTGTAGTTTTAGGGTTGTTTTAAACCCAAAACATATCTTATATAGGTGCCTTCAAAAATAAAGTGTCGATGTTCAAAACATCTAACTAGTGGGTTGTATTTAAAAAATAAAGGCGCAAAAGTTTCAAAATTTACATGTTGAAACCGGCTGGGTTGATTGACTTCGGACTTGCTTTATGTTTTTAAGACATGTTGTTAAAATGTTTAGTAAAGTATAAGTTAGGCAAATAGTGTATTGTTGAACGTACTTATGGTACATGTAACATATAACTAACACTTTTCTCATGCAAGCCAGAACATGTCAAAAAGCCTCATTTAACTTAGTCTTGCATAACTGTACCCAATACAGTACAACCCAAAAAATTCAAACTATCACAATCTAACTTGTTTCAATGGCTTTAACCTAAGACATCATAGATTGTAACACATAAACGATATAACAGCTTTGCATAGTAGGATTAAGTTTTTACCTGTTTTCACAAATTGAGAAATATGGGTGATGAAGGCTAGTCGTTCTACCATTCTTCTTTCTTTACCAACTAGGAAAGTTCACACCACACCCATCCAGACCAGTATTTACCAAATTAAAACAGTATAGTCCATACCAGACTTTATATGGTCCCACACTTTATCAGACGAGAACAAATAGGTCTAGAGCAGACCTAACTAGATCCAATAAAGTCTGATCACAAGAGCTCGCTGGCCTCACCAAACTAGAACCACAACAAATTAAATCGAACCAGATTCTATTGAAACTCACCATACTATTAAAAGCATTAGTGCAACATGCACACTCATTGCTGGTTACTCAACAATACACAATTAACCTCAATCAGTAAAATTGCAAGTACAAGGTGTTGTAAAAGTACCTTATGTGCTGCACCCTAGAAGAAGAAAAGTTAGTAAAATTGCTTCCACATCAAACCCTATTGTGCTCTGCAGGTTTAATAGATCAGATTATACCACAATAATGATATGACCGAACCTGACCAGAATAAAATTAACATGGCAAGACTCAACAAATCTTTCTAGTATTATCTGATCAGACAAAACTATACTAGAATAGAGCAGTTGAAACTAGACTACACATGGTTAGATCCAACCAAACGTGATCAGAATAATTTATCTAACTAGACTATAGATATTGTCGCCTGAGCTGACCAAAAATACTAGACCAGACTTAGTGAGACATAATTAGATTTTCGATTTAATTAGATTTTTCGATACACACCAGATCAAATATAACCAAACCATGCCTCCTCTAGAAAGTCTCGCTTGACCATATTAGGCCTGGCCTCACCACAACAAGAACAGTATTGGTCAAATATAATAATGCTTACCTAAAAAGACACCATTGATAATATATATCGCTTTTCTATAATGAACCAGGTTTATAGAACCTTACTAGACTAGTTTATAGTGAATCAGGTAGCTACATCAGAAATACCCTTATCACCTATAAATACACATGGTATGGTTAAACTTGACCTTTTGACCCGACTAGGGTGGCCTGCCTAATATGATCTAGCCTTGCTTATTTTATCAGGTAACAGATTTAATCCGGTTAGGCCAGGACTATACCTCTTCAGAACCAAAGCAGATTTAAAGTACCTTGACTTCACCTTACCTAATTAAAATTTATATTACTCAATCAAACATTATCTGACCAAACTTGACCTGGCTTTACCATACCGGAATAGATCTTATTAGACCTATGTTAATTGTATCCATCCTAATTTCTTTAACTGAACTTGGTGAGCTGGCATGCTTAAACTGAACGGATCGGACTTTACCTAACTACCAAAATAACACATAGCAAAAACTGACATAAAATGCTGTGAGCCAACCAAGTCAAATCTGACATGACCTAATCATATCTCACCTGACCATACCAAAACTCTATTGGATCAGAGCTATCCTGGATCTAGACTGAGGCTAACTACATACGAGCTGACTAGATATGACTTAGAAAATTGACCTTACATGTTACTAGATGAAAACAGATGTTACCTTATTTTACTTGACCAGACCCGGTCGGATCTAGGCCAATGAATGACAAGTGACCCTGGCCTAACGAATAATTATTTCAACATACTGTATGAAATTAGTCCAATCACACTAGCTATCTGTTTTAATCTAACGAAGCTTACAAATATAAGGTGAGATTAAGATAATTAATGGTCGATGTATAATTAGATTGTAACGCTCTGGAAGAGAATAATTATACAACACATGTACTAAGTATCATTAAATCTACCTTCCATATGTTACTGATGATATTTTGGCTTCGCCATACATTAAGTGTGGTTCATTCTGGTAGTGGACTTAAGTACATCCCACGTTAAATTAGTATGGACGTTATAATATCTAAAGTAGCTCTAATTGTAATTCAATTTACCTTGACCTCTCTATTGATATCATTAGAGTGCAGCGAATGGCGAAAACTGCTGTTCCTATAAGTGGCTAATTT